>CM042145.1:105399002-105429002 GCA_023376005.1 Doryteuthis pealeii
ATTCATTACATTGAAATATATATATATATATATATATATTATATATATTCATTACATGGACTTTTGTGTGGCCCTAAGTTTCATGCTTTTTATGCATTCATCAGACAGTTAAATTATCACCACGGGTAGAATATGACACAAGGTCGCAAGTATTAGTCATCCAGCGAAGATTAATCTCACTTTTCTATAGTAATGGATCTACATGACGAACTTGCTAACCTTTATACCACGATGAGACGCCCTATTTATTCAACCCATTGGCCACAGTTAGGATATGACACAGGTCACATGCATGGATTATCAAATGAGTATCGAACTCGCTTTTCAGTAGTAATGTACCGACTAGACGAGCTTGTTAACCATTACACCATAATGGAACGCCTAACCTACTGGGAAAACATATGAATCCAACTTATCTCCCTCCAACTATGGGTAACTAGTACGACAGACTGAGCTCTTTAACCTTGGTACGTCAACCGGTCTAGAAAGCAAACTCTGAATTCAAACCTATTAAACTCCGCTTCCAAATTTACTTTGTGCTGCATCCTGCTCGGCTGGAGGGGTTGGTAAACGTCTTATTTGATATTAGTTTATTTACTGCACACACAACAAATTGAATTTAGAAGCAGATAATTTGATTAAATTCTTGCCAGGAAATCCTGAAAATAAAACCCAGACAAAGAGATATTTTCTAGAACCGGGAATATTCAGATATTGTAGCCTTAGAAATATTAGAGATATCTTATTATAATGGAGATTGTGTGTTTTCCTGTCTGTAACCGAAACTATATCCCTACTCAAGTCACAATTCATTTAGTTATTGACATCACATTCACCATGAATTTATTTTTTATTTAAACCTCAATTATTGATAAAATTGTTGTACCTTATTAATACTGTTGGTTCTACATACTAATAACATGCAAGTATATTTATATATTCAACAAAATAGCGGTTTACAGTGTGAACGAGAAGGCTAATTTGCATATTGATATTAAGAATTTGATTTTACTAAATATATGCTTAGTATTATTGATTTCTAATTGTTTGGTTTTCTCTTAAAGAATCTGAGCAAAAATCTCTTCAATAAATCTTAAAAGAAATCCATAAACAAGACGAAAGAACTGTAATTTTATTAAATACTTCATAATCTAACTAAATAGATAAATTAGGACAAATGAAAGAGGGGAGTAATGGAACATGATGGAAGAGTTAGATTTAAAGCTGTTCTATTTTTCGATTATACCCCCTCGATTTATCATTTTCTAAATAGTTTCTAATTTGATATAATATTTTATTACATCAAAACCTAAATACTTGCACCCGAAGGGTGCATATATTTGCTAGTAATATTAATAAATGGAATAAAAACAACAAAGTTACTCAAAATAAATCTACGAAGAAAATAATAATCTTTTTTTATCAATTCAAGAGTAGAAACAGACTCAGCTGTAAACACACCATCTATAACAGGGGTCTGCAACATTTTGGAGAGAGTGGCCTAATTGGCTATGCAGTGTCTCGGTGAAGGGCCATGGTATTGAATATAATTCAAATAAATTATCTGACTCAAACCGCTTTGTTCAAAAAGCTGTTTTTTGAAGGTTTAAATAAAAAAATCTTTGCCTCTGGTCTTTAATGGGTTAAACTGAATCGAACTACTTTATTTCTATTCGATACTAATTGAATAGTCAGTGCCGAGCTGTTAAGTTGATGAACCAGACGACAAACCACTCGATGAGGGAAGCAAATTGTCAGTTTGTACAAATACTTATGAGTTGTACTATATATACGAGCGTCTAATCTGTTATTAGTTTACTTACTGCACCCCATTATCTCTCTCTCTCTCTCTCTCTCTCTCTCTCTCTATATATATATATATATATATATATATATATATATATATATATATATTATAAAAAAGAAGGTCCGCAAAATGGATTATGTTTTTAGAATTTTTTAAAATTTTCATCTTACATTTGCGACACGTGTTTCAGATCTTCTGATATCATCTTCAGGCATTAATTAATCATATAATTAATCAATGCCTGAAGAAGATATCAGAATATCTGAAACACGTGTTGCAAATATAAGATAAAAATAAAAAAAAAATTCTAAAAACAAAATCCATTTTGCAGACCTTCTTTTTTTATAAAATATTCAATTTTCTCGTGTTGGACCCATAACAACACTTTATATATATATATATATAATATATATGTGTGTATGTGTGTGTGTGTGTGTCTGTATATATATATATATATATATATATATATATATATATATAATTATAATATACAACCCCTTAGCATGAGTAGGATGCAACACAAGGTCAAGCAGAGTTTAACAGGTTTAAATTTAGAGTTTTCCTTCTCCTAGACTGGTTTCCATACAAAGGTTAAAGAGCCTAGTCTGCTTTACTATTTACCCATAGCTCGAGGGAGAATAGTTGGAATCATAACTTTCCAGAGCGTACTAGTTCTATGTGAAATTTGATTAAATTATTTTCTGGGTTATGATATCATGAAACTTTGTTCATTCTTGCGTAATGTTCCCGTTTAAATTCTTAAGACCAAGGATTGTGAATTTGTTTTGTTTTGTTTTGTTTTACGGCATATCAACCTCAGTGGGTCATTTAATGCCGATAAACTTTTGAAATAAATCAATTCTTAATGGATAATACCATTTTTTTATATATACATTTTTCTATTCAACCCATAGATGGGACCCTAACAGGTACTACCACTCCGGGTCAAAGTGGACCAGTGAGCAATGGTGATGAATGGGTGCTCCACATTCCCCAAACCTCCAAAACTGGAACCTCACCATCAGATAGTGTTTAACGTCATTCCCAGGACATGTAGACCCGCAGCCACCGCCTTCTAGCACCCATATGATAAAAAGGGGTGGGGCTTGCCATAAGGGCAATAGGGTTGGGAAAATCATATAGGTGCTAGGGCTTGACGTGACCAGCCGACCGCCCGTCTAGCCCAAGATAGGGCCAAAGTGGAGTATTGCATGTCATGAACTGCTCATCCACCTGGGCTCTATCCTTAAGCATCACGGGTCGCCACCCACGGCCAACAGGTGGCCCCATTGGGGGAGTCTTACCCCTCTGCAGAGGTGCAGTAGGTGCATTCTAACGCCCCAGCCGACAGGGCTGTGTAGTACTATATATACGAGCGAATTTGATGAGCGTAACGGTGCTTTGTGCTAAGCCTGAACGATCAGACCCTAACTGTTACTTTATTACAGATTCTGATTATTGATGATTTTAGAGGTTTCGTGCAACAGATAAAAACAAATTGTTCAGTTTTTATGAAATCCTGTCTGCATTAGACATTTTGTAATGTTTATAGGCATCACCAATAAAATAAGGATAAACATGATGTATAACTGCTTTTACATTCCCATTTCACTAGGTGGGTTAAACCAAAACTTTGATGTAAGCAAATGGATACGTGTTGGCCGTGACAGACATACATACAGACAGATAGATAGATTGGTAGGTACGTTGATAGATATGAACATACTGAGATAAATAAACATCAACTTACTATGATCTAAGTTTCTCGCCTACGTAATTTTCAACCCAATATATATATATATATATATATATATATATATTATATATATATATATATATATATATATATATATATATACATATATATATAATCCAAAAGTCCAGAGAAGAAATCTTCCTTACGACACAAGAGTTTTTTTAAAAACCTGTCGCAGTGTGTTCTTAAAGTCACAGAGCAAATTTATTAGTAAAGAAATAACAAAAGACTTGGAGATTTTGCGTGACAGTCTATTTCAAGGAGCTCCCTGAAATAGACTATAATGCAAAATCTCTAAGTCTTTTTTTATTTCTTTACTTATATATATATATATATATATATATATATATATATATATATATAATATAATATAATTTAATATAATAAAATGTAATGGGAAATGAATGTTAAAAGTATTAGCATATGAAGGTGCTCAATGCTAAAATAGCAGAGCAGTTCCAAAATCAATCAAAGGTTAAATATCATGGATATAATATCCCGTAACTACAGTTTCATGCGTACTTGCAATCATCAGATTAAAATGTTAAGATTTTAGTATATATATATAATATATATATATATATATTATATATATATATATATATATATACAAGATGTGTCCAAAAGGTATCGGAATTTTTTGTACTTTTTAACACAACTTGTATTCTGAAAAAAAAAATAAAGTTCCATTCATTCATTTTTTTTTTCAGAATACAACGTGTTTCAAAAAAGTACCAAGTTTAAAGCTTTACCAAGATGGAAATGAAGAATGAATGAATGGAAGGTTATTTTTTTTCTGAATACAAGGTGTGTCAAAAAGTACAAAAATATAATAAAATAGCAGAGAAGTTTTAAAATCAGAGATGAAATATTATGGTGTTAATTATCCGTAACTACATATTATACATCATAATATTACATCTCTGATTACACACACACACACACACACACACACACACACACATATATATATATATATAATTAATATATATGTAGACACAACATATATATTGCCTATGTATATAGACAATATATATGTCTAGAGACTATATATATTCTCTCTCTCTCTCTCTCTCTCTCTCTCTCTATATATATATATATATATATATATATATATATATATGAAAAGTAAATGGAAGTGAATCCGACAGTATGAATTAAACATTTTTAGAAAAAAACAAACAAAAAACATTACAAATCCTTCGAAAATTTTCCACCTTTCTTCATTTGTGCTGTGGATTTTTAACTTGCTTTTTTGTGACTGGAATCATGAACATTTTTGATACTTTTTTATACACTTTTTATATATTTTTACAACAAAGTCTTTTGAGTTTTCTTGTGGATTATAATGCTTCTGATTTTTTAAAAATAAAATTTATTTTATTTTTAACACAGAATATGCATTTTCAAAATTTTAAAAATTCCGGCTCCGAACATGAACGTTCATTTGTACCCCTCCTGTTTGTAATGGTTTACTTATTCCGTCTCTCTATCATAATTATTTCGCTCTTGATGAAGACCACTTTAATAAAAGGTCGAAACAGATTTCTGTCAGCGAACTATAACATCATTTGTTTGTTTTTTCTAAAAATGTTTAATTCATATATATATATATATATATATATATATATATATATATATATATATATATATATATATAAATAAAGTCGTCGGGGCGGCCTAAAGTCGGTATCAGCCAATCAGCCAATCAGCGAGGGAGTCTATCCCCTTTTCAATAGCGCTAGACCAAGGAGATTGTTTTTTGGCGTCTGAGGTGAAGCGCCACACCTACCATCAGCTCCTTACTTTACCGCACATATCCCTGTGCTACTCATACGCTGAGTTGGCGAAGACCGGTATCGAACTAGGAACCTTGTGGTTTCTAGCCGAACGCTCTACCGACTGAGCTAACCCGCGCGCGCGCGCATGTGTGTGTGTGTGTGTGTGTGTATCATCATCATCATGTCACGTCAGTAACATGGATATCTATGACAATCTTTCGCCATTCACCGCTCTCAGTTGGTTCTCTGAGCAGCATCTAGTGTCAGCGCAGAGCTGGTCTATATAGGTATCTGCTGGCGTGCCCATGTGCTGGTTTCCATAAAAGAATGTCACTTATGAGTTCGTCCTCACTTCTCCAGCAGTATCCAGCATATCTTGTTTGCCTTACTCAGATGGTCAGTGCGATAGGTGGTAAGTGGCCGTACAGTTGCTTTCTTGTAGGATGTTTTTTTCCATGATTTGTTAAAGATCGTGCGCAGCATTCTTGTGCAACTCCCATCTAGCTAGTTTTCAAGGCACTTCGTTTAGGCCCAAGTGGTGCAGCCATACAGTAGCACTGATACAACTACGGCTTGGAAGAATTGTCGCTTTAACTTGTCAGCGAGATCGGATTTCCACATGACTGATAATGTCTATGGCATACCATGCTTTTCCTATGCGTGCATTAACATCGCTTTCTGTGGATGAGATATTACTACCTAGGTACGTGAATTGTTTCAATGATTTTAGAGACTTACTGTCGAGTGGGGATATGCCTCCTTCTCTTTTGAAACATATGAACTCAGTTTTATCAGAGTTCACATAGTTGCCAATATTCCGCGCTGCTTTCTCCAGGCTATACAGCAGGGATTCGGCCTGTGCAGGTGTATTTGCAAGAAGCGCCAGATCATCTGCGTAGTCAGCATCTGTAATAGTCTGTGCGGGATATATCCTGGGTATGATGTTAAACTCTATCTGATGGTGAAGTTCAAATTCTGGATCTCTGGGGAATGTGGAATACCCCTTTATACCATCGCTCCCAGTCACACTCTGACCCGGAGTGGTAGTACCTGTTTGGGTCCAGTCTATAGGTTAAATAGAAAAAAATGAGTTTTAAAAATGTGTTTAAAAAATTTGAATACCCATCAAGCATAAACATAACAAAACGTCTTCGGCATAAAATAACCCAACAAGAGTTGAGATGCCGTAAAATCCAACAAACCAAACCAAAGCAAAACATTGGATAAGCGCGTCCAAAAGAGTAATATCAAAACAATATATATATGTTGTCTCTACATATATACATTTTATTTCTCTCTCTCTCTCTCTCTCTCTCTCTCTCTCTCTCTATCTATCTATCTATATATATATATATATTATATATATATATATATGTGTGTGTGTATGTGTGTGTGTCTGTCTGTGTGTGTGATTAAAAATGGAGGAAAAACGGATAAAACACAAAACAATTTAATTCAATTGATATTTTACCTTGAATGTACATTGAATGTGTCGGATTCAGCCAATCTGTTACTCCTCATATATATATATATATATATATAATATATATATATATATATATATATATAAGAAAAAAATATTTTTATAAAATATTACATTTTCTCCCGTTGGAACTAGAACAACATTATATATATATATATATATATATATATATATATATATATATATATATATCTCCCCCCAAAAAACAACAACAACAGCAACAACAAAAGAAAACATTGATTTTTTTCTTTCCGCTTACTGGTCACTAAATATAAATTGGTAATAACAATAGATGGTCGATAGAGACTCTCATTTTCACAGATACACATACGTGCACTTTCCCTGTCGACGGAGCATAGAGAACATCGACTGTATCCACTGTAGAGGGGTTAGACCCCTTCCCCCAAAAGGGCCGTCCTAAGTATGACACTAAACTGAAATCGGTAGTAATGCCCCATTGTTCTAGTGTTCTGGCATTACTCCCATGTCCACTCTGATCCAGATTGTTAGTATCATTTAATATCTTCTGTAAGTTAAATGGGTCTGTTTGAAATAACGTTTAAAATGAACCTGAACTACATTGATTCTTTACGCACAGGCCCACTCTGATCCGAAATGGTATTATCTGTTAGGGTAACAACTATAGACCTGTTAGATCTGTTTGAATAATGTTTTAAGTGTTCCTAAACTATATTAATACATTGGCGCAATGTCTAATGGTTAGAGTCGTAGGAAATGGACTCGTTAACGCGAGTTCAATTCTTGGATGAAGCCGTTGGCATTTCACATTGCGCTAATACCCTTGGGAAAGATATGAATCCTACTCTCCCTCCTGCTATGGATAAATAGCAGGACAGACTGGACTCTTTAACCATGGTTAGCTAACCGGTCTAGGAGAAGGAAAACTCTGAATTCAAACCTGTTAAACTCCGCTTAAGAAATTGACCTTGTGTCGCATCCTGCTCGTGCGGAGGGGTTGGTAAATATATATATATTAATACATTGGCTCATTACTCCCAGGTCCACTCTAATTTGAAGGGGTAATATCTTTTAATGTACCATCTTTGGGTCAGAAGGCTCTATTTGAGAATTATTAGTATTCAATAGGAATAATGTGGAAATTATTTGGATTAGATAGGAATACTTGAAACCATATAACTGTATGAAAGCAAATGAGGAAATAGTGAAATAGATCACTAATTAGGACTGAGTCTATTCTAGTAGTGACCGCCCCAAGCTGATTTAACAGGTTTGAATTCAGAGTTTTCCTTCTCCTAGACTGGTTGCCTAACCAAGGTTAAAGAACCCAGTCTGCCCCACTATTTGCCCATAGCTGGAGGGAGTATAGTTTGATTCATAGCTTTCCGAAGGATATTAGCGCTATGTGAACTGTCCTGGATTTGGACTCGGGTCGACGAGTCCATTTCCTACGACTCACGCACCCCCAACTAAATAGGAATATCTGTTTAAAACCGTATAATTGTGTATAAATTAATAGTATTATGAATAGTTATTTGGAGTTATAATTTACAAATTATTATTATATATTTGAAATGTTTTTTTAAAAAAAACTTCTGTATTAAATGAAACCAACAATGGTTGATATAGTGTAAAACCCACCAATCACCAAACTATATGTGCTCCTAGGGCATCCCATCATAGTAGGTATGATTGGGAACCACTGATTTATGACTTTATTCTTAGTTTAGGCGTCATATTTGGGCCTCTCGTTACAGTGTCGCCCATAAATTAGCACACCCTCACTAACATTTTTTTTTTAAATCAGAAGTTAATTTTCTTCTAAACCAAAGATTCCAGGATTTTATTATTTCTCGTAGAAAATTATACAATTGTAACGATACGAGTTGCATCAGTTTCTAGACAGAAACTAAGTAGAATGAACTTGGCTGACCAATTCAAGTGGAACCTATGGTCATACAATTAAGAAACAAGGGTATTAATATATAGACTAGTAGGACCTGTGGATATACCTCAGTATGATAATTTAATCATTACAATGTTTGATATGTTTACTTAAGAGATATGACCAAATAGTTCAATATGTAAAAATATAATAATCTTGATTTGACTCTCTCTCTCTTTTTTCTTTCTTTGATTCTTTTCATCCTTTCTTTATGTTCAGTTGAAATAGATTAGCATTATCGCTTCCGCACTCACTTTCTCTATATCTTTCTTTCTTTCTTTCTTTCTATTATATTTGTGTGGTATGTCCTATTTCCTCCCTTTCTTTCTTTTTACAATAAAAACGGAATGGTCTACTATTTAGTTGAGGTGACGACACTCAAAAGAAATAAGAATTCGGCGATTAAACGACACCAGATTATCAGGATTTAACATTTTTTTTGCATTTCATCTTGGACGATTTGTACGGTCTGGTTCTTTTAATCAGAGGGCGTTTGCAAAATGATAACGGTCGGAAGATTTAGGAACAAGAGTATTAATATCTTATTATAATGGAGATTGTGTGTTTTTTTGTCTGTAACCGAAACTATATTACTACTCAAGTCACAATTCCCTTAGTTATTTACGTCACATCCTCCATGATTTCTATTTTTATTCAAACCCTCAATTTATTAATAAAATTGTTTTACATTATTTATACAGTTGACCATATCTACCTATTATTAACATACATTTGTATTTATATATACAAAAATATAGTGGTTTGCAGTGTGAATGGGAAGGCTAATTTGCATATTGATATTAAAAATTTGATTTAATAAATATGTGTCAGTATTATTGATTTCTAATTGTTTGTTTTATCTTAATGAATATGAGCAAAAATCTCTCCAATAAATCCATTAACAAATTTAACAGTAATTCTATTCTTTACTTCCTAATTTAACTAAATAGTTAAATTATGAAACTTAGTAATGAAAAACGGGAGGGAAGAAAAAGCAAGTTTTACTTGCTCCCCTTCTGTTTCAAATCTTTTTTATCGGCATCTATTTAGTTCCATTACCCTTTCTAAGTTAAATAATATTTTATTACATTAAAACTTAAAAGACTTGCACCCGGAGGGTGCATATATTTGCTAGTATAGATAATCGAGACTTTTGGCGGTGTGATCATGTGATCTCTAATAGACTGTTAAATTTAGCATACATAGTTGTTAGCTGTTAGCACGTGATGTCAGTATCTTTTAACGAAAAGAAAATACATCTGAATTAAAATCACAACGTACTAAAATGGCATCACAATTTTTATTGGTTTTAAATTCATAACATTAATAACACTGGCCTGCGATGTTTTCAAGATCGAATATATAATAGCTGATTTTAAGGCATTTTTTTTTACATTGAATCTAAAAATCCTACTCTTTTTTTCTAATCAGATCAAATTTTTGCTGTGACAAGTAGATTTCATAGGGTTTTGAATAAGTGTTATTATGTTGTAAAGTATTCAAGTAAGTCTTAAAACCAGAACTGACTAAGCACAATGAATGGTATTTTTGAATTGAGCATAAAATGGCGATCATATATCCCTTGATAAAGCTTTGACCTCCGGGAAAAAATCTTATCCATAAAATTTGGACAATTTCTATATAAATTTTATACCTACTAGCAAGAAGACGCACCCTCCAGGCGTAAGTATTTAAGTTTTAATGTAATGAAATATATTTAATTAGAAAGACTAACGAAATTAAATAAAAACGCATATAAAAAGATTACACTTATTCTAATCATACTTTAATTGGTTTCTATATAAAACGTTTATAGGATTGACTTTAATACGTTGGAGAATAAAACAATTATATTAGAGATCAATAACACCAAGTAATTATTTATCAAACCCGGTTTTGTTAAAACCAGTATGCAAATTAAGCACACAATATATTATGTAAGCCTTTATTTCTTAGTTTTATATAAGACACATTGCAATTTTTTTTTCAAATCTAACTCAGATTTTCATCGTAATTAAATAAGATTTATTCTATACATTAATGATTTTGACTATGAATTAAAGACTCATTGATAAACTTACACAATTCCCTGAGAGTATTGTGACATAGTTTCGGTTATAGACAGACATCGAATCTCCATTATAATAATAATTCATGCCACCTTATGATTTGTCGAGACAGAAGGATAGGAAGGAGAAAAAAAGAATATTAGAAAAAAAAAAAAAAGAAAAAAAGAAGAAAGATGAGAAAGAGTGAAAATATTACAAAGAAAAATAAATATTAGAAGAAAGAAAGAAAGAAAGAAAGAAATATAAAAAAAGAAGAAACAAATTAGAAAAGAAAGAAGGACGTGAAGAACGAAAAATATTTGGAGGAAATGTGAAAAAAAAAAGAAGTAAATTGAAAGAAAAAGGGATATTAGAAAGAAATAACGAACAATATTTGGAACAAACAAACAAATATGAAGAGGGAGGGAAAATATTAAGTAAAAAGAAGGAAGAAAAAAGAAAATAGAGATTTTTGAATGATTTGAAAAGAAAGAAAGAAAGATTTGAAAAGATAGAATGAAAGAAAGAAAAAGAAAGAAAGCGATATTAGAAATAAATTGTATAAATAGATAGATTTAAAAAGAAAGAAAGAAAGAAAGAAAGGTTTAAAAAGAAAGAAAAAAATGAAAAGAAAGAAAGAAAGAAAGATTTGAAAAGAAAGGAAGAAAGTAAGGAAGAAAATTTGAAAAAAAAAAAATGAAAGAAAGGAAAAGAAAGAAAGAAAGTGATATTAGAAATAAATAAATGAATGAATAAAGAAAGAAAGATTTGAAAAGAAAGAATGAATGAAAGAAAAGAAAGAAAGAAAGAAAGAAAGAAAGAAAGCGATATTAGAAAGATAAAAAAAAATTAAAAATAAAGAAAGAAAAAAGAAGAAGGAAAGGCAGAAAGTTTTGAAAAGAAAGAAAAAAAAGAAAGAAAGAAAGAAAGAAAAAGAAAGATTTGAAAGAAAGAAAAATAAATAAATAAATAAAAAAATTATTAACAACAGAAGAAAGAAAATAACTTTTAAGTATAATTAAGAGAAAGACTTGAAATAAACTTTACAATCAGAGAGAGAGAGAGAGAGAGAGAGAGAGAGAGAGAGAGAGAGAGAGAGAGAGAGAGAGAGAGAGAGAGAGAGAGAGTGGGCGGAAGAAAAAAAATGAAAAGAAAAGAAAGTGAAGCATTTTATTCGTTTGTTTTAAAAGCAAGCTGGACTGTTTTGTTACACCAAGGCAATAATTTGGTATCGATTACGGATCGATCACCTGACAGCTAGGTACGGATGGCATTTCTAAATACAGAGACTGGGGGCTGGTAGAGGAATGTAGGCGTACCGGTTGGTTAAACTTACACGTCGAAATCAATTTTAAAACAATGTCCCTTGACGTAAATACCACAATCAGGGAGTTGGCAATACCTTTTGCTTTAATGGCCACAAAAAATCCTAGACACACACAAAAACAATAGACTAAGCGCGTATTATACTAATACTATAATACAATATATACTATAATATAATACTAATTTCTACTACTAATAATAATCATGCTAATAAAATCCATTAAATAACTATAAAGAATTCCCCCGTAAAGAATAGCACTTAATGATCTACTTATTAATACCATTATAACCAGCTACATACATACCTTAGTTCTCAGGTTTTGGTATGCGTAACGCTGTACGAAAAAAAAAGAAAAAAAAAGAACGATAGCTACCTTAGTTTAAGTTAATTAAGTTATATTAAAATAAAACACACTATATATAAATCAATAATACCGGGCATGTATTTATTAAAAATTGTTTAAAAAATATCATAACGATCCAATGTTGCGTACTTCTTTCACACACACACACACACACACACACACACACACACACACACACAATATAATATTATATATATATATATATATATATATATATATATATAATATATAATATACCATTCTTTTATTTAAAGTAGTAATAATATTGACTATAAATTGAATCGTCGGGGCGGCCTAATGTCGGTATGAGACAAAAGCGAGTGGTAGTCCTTGTTATTCAGTCTGTTTAAAATTTGAGGTTTGAAAAAAAGAGACGGTTTGAAATATGACGTCAAATATTCTCTTTTACGGTGTGAGTATGGGGCTGTGTAAGTGTGTGTATCGAAAAGAAAGCATTGTGCATTTTTTAGGTGTGCGGTTGCGCGTGTGTGTATAAATCTGTGCGATAAACGACAGCGTTTATAGATCGAAACATTGCAGCGTCGGCCAATAAACTCACCACTTAACTCATTTAAACCTGTGTTTTTTCATTCTTTCTTAATATACTACATACCGTCGGATTCACTTCCTTTTCTTCACACCCACAGACAGACACACAAGACAGACAGACACACATACACACACACACACACACACACATATATATATATATATATATATGAGGTAAGAAAAAGGAAAAAGTGGTTAAAAATAATAATCAACAAGTAGATCTAGGAGAAGGAAAGTTAAGTTTTGTTGCCAATGAATAGATATCTTGAACCATCCAAATCTTCACAAACTTTCTCCCTGAATTCATCACAAACTCTCCCCATACTCATTTTCTCTCTATAATACAAATATGTACCAGTTTTGAATAAAGTTAGATGAGAAGATCCCGCTTAAAGCGGAATGAAATATTTCTCTCCTACTTCTACTTGTTTGAGTTATTATTTTTTTGTCCACTTTTCTTTTTTCCTTACTTCACACTTTATATATATAATATATATATATATATATATATATATATATATATCGAGATTTTTTGTACTTTTTGATACAACATGTGTTCTGAAAAAGTTAACGTTCCATTAATCGTTCATTTCTATCTTGGTAACTACAGCTTCAATCTCAATACCTTTTGACACACCATGCATTCTGAAGAAAAATTAACGCTCCATTCATTGTTAATTTCTATCTTGGTAAATACAGCTTCAAACTCGACAATTTTAATGATATATCTTGTATTCTAAAAAAACACAAAAAACCCCCCAAAAAACAACGTTCCATTCATTGTTCATTTTTATCTTGGTAAATACAGCTTCAATCTCGACCTTTTATGATATATATATATATATATGTGTGTGTGTGTGGTGTTTGTTGTTATTGTAAGGGTTTCGCGTATGCTTCACATATTTGTGTTATAAAGATAAAATAAAAGTAGTGGTTTTTTAAGCATGAAAAGGAATTGTGGATGTCCGAGTTAAAATAAACTAACGTTTAAGAAATACTGTAGACTTACTAACTTTATTCCGAATTTAATGTATAAGTTATAATGTAGTGAATATATATATATATATATATATATATATATATATATATATATATATATATTATAATAAAGCACAAATAAATAAACATCAGACAATCAGTGGAAGACAGACAGTCGCGATTAGCATGGAAATAGTAAATGAATTACGTGGTATGAAAAGTACCTCTAGATCAAAGCTAAAGGCAAACAGCAAAAAGATAGATGCAAAAATGGAAGGACGCACTTCCAGAAACTTCTGGGAACCCACCTAAAAATCATAGAAAAATAACACCAAAATATCATAGATACACAACTAGTATCAAAGGGATTTTACAACAGAAGAACTCAACGAAGTCTTAAAGAAACTAAAAGGTAGAAAAGCAGCAGGTCTCGACGAAATACAACCCCCGAGGTATGGAAAACGGGAAAGTTCAATGACATACTGCTTAGGTTATGCAATGATGTATATAGACAAAATAGAATGATAAATGGACAAAATGATGCATCCTCCCATTCCAAGAAAGGGAGACTAGGAAATCGCTAAAACTACAGAGGCATAACTCTTACTGCTATTGCAGCTAGATATATAATGCCCTTCTTCTTAATCGATCCGACCGAAATAGAGAAAATCCTTAGGAAAAAACCAAAAAACGGATTCCCGCAGAAATAGATCCACAACCTCTCAGATCCTGACTATACGACGAATCATAGAAGGGGTTCGAGCAAAAAATCTAGAGGCACGCTACTATTCGTAGACTTTTCTAAGGCATTTTGATTTCTATACACAGAGGGAAAATGGAACAAATACAACTAGCATATCGTCTCCCCAAAGAAACTGTTGCCGCCAATAATGATGCTTCTACAAAGATACTAAAGCAATGGTACGCTCACCTGATGGCGACACAGTTTTTGTTGACATTGCCGCTGGGGTCCTGCAGGGAGATACATTAGCACCATATATATTTATAATATGCCTAGACTATGTACTCCGGAACATTACTAGATACCATAAAAGAAAAAGGTTCACACTAAGAAAGGCAAGAAGCAGGCGATACCCGCACAAACTGTCACAGATGTAGACTATGCTGATGACCTCGCACTTCTTGCAGATACACTGACACAAGGCTGAGGCACTTCTACACAGCAGGAGGAGGCAGCAAAGAACATCGGCTCTATGTGAACTCTGATAAAACTGAGTTCATGAGCTTCAAAAAGCAAGGAAGACATGCCCACACTTGACGGTAAGCCTCTAAGTCAGTAGAAAATTCACATATTAGGGTAGTAATTTCATCCACAGAAAGCGATGTAACACTCGAATAGGAAAGGTATGGCTGGCCACCAACAAATTATCAAGTCATATAGAAATCCGATCTCCCTTACAAGCTAAAGAACGATTCTTCCGGCTGTGGTTTGTGTCGGTACTGCTGTATGGCTGTACCACCTGGACCCTAACGAAGCGCCTTGAGAAGAAGCTACGGGAGCTGCACAAGAATGCTGCGAGCGGTCCTGAATAAGTCGTGGAAGCGCCAACCCAAAAGAAGAAAAATAGATAATGTCACCTGCCTCCATCTCACAACCAACGAGTTAAGAGGGCTAGGTACGATTAAGGAGAAGAGTATAGCAAGGAATTGGAAGTGGGAGGTAATAACAACTGAAGTGGGAGGTTGTAGGAATGGTAGTGGTTGAAACGATACGTGCAGTAGTGAATTTTGTGGGAGGCGGGCACAAGTCCTGGTAAAAAACGAAGAGAAACTTACCATCTTTCCTACCTGATAATAGGCACTGTATGAGTCGAAAGCGCTCGTCTCGGAACCCTTTGGTGGACTTGTTACACCAGTTCCCCTGAGACCAAAAATAATGGCCGAAAATTAGAAAGGATCAAACCAAAACCTCGTACGACAAGGAATTGTCTTACAGTTCAACAAAACTAATATAATATACTTTTATATATTAATATATATATATATATATTTTATATAATTCAGTAAAAAGTTAGCGGTACATGTTATACACAACTAATTACGGAACGTAGGTTAAACTCAAATAAATTCGCATCTAGTTATGACATCGATTTCATAAGTTTAACTCGTTTATCAGATTGAAGCCTATGAGCGGGTATCTCGACTTTTCACATCTAAAACCTGATTTTTAATTGTTATGCAACTAAGATATTTATATGACATAATAATCGAACTGTGCCAATTAAACCAGACTGGCTGATTGGTTAGAAGCGTTCGATATCGATTTTAAAATAAAGCAAGCCAAATACAAGGACCGAATAACTGAGCCCTAGGCAAACGCTGAAAAGTCGATTAATAACTCTGACAAAAAAAAAATCATTAGCTGGAGTTTAAACATGTCCAGCCTAGACCTTGTTGTGTTGTCGGGCATCCAATAACGGGAGACTGGCGTGGGTCATAGTCACGATAATCATTGATGAGGAGGAGGAGGTGGTAGCGATGAATGCAGGCGTACTCTAAATATCCACTTTGTTTGCTACGTCACTGTTCACGTGACCAACAGACCAACCAGAGAGCAGGGATGACGCCACAACAACGGTTGGTAGAAGTGAACGTCTCATGTTTTGTACCGTGTTGGATTGTTATTTTTTTTTCTTTCTCCGATTCAAATTCGCCGGGAGGATCGACAGAAGTTAAGGTATGGAAATTATACTTGTTTCTTATATAGACTAATCTTTGCTCGAAAGTCCGGCCACCGGGTCGTGTCACACCTTCCCTAAAGCCAGGCGAACGTTGTTTAAACTGTTTTCAGCCATTCAACCATGCGTAGAATACATAGGTATACTCACCCGGTTTTTCGGAACCCTCTCTCCAGTGGCTTCGGCCTCTGGACCAGTACGAAATATAATATTAGCGTGAATCCCAGGGGGCCATCCTCCAGGCAACACCTTGCTCCTCATTTAGAATTGTTAACATGAAGTTTTCACAGCAGATTTAGTTGGGGGTCTTTCATTGAAGTCTGAGTGTCAGCTAATCTACTCAGGTGTCCAAGATTCTTCTGAGTATTCAAACCGATCTTAATACTGTTGTTTGGATGGTTTCGATTCTGCCTTTGATCTCCAATTCCTTCAGTATCCTCCCCCAACCATTGGGAACAATTCCAAGGACGCCAATAACAATTAGCACCAACACTCTCATGTTTCACTGTTTTTTTCAGTTCTCTGGCAAGGTTCAAGTATTTGTTTTAGCTCAGTTGGTAGAACGTTGGATTAGGAACCTCAAAGTTCCAGGTTCGATACCGGCCCGCGCCAACTCAGCGTATGAGTAGAACAGGGATCTCTGCGGTAAAGTGAGGAGCTTATGGTAGGTGTGGCGCTCCACTTTAGACGCCAAAAACAATCTCCTTGTCTAGCGCTAGCGAAAAGGGGATAGACCCCCTCGCTGTCTGGCTGATAGCGACTTTAGACCACCAAATTTGTCGCTTGAAATATCCATCTTCCTATCTTTGTTTTCTAGTTTTCGTTGTTTTTCTCTTCGTCCATTTGCTGCAATTACTGTTACTGGCAGCTGTAATTACTTTATTAGTATTTATCCAACCCGTTCGCCACGGGAAGGATTTGATACAAGTTCACAAGTGTTGCATAGTATACTTATCTTATTTTGTTGTATTACTTATCTCTGTATGGGAGTAAAATGGGGAAACTTAATCCGACAGTATGTGGAAGAAATATAAAAAACACAGTGTTCCAAAGGATACATATTTATTATTGATGGTAATGTCAACGCTATAACGTTTCGGTTTTTGTCACCTTCTTCAGGACACATGGTGAAATCTTGTGTAGAGATGTTAGGATGCTCATAACTCAATAAAAAGGATCGGGAAACCTCCGCACAAAATTTCACCACGTGTCCTGTAGAAGGTTACAAAAACCGAAATGTTATAGCGTTGACATTACCACCAAGAATAAATATTCATCCTTTGGAACACTTGGTGTTTTTTTTATATTCATCTCTGCATAAATCTGCTATTGTTCATCTGAATCGGTGTTATCTGTTATTATGGTCTTGCATCTGGGCTGTTGAGCTACTTGCGTCTTCTGGTCTTTCGGTCTCTTTCTGTTTGGTTTGTTTAATGGCATAACCCTCTGTGGGTTATTTAATTGAAAACCGTTAGAATGTGATATAAAAGTTGTTACTCAAGTTTCCTTTACAGGTATATTTTTGTAGATAGTTTCGTGGTTGTACTTAACGAATTTTGGTATATTTTTATTTATCTCAAGAAGGATAAAATGTCACCCATGTGAGTATTCTCAAACTGATCCCTCAACTATTTCCGTTCAAATATGTCTTTCTAATTTGAGCGAATACTCCACACCCCATGAAGAATTTTTTGATATTTGGAATGTCTCGCACCGTGGATGATCCCCTGCTTGAGCATAAAAGAGTGCATAAGTCTTGTATGGCCAATGCGCAGCCGAACCAGTATTACTTCTTCCTCTGTGGATTTTCTATATCCCGATTTCCATTTTCCTAGTGTTGGCTTAATTAATAATAATTTGTTCGGTGTACTACTATTCCAACGCTGTTGCCATTTTTGTTTGATAAATCTTTTTATTTTAGTTCTTTAGATCTGTATACGGGATATTCAAGTTTTCATCAATCTCTCTTTATTCACGACATATTTTGCAACTAAACCGAAAATAATTCCGTTATCATGACAAAGCCGATTCAGCTGCCATATATGCCTAGTCTTTCATCACTGTTCTTGTTTGGAACCACTTGTTTCTTGGGATTTATTCTTGTATGTGCCGTTACTTGCTTTTATTAACGAACACAAGACTTTATCTTGTTTTTTTTTAGACATCTTTAATTATCTAAAAAAACTAAAGTTAAAACAAGCACGTGTGGAGAAATGACCTCGAACGTGAAACACCATCTTGCGTCCCTCCCGTCATATCAACTAGCTAAAACTGATTTTCTAAACTAACTTTCTCACTGCGAATCAGAAAATAGGTCGAAAAAAGGTTAAAATCTGTCCATCAATTTACATTGTATTTTCCCAAGAAACTAGCGTTATTTTAAATTTTACACTACAGTGCATAATTTATTGGCAACCCATCAATTATGTATCACAAGTATGGGGCAACCAGTGAGGATCAAATTCCCTATTCAGTCGTAATAGAAAAAATATTCATTTTTTATTGATTTTTTCAATTTTTTTCTCCAGTTACTTTTGTACCATAGTCATTTTATGAAACACCCTATTTTCCTTGATAAATAAATGATGAAAAAAAGAATCAAGCTTTAATTTCACATATATCAAACTAAAAATTGAACTGAGTTAACTCTTCATTGCCATTATTCCCAGATCCCTAATAATAAAGCCTAAAGACTCAGAAACTACCTACCAAAG
The DNA here is from genome assembly GCA_023376005.1 of Doryteuthis pealeii. NCBI lineage: Eukaryota > Metazoa > Mollusca > Cephalopoda > Myopsida > Loliginidae > Doryteuthis > Doryteuthis pealeii. Next base: position 105,418,433 of record CM042145.1, read on the forward strand.
TTTCTCCTAACAGATCATCAGGATAATTCTGTCATAATTCTGTTAGTAGGTAGTTTCTGCCTCTTTAGAAAGCAATTACATAATAATCAAGACAATATAGTTTTCGAGGTTATTATGTAATGGCTGTCTGGCGAAACTGGGCTCATATATTGAGTTACCGGTCGAAATAAATTTATAATACCCAAATGACGTTAACTTTGATAAGTTTTTCTTTCTTATTGAAAGTATATATATATCTGATGAGTCGGGAGGGTTAGACGATTTGTCTAAGCTCCCTGAAATAGACTATAATGCTACATCTCTAAGTCTTTTGTTATTTCTTTACTTATATATTTGCTCTGTGACTCTAGCATTAAGAGCACACATTGAGCTCTCAAACTGCGACAGGTTTTTTTAAATAAAACAATAAAACTCTTGTTTCGTAAGGAAGATTTCTTCTCTGGACTTTTGGATTATATATATATATATATATATATATATATATATATATATATATATATATATATATATATATATAAAGTTACTACCACGTTTTCATTGCAGTAGCATAAGTAGTTAATCCGAAATATATATATATATATAATATATATTTCGTAAAATATAGAGCATTTATGGTTGTAGAAAAGTTTTTCTCTCTACAACGGTTTCGATGTTCAAGGTACATCTCCAGGAGAGTTCTCCTGAGGAAGGTGTACCTTGAACACCGAAACCGTGGTAGAGAGAAAAACTTTTCTACAACTACACATATATATATATATATATATATATATATGAAGTGAACAAACAATGTGTTTGAAATGGCGAAGGCTGACAATTTTTGGGAGATTATGTGCTTAATTAAAGTCATACCTAATTTGTTAATTAATTAATTATAATTAAATGAATTAGGCGTGCATATCGGTTTAAATGTAAAGCGTAAACAAATCGAGAAAAAGTCGATCTCTGTATGTACATTTCAGCCTATTGGGCCTCATCAGCAGAGCTATAGACAGGGCAGTGCTTTGTGCGTGATTAGAACCCTACCTGTCAGGCTGACAGGTGGACACTCTAATCACTACACTAGCAGGCTTCCCCAGAATTTCTCGTTTTATTTTAAATTAAGCACACAATCTCCCATATATATATATATATATATATATATATATATATATATATATATATATATGAGGTTTTATGAAAGCGCCACATGAGGGAATAAAGGAAACGCTTTACTGAAAATTAGAAGGAACAAAAGAATGAAAAATCCGACAGCTGAAGCAGCAAGGTGGCCATTCCTCTTCGTAAGAATTTATTGAGAGGACTAAACCACCCAGAGAGACAAAACATTATCACCACCTGATCACAAAAACCACCCACTAAGACGATGAGAAGGACTGAAACCCGATACCTTTACAGGAGTTCCCCGAAAGATTAGGTATAAAAGCTCATGAATTATATGCTTACCATTTTCAATATCACCCGAGGGCAGAAATATTATTGTTCTCCCATGGAAATAAACTGAGGTACCTTTTGTATTAAAAGAAAGTCTTGGAGATAATCTATAATCGCAAGATTGCCGATTTTAAAGTTTTTTCTTTACCATATATATATATTATATATATATATATATTATATATATATATATATATATATATATATTAAGAAAGATTGAAAAAAACACAGGTTTAAATGAGTTAAGTGGTGAGTTTATTGGCCGACGCTGCAGTGTTTCGATCTATTAATTAGACCATCTTCAGGGCATTTGTTGGTATATGGAAGGTAATAAGAAATTTGTTATCACAGAATAACGAGAAAAGCGAGTGATAGTCCTTGTTTATCAGTCTGTTTAAAGTTGAAGTTTGAAAAAAGGAGACGGTTTGAAATATACTACATACCGTCGGACACACTTCCTTTTCTTCACACACACACACACACACACACACACACACACACACACACACACACATATATATATATATATATATATATGGTAAAAAACTTTCAAATCTTGCGAGGGAGACTATTCCCTTTTCACTAGTGCTATACCAAGGAGATTGTGCCTACTGAAAACCAACCCGCGCTACGACTGAACACCCTAGTTGTTTGAAGGCGTTTTTCCCGAAAAGTTAATGCGATATGAAAGCGATATTTAATCCACCCCAAGTTTTTTCTCGACAAGTAAATGTAGATATTTTAAAGGGTGTGGGGTAAGATATTTACATTTGCTTGTATAAAAAAATCGATTAAAAAAATCTGGGTGGTGTCTTACTTTTAACGCCTTCAAACGACTAAAAAAAGTTATTTGTCGATAAAAACGCCTTCAAAGATGTAAAAAATATTTTTAAGAGGGCAAGGTTTAAAATATTTACATTTATTTTTCGAGAAAAGAATTGTGTGTGTGGGGGGTAGGGGGTAGAATATTGCTTTTATATCGCATTAACTTTTCAGGAAAACGCCTTCAAACAACCACGGAGTTCAATCGTAGCGCGGGTTGGTTTTTCAGCAGGTACCGCTTAGCATTTTTAAGACAGGGGGGCCAGGACGCATTTATGCGATATGCACCAAATATTTTGAATCAAAAATTTGAAGTATTCACCTTTAAATAATCAGTCGAAACAGAAACTGTCAGGAGCAACAAAGATGGGAATTCAAGTTCAAATAAATCATCAATCATTATAATACTTCTCAGTATATTTAGCTCAGTCGGCTGGAGCTGTAGAATACTGTTACATAATTCGTGGGTAGCCTACGAATTATGTCTGTAAGTGTAGTAAGATTTGAATAACGACATGGTAAATGGAAAGTTACCATTAACCGTTGTAGAAGTGATTGACAGGCAGTTCACCTTTCGCTGACCTGGGCGCCGATTTCTGATTGGCTAAAGGAAAAGCGTGAGAAGAAGCTGACTTTGAGTTAAGTTAGTTAGATATAGGCTGATGGAAGCTGTCGCGAGGGTCGTTTGCTCTCAAGATGCCATCTTCCCACCGCGCTGTTATAAAACCATTTTGGGCTAATAAAGACGTCTTGTAAAATAACCAAGTCTTGCTTATTTATTACAAACAACGAAATGAGCACAGACAACCCAGTCCATCAGAAGGAAGGAATCAACCCAAGAGAAGATGGACGCTGACGAATTAGAATCCAGTAAGAAAACATCTCCTCTCGCCTCTCTCCCCAGCAGATAAACAGGTATATAATACGGCGACTGCACCTCTGAAGATGAGTAAGACCAATGGGGCGACATGTTCGCCGTGGGTGGTGACTCGTAAAGCTTAAGGATGGAACTCTGATCTCCCTAAGAGATAAGCAGTTCATAACATGCAACACTATACTTTGTCCCTTACTTAGGCGAGACGGTCGGTCGGAGAGGACCCCTCAGATCAATCGGCTGGTCATGTTAAGCCCTAGCACCTATATGATTGTCCTATCCCTATTGTCCTTATGTCAAGCCCTTACTCTTTTTATCATATATGTGCTAGAAGGCGTGGCTGAAGATCTTGGTGTCCTGGGTATGACGTTAAACTGCATCTAGTGGTGAAGTTCAAATTCTGGAACTTTGGGAATGTGGATTACCCCTTTATCGCCATTACTTCCAGGTCCACTCTAACACGGAGTGATGTATCTGTTAGAGTCACGTCAATGGGTTAAAAATAAAAAATGAGTTTTAAAAACGTGTTTAAAAAACTGAGTTCAACAATGAATAAAACAATATCCTCGGGATAAATAGCCCAACAAGAGTTGACATGCCGTAAAATCCAACCAATCAACCAACCATAAACTAAAAGAGCAATTTAATATATATTAAAATGTAATTAGATAAACACGAGAAAAATCAAAAGGGCTCTTTAACCTTGGTTAGGCAACCGGTCTAGGAGAAGGAAAACTCTGAATTCAAACCTGTTCGACTCCGCTTAAGAAATTGACATTGTGTCACATCCTGCTCATGCGGAGGGGTTGGTAAATATACATATGAAATCTTATTTGGGTTTTATAAATCTTTAAAACAACCTTTGCTTCCCTTGAGATAAAATTATTATTTATCACCAAAATTTATTAGACTTTATTTATCACCAAACATTATTAGGTTTTATTTATCACCAAACTTTATTAGGTTTTATTTATCACCAAAATTTATTAGGTTTTATTTATCACCAAAATTTATTAGGTTTTATTTATCCTAAAATTTATTAGACTTTATTTATCACCAAACTTTATTAGGTTTTATTTATCACCAACATTTATTAGACTTTATTTATCACCAAACTTTATTAGGTTTTATTTTCATTTATTAGACTTTATTTACACCAAACTTTATTAGGTTTTATTTATCACCAAAATTTATTAGACTTTATTTATCACCAACTTTATTAGGTTTTATTTATCACCAAATTATTAGACTTTATTTATCACCAAACTTTATTAGGTTTTATTTTATCACCAAAATTTATTAGACTTTATTTATCACCAAATTTTATAGGTTTTATTTATCACCAAATTTATTAGACTTTATTTATCACCAAACTTTATTAGGTTTTATTTATCACCAACTTTATTAGACTTTTTTTATCACCAAAACTTTATTAGGTTTTATTATCACCAAAATTTATTAGACTTTATTTATCACCAAACTTTATTAGGTTTATTTATCACCAAAATTTATTAGACTTTATTTATCACCAAACTTTATTAGGTTTTATTTATCACCAAAATTTATTAGACTTTATTTATCACCAAACTTTATTAGGTTTTATTCATCACCAACTTTATTAGGTTTTATTCATCACCAAATTTATTGGTACCATAAACAATTTAATATATATCAAAATGTAATTAGATAAACATGAGAAAATCAAAAGGAAGGGGTGAATCATTTCCGCCTGAGGTTTGAATCATATGAAGAACACTCCCTTTGAACTCCAGGGAATATTGTAGGTTTTAATTCTAAAATGTTCCAAATATTTTTGTCAAAAAATAGTTACATAAAAGCATCCGTAAAGAAAGCAAAATAATATTACATATGAAAGTTGTAAAAAAAGTAAAGTTGGCGGAGTGGCCTACTATCAGCCGGTAGCGAGGGAGTATATTCCCTTTTCGCTAACGCTTGACCAGGGAGATATTTTTGCTGAAGTGACGCGCTTACACCTACCATCAGTTCCTTGACAGTAAATTTCCAGTTCGAGGAGAAATGTTTAAAAAAATGTCTACCATTATTAGAAATTACATTTACTATTTTAAAAGCTTCAATTATATCATTCCTCATTTTTCTTTTTAATAAAGCCGTTAATTCTAATTTTTCAATCTCTCCCTGTAACTGAAATCTTTTTATTACTTTTATCACTCTTCTTTGTATTCTCTCCGATTTTACCAATACACTACAATTTCCATGTTTAGACACCAATATTAGAGCCCAATATTCTATGATTAATGTCATGGGAAATGTACTCGTCGCCCGAGTTCAATTCCTGGACATGCTAATTTCATTTCACTTAGCGCTAATACCCTTGTGAAAGGTATGAATCCTACTCTTCCTCCAGCTATGGATAAATAGTAGGGCAGACTGGGCTCTTTAACATTGGATAGGCAACCGATCTAGTAGAAGGAAAACTCTGAATTCAAACCTGTTCGACTCCGCTTAAGACATTAACCTTGCGTCACATCCTGCTCATGCGGAGGGGTTGGTAAATATACATATGAAATCTTATTTGGGTTTTATAAATCTTTGAAACAACCTTTGCTTCCCTTGAGATAAAATTATTATTTATCACCAAAATTTATTAGACTTTATTTATTTACACCAAACTTTATTAGGTTTTATTTATCACCAAATTTATTAGGTTTTATTAATCACCAAAATTTATTAGGTTTTTATATCACCAAACTTTATTAGGTTTTATCACCAAAATTTATTAGACTTTATTTATCACCAAACTTTATTAGGTTTTATTCATCACCAAATTTATTAGACTTTATTTATCACCAACTTTATTAGGTTTTATTAATCACCAAAATTTATTAGACTTTATTTATCACCAAACTTTATTAGGTTTTATTTATCACCAACATTTATTAGGTTTATTAATCACCAAAATTTATTAGACTTTATTTTCACCAAACTTATTAGGTTTTATTAATCACCAAAATTAATTTAGACTTTATTTATCACCAAAATTAATTAGACTTTATTTATCACCAAACTTTATTAGGTTTATTTATCACCAAAATTTATTGGGTCTTATTTATCACCAAAACTTTATTAGGTTTTATTAATCACCAAAATTTATTAGACTTTATTTATCACCAAAATTTATTAGACTTTATTTATCACCAAACTTTATTAGATTTTATTAATCACCAACATTTATTAGGTTTTATTCATCACCAAACTTTATTAGGTTTTATTTATCACCAAAATTTATTAGGTTGTATTAATCACCAAAATTTATTAGACTATTTATCAGCAAACTTTATTAGGTTTTATTAATCACCAAAATTTATTAGACTTTATTTATCACCAAACTTTATTAGGTTTTATTTATCACCAAATTTTATTAGGTTTTATTTATCACCAAAATTAATTAGACTTTATTTATCACCAAACTTTATTAGGTTTTATTTATCACCAAACTTTATTAGGTTTTATTAATCACCAAATTTTATTAGGTTTATTTATCACCAAAATTTATTAGGTTTTATTTATCACCAAATTTTATTAGGTTTTATTAATCACCAAAATTTATTAGGTTTTATTTATCACCAAACTTTATTAGGTTTTATTAATCACCAAATTTTATTAGGTTTTATTTATCACCAAACTGGTATATTTTTATTTCTCTCAAGATGGTCAGAATGACATCTATGTTAACATTTTTAAACAGATCTTTCATGTTTTTGCATTGAACAATCGTTTTCTGATATGAACGTAAACTCCACATTTTATGAGAAAATGTTTGACATGTTAGTCTTCTTGTTCAAGTACAAATAGGGCGTATGTATTTTGTGGCCAATGCGCAGCAGCGCCAGTACTATCTCTCCCCTTGGAATTTTCTAAATCCCGGTTTCAATTCTTCTAGTGTTGGCTTAATTGGTAATAATTTGTTCAGAGCATTACGATTCCAACGTTGCTGCCATTTCTGTTTGATAAATCATTTTATTTGGTTCTTTAGATCTGTATATGGGATCTTGTAAAGTAACTCAGTCGGTAGAGCGTTCGGCTAGAAACCACAAGGTTCCTAGTTCGATACCCGCCCTCGCCAACTCAGCGTATTAGTAGCACAGCGATCTGTGCGGTAAAGTAAGGAGCTGATGATAGGTGTGGCGCTCCACCTCAGACGCCAATACAATCTCCTTGGTCTAGCGCTAGTGAAAAGGGGATAGACTACCTCGCTGCATGGCTGATACCGACATTAGGCCGCCCGACGACTTTACTTTTTTATGGGATCTTGAAGTTTTCATCAATTTATTTATTCTTGACATATCTTGCAAGTGAATCAGCTTTTTCAACCAATAATTTGAAGGAATTATATGGTTTCGCATAGTATATATATTCATACTCGTGTTCCTTAATTGTATGACCGTTATCATCTTGCAACACCCCCTGCTTAAAAATCAGACCATCCAAATCGTCCAAGATAAAATGCAAAAATGTTAATCCTGATTATCTGGTATTGCTTATCTGCCGAATTCTTATTTCTTATGAGTGTCGTCACCTCAGTAAAATAATGGACCATACCGTTTTTATTATAAAGAAATAAAGGACATGCTACAAAGAAAAATATAAGAAAGAAAGAAAGAGAGTAGGAGAAAGATAGAGAGAGGTGGTGAGAGTACGGAAGAAATAACGCTAATCTGTTTGAATGGAACATAATAAAAAGATGAAAGGAAGAAAAAATGAGTAAGATAGAGTTAAATCAGGTTTATTATACTTTTTACGTATTGAATTATTTAGCAATAGTTCTTAAGTAAACATATCAAAGTTTGTAATAATTAAATTATCATACTGTGGTATATTAACAGGTCCGGTAGTCAATGATAGTAATCCTTAGTAAACAATTATACCTATTCTCAATACAAGGGTTAACATGCCGTAACAAGTATAAAATAGTGCGTAATTCTTGTGTGATAAATGCACAGCCGGATCAGAACTGTCACCTCCCTCCTCGGAATTTTCTATATCCCGGCTTCCAGTCTCCTAGTGTTGGCTTAATCTATTAATAATAGAGAATCGCTTCCGGTTTTTGTCTGTAACAAAAATGACGTCACTGCTTACGTCACGTAAGCAGTGATGTAATTTTCATAACATAGAATAAATACACTGAAAATTTGAATATGCAACATTTGACAGTCCTCATTGTTTTTTAAAACAAGTTTTAATAAATACATGACTGGTATTATATATATATATATATATATATATATATGTTTTTATTTTTTAATACATATTTAAAGTTTACATTTCAAATTGTTTTATTCTTTAATCCTTTAATGAATTTGATGATTTTACTTACTTAGGGTACAAACTCGCTGACAATGAATATTTTACTCCCACCCCTCAGGCAATATGTTTCAAAAATCTATTTTTACATCGCCCGGAGGGTGTTTTTTTATTTTGTACTAGTTGATAATAATTTGTTTGGTTCATTACTATTCCAATGTTGTTGGCATTTTTGTTTGATAAATCCTTTTATTTGACCCATAGATGAGACCAAAACTGTTACGAATTTTGTGGCCATCATTAGGCTTCAAGCAAGAGCACTCTCCAGCGGAGATCCCCTATGTTAAGCAGAGCGCGATCCTTAGTGAAGAAACCTTTGGTTGCTCCTTGGTGTCTCTCAGTATTGAGTACGATCCTTTGGTCGTTCCTTGATGTCCCTTGGTGTTGGGTATGATCCTTTGGTTGCAGGTCCGTTCATCAATGTCGAATAAAGTGCAAATGAACGGCTGTCCATATCTGTGATTAAATAGTTAACTAACCACGTATTCGAGCTGTTGATTGGCTGGTGTTTAAACCACGTGTTCACGCCGAGTCTATAAGTTTAAGTGGTGGATTCCAGCACACCTTATATACACAAAAAACTGCACCAATAACAGGTACTATCATTCCGAGTCAGAGTGGTCCTTTGAGTAATGACAACGAAATAATAAGACTTCCCAGATATCCGGAAGTTGAACTTATTTTTTGTTGCCAGTTTCATTTTTTAAAATCACCGGATGAAGGGAAAAGGCTTCCTCGAAATATTTCAAAATTATGAATTCGTTTTTTGGATGCTTCAATTTCAACGACCTTAGATGTATGTACATTATGGTTTACAATACACTGTATTTCCTTCAGAGAGAGGTAAGACCCCCTTCCCCACACAAAATAGGTGCCCTGGGTATGACACTAAACAGCATCTGGTCCCAGATCTGTGGAGTAAAGTCATCGGTATGGCCTAAAGTCAGTAGCAGCCAGACAGTGAGGGAGTCTACCCCTTTTTACAAGCGCTAGAAGAAGAGGATTTTTTTAGCGTCTGGGGTGAAGCAGCTCCTCACTTTATCGCACAGATCCCTGTGCTACTCATAAACTGAGTTGGCGTGGGCCGGTATGAAAATGGAAGCCAGAAACCTTGTGGTTCCCAGGCAAACGCTCTACCGACTGAGCTAAACCGGCCCTTATATATATATATATATATATATATATATATATATATATATATATATGTTGGAGGTTGATTTAGAAGGCTATCACAATGCAGGTGTAAAGAAAAAAAATAATAATACGGTAACAATGATGTTGTGTGTTAACCTGTATTTAATTCTTGAATTTTCGAGATAATATATCTTTTTCAAAAGATCACTGGAACAAAAGATCAGTTCCAATGATCTTTTGAAAAAGAGATATTATCTCGAAAATTCAAGAATTAAATACAGGTTAATACACAACATCATTGTTACCGTATTATTATTTTTTTCTTTACACCTGCATTGTGATAGCCTTCTAAATCAACCTCCTAACCAATATATACACAATGCTTCAAGCAAATTATAAAACTCTCTATATATATATATATATATATAATATATATATATGTGTGTGTGTGTGTGTGTGTGTGTGTGGTGTGTGTGTGTTGTTGAGAAAGATGGAAAAACATAAATATATTTGTAGGGATGAAATATAATTTTATAAATGCTAACACGTGTTTCAATGCGTAAATATTTAAATATAATGCATTCTAATTATAAATTATTTTAAAAAGTAAAATAAAACAATAATAGAAAGCCATGTGTAAACCTATCGTCATCTTCAGAACATAATGTTTTGAATTTTTAAAAAGAAAAAGAAAAAGAAAAACGCCCGATACAAGAAATTCGAAAACGATCACGTGGTAAACTGGAATCCTTTTTGTAAAAAAAAAAAAAAAAAAAAAATGTTTCATGGCTGAAAAATAGTATGGAATTATTTTTAACCGTTAGTGCTTTAAACCTCGAAAAGAAAACATTTCAAAGTTTGAAATAGAGGAATATAAAAGTTATTTGAATGATCCAGTTACGAATTTCAGTCTGAATTAGATGGTTTTAGTATTTCCCTGAGAAATGCGATGCAATCCCGGAAATA
>CM042145.1:105434002-105439002 GCA_023376005.1 Doryteuthis pealeii
GTTTCAATAGCGCTAGACCAAGGAGATTGTTTTTTGGTGTCCATCGGCTCCTTACTTTACCGCACAGATCCCTGTGCTACTCATACGCTGAGTTGGCGAGGACCGGTATCGAACAAGGAGCCTTGTGGTTTCTAGCCGAACGCTCTACCGACTGAGCTAAACCGGTCCTTAAATTCATTGTACATTCATGTAATTTTATTAAAAAGAAAAATACAAGTTTCTTTGACGGGAGATGTTTATTAAGATGACGCTATAGCATTTCGGTTTGTTTAACAAACCTTTTTTTTAAACAGACGAAGGGTCTGTTTAAAAAAATGAGATTATTAGTACACATAAGTCTGCGAGCCTCTGATTTTATATTTACAATTTTGTTATGGTGGTGCGTTGGGTATTGGTTATATATTCCCGACCGTGTTGCTCTTATGGCAACCTCCCTCTTTTTTATCATATATGTGCTAGAAGGCAGTGACTGAGGGTCTTAATGTGCTGGGTATGACATTAACCTGGGTCTAGTGGTGAGGTTCCAATTATGGAACTGTGGAGTACGCCTTCATTGCCATTACTCCCAGGTGCACTCTGACTCGAGTGGTAATACATGTTAGAGTCCCCTCTATGGGCGGATAGATAAAAATGAGTTTTCAAAAGGTGTAAGAAAAATGAGTTTAGAATTTGTTTGAATACCCAACAAGAATGAATAAAACGAAACGTCTTCAGCGTATATATATATATATATATATATATATATATATATATATATCGGAGCTGGTAATAGATGTAGCATTCCTCTTCAGATGCAAAAAATCTAGTGAAAAGGGGATAGACTCCTTTGCTGTCCGGCTGATACAGAAAATAGACCACTCTGTTGATTCTACTATATCCATTTTGATTACATAATGTTCTACTAGAAATAAAATATTGGTGTCTTTGGTTTAGAAGAAAGTCGATTTGGTAGGTGATGTATTTATCTATTATGGAGGCGCGTAGTCTAATGGTTAGAGTCGTAGGAAATGGAGTCGTTGACCCGAGTTCAATTCCTGGACGAAGCTGTTTGCGTTTCACATGCGCTAATACCCTTGGGAAAGGTATGAATCGAATTCTCCCTCCAGCTATGGGTAATAGCAGGAAGACTGGGCTCTTTAACCATGGCTAGGTAACCAGTCTAGGAGAAGGAAAACTCTGAATTCAAACCGTTTAAACTCCGTTTAAGAAATTGACCATGTGTCACATCCTGCTAGTGCGGAGGGGTTGGTATAATATATATATATATATATATATATATATATATATATATATATATATATACAGTGTGTGGTGGTCACTGTTTCAGCTTTTGCTGGAATAGTGTACCAAAGGCAGTATTATTGGTAGAGTGCTCAGCATTTGTAACATCTTCACCTGACGATTGCCTCGCATGAAACTAATATGGACGTGAATGTTCCTTTGTCACCAAATAAATAGTTAAGTAAAACCTTTATATATTTATTTTATTAATATATATATATATATATATATATATTATATATATATATATATCTATTGGTGATACTGTTTGTATTCATCTAACCCCACTGCTCGGCCTGTCGGCTGCACCTCTGCACAACATAACCCAACAAGGTTGACATGCCATAAAATCCAACCAGACAACTAAGCAACCAACCTCTCTAATTTCAACTAAGCGAGGGATCAGAGACTGGGATTATTTTTGGCTTTGTTCATGACTATTCGTATAGACCCTCACCATCTCATTCAACTATTCCCGTATTACACACTACCTGTACAGGAGATAATGTAGGTCAGATTATTTTTAGTCTAAATAAGAACTGTCCAAACGTTTTTTTTGAGGGATTGAGTGATTTGGGCTGTTTATTTAGCCATTATCAACGATGAAACACATTGATAGAATTACGTTGTTGTGTGGGACCAACGTTAACGGGTTGGTGGGGGTGATCGTCCAGTGTTGAACCCCCCCCCCAAAAAAAAGACCCCCCCCAAAAAAAAAAAAAAAAAACCAACATCAACCAAACAGACAAAAAACAGGATGAATGAATGATGGGACATATAATTCAACTGAGTGTGCAAAAAGACATTTTGCTGAGTCTAGGTCATAATACATCCATTTGCTCTGATTGCGCCCATTTCAGAAGTAACAGCCTTCGGTGTGGTTTCTCTGTTCAGCATTCGGTTCCGCGTGCAGCACGTGGGTCACGTGTTTTTACAACCCCAATCCTAAACATTACGACTTTGCAAATCCTTCGATCGTCCACATTTTTAATCACTGTTTGAGTAAAAGTGTCAGATGTCGAACAGTGATTAGTAGATTAATCTCCCAAAATATTTATTAGTCGATGTGATATAATCTACGACTTCCACACCTTCAACAATGAATTCTTTTCGTCATTTCACCACCTACAAAAACGGAATATATATATATATATATATATATAATTATATATATATATATATATATATATATATATATATATATATAATCTAATGAGTCAGACGAACCTACTATTAGTTTCGCATAAAGCTCTTCAGGGCTAAAATAGAGTCAGATTTTAGCCCTGAAGAGCTTTATGCGAAACTAATAGTAGGTTCGTCTGACTCATTAGATTATCTTTATTACTTGGCTCTACTTAGGTATCGAGCACTTTTTACATATTAGCTTCTCCTAGCGGTTATATGAATATATATATATCTTATATACATATATATATACATATAAATTGTTTTTTCTTTTGGCCAAATACTGTACCAATAGATTATTTTTTGTTGGTACGAATATCTTGGTCCTTTCTTTTTTTCAAAAATTTTTTTCTTCCTGGTTGATGTTTGGTAGTATATTTTTACAATCAAACTTTCTGCTGGGTTTTTTCTCTCTGCAAGGATCTACCAACACGCTTGGTATATTAAATTATATATATATATACATATATATATATATATATATATATATATATATATATGTGTGTGTGTGTGTGTGTGTGTGTGTGTGTGTGCGCGTGTGTGTGCTTGTATGTATGTATGTATGTATGTATGTATATACCCACGGAAATAGGAGAAAAGGTGGCTAATAAACCGTATTTAAGGTTTGATTATAACCTTACACATGAAATATATACATACAAGATGTGTAAAAAAAGAATCGGAATTGTTTGTACTTTTTGACACAAAATTGAATTTTTTTAGAATACAATGTGTGTCAAAAAGTACAAAACATTTTCAATAAATTTATGACACACCTTGTATATACACTTCTGGTCTATTCGAGCTTTGTTAAAACTTTACCCTTAGCCATTTTAAAATCTTAAATTTAATACAGGAAATGAACTATATATATATATATATATATATATATATATATATATATATATATATATATATATATATATACTTTGTTGTGGTACTAAGTTTCTTGGTATAAGGTGATTCTAGGCTGGTCCTATTCTCTACGAGTAGTTTGTTGTAGAGTCCAGGTTCCGTATAAGAGCTCAATGTTTAATTATTGTAAACAGAGCAAAGTTATTTGTGAATTAAAAGGCCTTACATACCATGGGTATTGTGGTTATGAACCATTTCCACTCGTGTGTATCTAGGGCCCACGAGCTTCTTCAGACCCCGTTTATCTTTTATTTATTAAGCTAATTAAAAGATATACGTGGTCTGAAGAAGCTCGTGGGCGCTAGATACCCATGAGTGGAAATGGTCCATAACCACAATATCCATGGTATTTAAGGCCTTTTTATTCACAAATATATATATATATATATATATATATATATATATATATATATATATATGTGTGTGTGTGTGTGTGTGTGTGTGTGTATGTATATATATATTTTTTTTCAAATGTGTTTATTTTTATATGGCTTTAAGCCGACAATTTTGAAAATTAATTAGTTAATAATTAATGAATTTTCGGCCTCTAAACTAATTAACTAATTAATTTTCAAAATTAGGTACGACTTCAATTAAGCACATATCCTTCAAAAATTGTCGGCTTAAAGCCATATAAAAATAAACACATTTGTTTGTTTACCTAACCTCATATATATATATATATTAAACTCATTAATAATGTGGCCACTTTTGCGGCAAATCTAACTTAGCTAAACTTTAATAGAGACATCGTTAATAAATAAGACGCTAATTGCAATTAAATAATGACTATTTCATAATCGTTGATAAAATAACTTAAATAACTAAGGAAATCACAACGTCAGTGGTGACGTAATTTCGGTTACTGTCAGACAGTTACATAATCTCCATTAGGATAAGATGTGAAATGCAAACAACTTCGTCCAGGATTTTACACCGTGTCCATTTTCTACAACGATAATCATTGCACGACAAGCGCTTATAAATTTCCATTTAAGCAAATAATGGAGATTAAAAGTGCCAGGATGTTAAGATGTCAATGTTCAAGAGGGGCGGGGAATGTTATTGACCTATCCTGTTACACGCCTTTAGCATAAGTCTAAAGATCTTCCCCTCCATATCAAGTGGACAATCATCTTGTATATCTTCACATATCAAAGCTTATATTAAAAAAAAAAGGATTTTTATCTCTTTTCTTTTTCTATTTCCTTTTTACGTTAGAAATATGTGTCAGATTATATCCACACCTATCAAATACTTAGAATTGTAACAAAATAACTTTTATATATATATATATATATATATATATATATATATATATATATATATATATATATATAGTGTGAACAAAAATTATTTTTAAGACAATCAGGAATATTTCTTGTTTGTTGTTTAATCTCAACTAGTTTCGACCTTCGGTCATCTTCAGGAGAAAATTTATTATTTGAAGAAATTGTTGATACATTATTAGAAAGGGAGCATTAAATGTTCAAGTGTTATAGTGGGTTTAACATGCTGTTAAAATCCGTGTAGGCGAGTGTGTCTGATAGTAGCATGTTCATTCGTTGTGAAGAACCTCTATGAGGTAGTTTGTTTTTTGGATGCTCTTATATATGTGA
>CM042145.1:105446502-105454324 GCA_023376005.1 Doryteuthis pealeii
TAGTCATTCACAGACACGTGTTTCGACTTATTAAGTCTCTTAAGTGTGGCTAGACATTTGTAAGCTACCTTCAGCTGGGATCGAAATACGATCGGTTCAGTGTCAGTCAGACACCTTAACCTCCAGGCTGTCATCACCTACACAATGCGAAGGGGATTTTAACTTTGTATGTAAAAGCTAGCATAGAGTGATCCATCCCTTATGTAGGAGACCGTTATATATATATATATATATATATATATATATATATATATATATATATATATATATATGTGTGTGTGTGTGTGTGTGTGTGTGTGTGTGTGTGTGTGTGTGGAGAAACTAGACAAACACAGGATGTTATGGAAACTGGATGTTTATTGTCGACAATGCAACGTTTCGGTCATTTAGACCATCATCAGGACCAAAAGCCCAGTTCTAGCTTCAATGAAAGACATTTTCAGAATGGTGAAAAACAGTAGGTTGTCAGTAGGGGCAGGGGTGGCTGGGTGATGGGTAGTGGATTTTCTTCCTTCTAAATGGGGAGTGTTTATATGGAGATGCAGGTGTTTGGTCAGACAGTTTGGATGATGAGGGATGGGTCAAAAAGTGAAAAAGTATGTGTATATGTGTATGGGAGCTGGATTTGTCATTAGTCGTATATGTGTGAGTTTTATTAAAAAAATCTTTCTGTCTATCTATTTGTCTATTTTAGGTTTTACTGTCTATCTGTGTATCTGTTAATATGTTTTAATTTGAATATGTGGCTGGTATGTTTGTGTGATTTTTTTTTTGGTGAAGGGGGAGATGGTGAGATTTGTTTAAATGTATAAGTGAGTATGTGTATGATATATTATTATTATTATTATTATTATTATTATTATTAGCAAATATATGCACCCTCCGGGTGCAAGTATTTAAGTTTTAATGTAATAAAATATTGTATTAAATTAGAAAGGCTAATGAAACTAAATAAGAATACAGATAAAAAGATTTGAAACAGAGGGAGTATAATAAAAATTTGAAACAGAGGGAGTATAATAAAAATGGAACAACTGAAAACTTACTCTTCCATCACTCTCGTCTTTCATTGTTATTTTTTCTAATTTAAGTATTTAGTTAAAAAGAGAAGTAAAGAATAAAATGACAGTTATTTTTCTTGTTAATGGATTTCATTTAAGATTCATTGAAGAGATTTTTGCTTATATTCATTAAAATAAAACCAAACAATTAGAAATCAATAATACTAAGCACATATTTATTAAATTCGATTTTTTAATATTAATATGCAAATTAGCCTTCCCGTTCACATTGTAAAGCGCTATTTTGTTGTATATATAAATATAATTGCATGTTGTTAGTATGTAGACATAGTTAACAGTATTATTAATGTAAGACAATTTTAATTGAGGTTTAGATAAAAATAAAATCATGGAGAATGTGATGTCAATAACTAAGAGAATTGTGACTTGAGTAGGAATATAGTTTCGGTTACAGACATAAAAACACACAATCTCCATTATAATAAGATTATTATTATCATTATTATTATTATTCCTAGCGGTGATATTGTTAGTCTTATCATTTTGTCTAATATGTATGTTGTAAATGTACATCTATATTTGTCATTTGTCTAGTTGTCTTCAATCTGTTGATATCATCTGTGTCTGTCTGTTATCGATACTCGGTTAATATCTATTTTTTCCCTTATATATTTTATTAATATCTGTTTATTTATTTATTTATTCTATTTAATTTATAATTAATTTATTTATTATTCTATTTAATTTTATTTATTAATTTATTATTTATTTATTTTATTTATTAATTTATTTATTTGTTCTATTTGATTTTATTTATTAATTTATTTGTTATTCTATTTAATTTTATTCATTAATTTATTATCATATATTATTTATTTATTCATTTTTTATTTTTTTATTTATATTGTATTATTTTATATTATTCTTTTATTTTTATTTTTAAATTATTATTTTTGTCTTAATTTATTTATTTTTAAAAAAGTTTTGTAAATTATTGTCTGTTATTATTTATCTATATGTTTGACTATCCACCTGTCTCTCTATCTGTCTGTCTATCTATCTAGCTTGAATGTGTTCATGACTGTCTATCTATCTAGCTTGAATGTGTTCATGACTGTTGATACATCTGTCTTGTTTATAATTTTAGACATGTCTGTCTATCTATCTATTTTCTGATAATGTCTGTCTTCCTGTGTGCCTGTCTGTATGTCTAGCTTGAAATATGTTCATATTTGTCTGTATGTTTGTAGTCTGTTGTTTGTCTGTACATGGTCTGTTTTTGTCTATATGTCTACCTGTCCATATATCTGTATTTAATCGGTTGATATCGGTATATCTGTCTGTATATCTATCTATCTTTAATCCGTTAATGTTTGTCTGTGTATCTGTCTTTATTCTGTAAATCTCTGTCTGTCTGACTATACATCTGTCCATATTTGTGCAGTTATTATATTCCAGTTTTATTCCATAACATCCCGTTTTTGCACTTTCTCCACTTACTGTCGGATTAACCTCCTCATATTTCTCCCATATATATATTATATATATTATATATATATATATATATATATAATATATATATATTATAATATATATATATTATATATATGTGTGTGTGGTGAGAGTGTGTGTGTGTGTGTGTGTGTGTTGTGGTGCGTGAGTTGAAAAATGGAAATTAATCCGACAATATGTTGAAAGGATAAATAAATACAAGAAAGAAAATGTTGAATGGATAAAAATGGTTTAATGAAATGCCAACACGTGTTTGGCTGAGAGTTTGTCCATGTACACATTGCATTTCTATTCATTACTATTTTAAATATGAAAAAAATAATAATAATAGAAATTAATTTATACAAAGAACGGCCTTCTTCAGAGCAAGTAAGAAAATTGGTGGGGTGGCCTATTGTCGGTATCAACTGGACAGTGAGGGAGTCTACTCCTTTTTTTAGCGCTAGACCAGGGAAATTTTTTTATTGAGATTGGGAGCCACAACTATATATATAATATATATATATATATATATATATTATATAATATATATATATATATATATATATGGCTGTAAAATATAGAAATAAAATATATAATATGTTAGATTATATATATATATATATATATATATATATATATATATATATATTATATATGGTTATAAAATATAGAAATAAACCCGAAGTCATGTAGAAATTAGAAAAGTCAAAGTATTCCAAAAAGATGAATTTATCATAAATGGTGAAGTCGACGTTAGAATAAAACGTATTTTAAACGTTTTCCATCAGTGTTTAGACAAAACGTTTTTCATCCTAATGGCCTGATGAAGGTTTAGTATAAACCGAAATGTTCTAACGTTGACTCACCATCTATAATGAATAATCTTTTGAAATACTTTTTTTTTCCTATTCTTCAATATATATATTATATATATATATATATATATTATATATGTATGTGTGTGTGTGTGGTGTGTGTGGTGTGTTGTGTTGTGTGTGTGTGGTGTGTGTGTGTGTGTGAATGCGTGTGTGTTTACACGGTGTGTGAGAAATGTAGACAAACATTCTGTGTTTATCTACATTTTCCACATACTGTCGGATTGATTTCCCCATTTTAATATCATATATATATAATATATATTATATATATATATATATTTATTTATCTATTTAAGTCACCAATACAAAGTTCGTCTTACCAATGGTTTCAGATGTTTATCCGTCACCACACACACACACACACACACACACACACACACACACACACACACACACACACACATTATATATATATATATACGTAAAATAATCCAATTGACTGGTAAGTAAGGAATGTGGTTTTTTTGGGATCATCCAAATCTCACTGTACATCCACACTCTATGCGCAGATGTTTTTTATAAATCCCTAAATGAGTTCAATGTATAATAACTAATAAATTTAATTAAATACAGAGCAATATTAAATTAATTATATACAGAGCAATTTTACTTTCTTTGAAAGTTATATATATATATATATATATATATATATATATATATATATATATATATAAAAGTCAACGTCTCTGATGACGGATAAACATCTGAACCATTTGGTAAGACGAACTTTGTATTTGGTAACTATAAATAAATAAATAAATAAATACACCCTTAAAGAAATAATTGAGCACTTTATAATCATTCTCCAATATTAATAACAAAAATTAATTATATATATATATAACATATATATATATCTTATATAATGGAGATTGTGTGTTTTTCTGTCTGTAACCGCAAACTATATTCCTCTCAAGTCACAATTCTCTTAGTTATTGACATCACATTCTCCATGATTTTATTTTTATCTAAACCCTCAATTATTAATAAAATTGTCTTACATTATTAATACTGTTAACTATGTCTATATACTGACTAAATGCAATTATATTTATATATACAACAAAATAGGGTTTACAGTGTGTACGGGAAGGTTAATTTGCATATAATATTTAAAAAATCGAATTTAATAAATATGTGCTTAGTATTATTGATTATTCTATCTGTTTGGTTTTATTTTAATGAATATAAGCAAAAAATCTCTTCAATGAATCTTAAATGAAATCATTAACAAAAAATAATTGTCATTTTATTCTTTACTTCCTCTTATAACTTAAATACTTAAATTAGAAAAAAATAACAATGAAAGACGAGAGTGATGGAAGAGTAAGTGTTAGTTTGTTCCATTTTTTATTATAATCCCTCTGTTTCAAATCTTTTTATTATACTCCCCTGTTTCAAATCTTTTTATCTGTATTCTTATTTAGTTTCATTAGCCTTTCTAATTTTAATACAATATTATTACATCAAAACTTAAATACTTGCACCCGGAGGGTGCAATATATTTGCTAGTATATATATTATATTCAGCAAAAATTTGTTAAACAAAATATAATCCACATTGTTTTCAAAAATTTTTTTCCTTTTC
Source organism: Doryteuthis pealeii (assembly GCA_023376005.1). NCBI lineage: Eukaryota > Metazoa > Mollusca > Cephalopoda > Myopsida > Loliginidae > Doryteuthis > Doryteuthis pealeii. The sequence goes on from CM042145.1 coordinate 105,451,485, forward strand.
AATTTTCTAACAAATTTTTTGATGTTATTCATCTTGAAAAGGCGCCTAAGCAAAAAAATTGCTTAGAAAACTTGAGAAGAAAAAAATTTTGAAAACAATGTGGATTCTATTTTTGTTTAACCAAATTGCTGAATATATATATATATATATATAATTATATATATATTATATATATATAATAATTAATTTTTTTTATTAATATTTGGAGAAATGATTATAAAGTGCTCAATATTTCTAAAGCAAAAAATTGTAGAAAACTTGGAAAGAAAAAAAATTGAACAATGTTGATTCTATTTTGTCTTAACCAATTATTGTTGAATGAAAAGATACTACCCAAATATATCTATTTCACCACACACACACACACACACACACACACATATATATATAATATATTATATACGTAAAATATCCAATTGACTGGTAAGTAAAAATCTCACTGTACATCCACACTATATGCGCATGTTTTTTTTATAAATCCCTAAATGAGTTCAATGCTATAATAACTAATAAAGTAAGTAAAGTCGTCGGGGCGGCCTAAAGTCGGTATCAGCCAGTTCAGCGAGGGAGTCTATCCCCTTTTCACTTGCGCTTAGACTAAGGAGATCATTTTAGCGATCTGAGGTGGAGCGCCACACCTACCATCAGTTCCTTACTTTACTCACAGATCCCTGTGCTACTCATACGCTGAGAGTTGGCGAGCCGGTATATTCGAACTAGGACCTCGTGGGTTTCTAGCCAAACGCTTCTACCGACACTGAGCTAACCCAGCCCATAGAAAGCAACATTCAACTTTCTTTTGAAAGTTATATAAATATATATAATATATATATATAATATATATATATATAAACATATATATATATATATAATATATATAATTATTATTATATATAATATAATTATAATAAATAATATATAATATATATAATATAATAGTATATATATAATAATATGTGTGTGTGTGTGCTGTGTGTGTGGTGTGGGTGTCTGAACACTTAGAATTTATCATACATTTAGTGGAGCCAAATAGAGGAGAGATGAGTAGAGAGAGAGAGACAGACCAGACGACAGATAGACAGACAGACAGACAGCTGTGTGGGGTGGGATCGGACGAAAAAAACCGTACTTGGAATTTTATAATCAAGCAGAAAAAGAATGACTCGACCATAGAAATAGCTTTGAAACTAGTTTTCTCTGGAAAGAAGAGAGAGAGAGAGAGAGAGAAGAGAGAGAGAGACGAGAAGAGAGACGAGAGAGAGAGAGAGAAGAGAGAGAAGGAATATATATAACAAAATAATAATAAATGACACACACACACACACAACACACATCCACATATATATATATATATATATATATATATATATATATAAGTTAAAAGAAAGGAAATTAATCCGACAAATAGAGTAAGAAAAGTGGAATGAAAACATCACACAATGCTGTTAAAGAAGAAAACCAATTTTGTACATATATATATATATATATATATATATATATATATATATATATATATATATATATATTCCAGCGGGGGAAACGAATATACATACAGATACAGATTTAAAATTATGTAGTCCCAATGAGTTAATTAAACATATTTTCATGTGATTAATTCACACACATGCGCAATAAAACTAAATATGTATAGAAAATAGAAAAAATAATTTATAGAAATAAATCCCATTATCTATTTAATGGATGAAAAAGTACAATACAAAAATCATAACATAACCCTCATTTAATTAGATCGCCTGCCAGCTATAATATATATATATATTATATATATAATATAATATAGTATATATATATATATATAAAGAGAGAGAGAGATGAGAGAGAGAGAGGAGAAAGGGATATGCAAAATTTGCTATCTAACCACTACACCACAACGAGATGATAGAAATTATCTTAATTAAGCTAAACAGATCCCATGACCAGGAAGCTGCACTGTTAATAAAATCTTTTAGTTCAGTTTCTTTGTTTTAATGACACAACAACATTCGTGGGTCATTTAATACCAAAGCTATTCTTATAGAAAGAAAAGTTCCCTTCCCCAATGTCATTAGACCGTAAGTGAACGTATTAGCGCGACTGGATTTCGAACTCGCTTACTACAATGTCGCAGTCGAGCACGGTTATCCACTACGCCACGTAGGACTGCCCCTCAATGAAATTCTCACAAGGAAAGCATTTTTTGTTTGTCTTACTGGATGGTTTGTGTGATAGGACGTTAAGTGGCCGTACAGCTGTGGTGAGTGCTACTTGAAATCGGATATAATAAAAAAACAGATAGCATTAGGCATATTTTGCGACAAAGAGTTTCAGTGGTTGTACAATTATGTAATCGAAAATGGATATCATTATGTATTATTCAGTTACCCAAGTCTATAGTATTTAGTTTTTTTTTCTTGTCGAGTTTTGAGGGTGCTTCATTTCCCCGTATAAGTTTATCGTAAAACCGATCCCCCTTATCTGAACGCCCTAAAAAGAAAATTTTATTTATTTATTTATTTTTCCTTTCAAATGGATTATTACGATTACCAACACCAATCTATCAGATTTAAAAAAAAAAGTTCTTGAAAGTTCATTTATTTTTTTCCAGTTTTCAGGGCTGCTATTTCTACGTATAGTTATATAGTTAAATCGAACCCCCATAATCGGAACGCCTCGAAAGGAAACTGCCGGCAATGTGTAATAAAAATTTAGACATCAAATCGAAGTGCGCGAAATTACTCATACCAACATCCGGATATGTTTTTTTTACCGATGTTGTGGAAGCAAATAACAACCTTAGCGGGAGGGCGATGGTAGTGACATCGACTATCTGTCATCTCTCT
>CM042145.1:105454334-105476834 GCA_023376005.1 Doryteuthis pealeii
GAACACTTCCCCATGACTAGGTTTATTTCCTCAAAAAGTCTTTTTTTAATCTTTTTTTGTTTCTTTTCTTTATGATTGCTGCCAGTAAGTATTCCAATTTTATTTGTTATTTCGATAAAAAAAAAAAGACACTCCTTTTGTCATTTTATATTTGTTTTATTTTTGTCTTTTTCTTTTTTTATTTCTGATAATTTTGTGCGTCTGTCTAACCTTTGATGAACATCAATAACTATAGAGACAGCTGTTTACAGATGAATGGAAAAGAAATTAAAAAAACCCAAAAAAAGGCAACAAAAAAAAACAACAAAAAAACAAACAAAAAAACAACAAGAATCAATGCAAAGAAGAAAGAAGATAAAGGGAGTGAAAAAAAAATTAAAAAGAAATTAAAAAGAAAATGTAGGCATTGAAAAGAAAGGCTTATAAGCCACGAATGTGTAGAACGACACAAGGACTTGTAATGAGTTGTCTCTAGGAGCTACAGATAATTGTTGTTTTAAGTGCGCGGTTGGAATACATCAATCTCTATACGTGAACGCATTAGAACTTCACATGGCGCGTGGAACGATCAGCTGAGCTGGAGAATGTGTCTCTTCAATGGGACACTTATTAATATATATATATATATATATATATATATATAATATATATATAATATATATTCCATTTATTGTGGGTGTGGAGTATATATATATATATATAATATATATATTTAACTCACACACGGCACACATATAATGAATATATATTATATATGTGTGTGTGAGTATATATACATATATATATGTGATTGATGAATAATATATAATATCCTGTTTGTTCATCACCGCCCCCGCCCCCCCCATATAATATATATATTTTAATGCATTGTATGTATGTGTGTGTGAATGTTTGTGCGAGGCTGTATATAATATACATTGATCACAAAATAAGCTTATATTCATTATTCGTATCTATCTATCCTATATATATTATATAATATATATATATGGGGATTATAGAATTATTAAAATGAAATTAGAATAAATTGTGTTGATAAATTATGATCATATATATATATATATATATATATAATATTATTATATATAATATATGTTATAAATTGTTTTATATAATGTATATATATATATTATTATATATATATAATATATAATAACACACCACACACACACACCACAACATATATATAATATATATATATATATTATACCTAGCACTTTCAAAAATAATTTTCCACAACGTAACCATAGTTACAATGATACCTACCAATTCTGAAGAGCACATTTCCATAAAAACTCAGTATCCCTGAGATGTAGCACAAGCTCCAAATACAACATCTTTCATGGCGACTTGTTCCTTTCAACTTATTGTGTGAAGACAGACTATAAGTATTCTCTCTCTCTCCCTCTCTCTCTCTCTCTCTCTCTTCTCTCTCCTCTATATTATATAATATAGTAGTGATTGATATAATATATAGTATATCATATGCATGTTGAATTAAACAAAGACACATTTCCTCTTTACAATTTATTGTGATTTTTTAAATTTTCTGGCCAACTTTTATTATTTGGGTGGAATTCGTGGATTAGTCACCAAAGTTCAATGTCCGATACTTTCGGCACTTCGAGTGCCATCATTCGGTGATGTGTTCCAGTTTTCAAATTATATTAATGGATCGGAGGCTGGAAGAGGAGAATTGACTCGGACATGAACTTTGGTGGACTAATCACGAATTCACCCAAATAATAAAAAGTGGCTAGGAAACTAGAAAAAATTCACAAATAAAATTGTTAAACAGATGTGTCTTTATTTAATTCAACATGCATAAATGAAAAATGCTGCCCAAACACACACACACACACACAACACACAACACACACACACACATATATATATAATATATGTGGTTGTGTGTATATAAATATAACAATCCAAGTGAATTAACCAGAATATGTTTTTATTGGAAAATGGACTTGTCACAGTTACCGCTTTATTATTGTACCTTGCCAAACACTTTAAAATTTTTTTAAAAAATTCAAAAAATAATCTCTTACAAGAAATCTCTCTTGACGAATCCCTAATGTGAAAGCATTTGAGAACAATTAAAAAACCAATAACATAAAAGTAATATTCCTTCTTGTTATATTACTTTTTGTTCACCATAAAACTATATATATAATATATATATATATATATATATATGAATACTAATATTATTATAGACGAAAAATAAAGGATCTACCATGGTTTCAACTACACTGAATGATTCTTCAGGACCCTACCTAACGTTAACAGGTCGGTGTAATTCCTTAGTTGAATTAAATATATTTTCAGATAATAACGGTAACGCTACGTTTTTTTTTTTCTTTTTCTCTCAATCTTGCGTAGCGTCCAACCGTTATTAATTTAATTTAATTTAACTAAGAATTACATCGACTTAGTTAAAGTAGGGTAGGGTCCTGAAGAAAATCATTTCAATTTGATTGAAACCATGGTAGACCTTTATTTTTCATCTAATAAGAATATTTTTAGTATTATACTGCCTCCTATTTAATATATTGGCACTTTTGATTATTTACTGATGCCACTGCGACGGAAAAGTTAAAAGGCAATTGGATACTATATATATATATATTATATATATATATTATATAATACACATACACACACACACACACACACACGCACACACACAATATAATATATATATATATATAAAATAATAGGGGTAAACTATAGACACGTGTTTCGAGGTATCACCTCTCATCAGTTATAGTTATAACGGTTTTAGCAGCTGCCTCTTTTCTTTTGCTGGCTGGGTTCGAAGCCCGAACGAACTTACGCTCGCCCAAGCTTCTTAACCCACACATCACATCAGTCGCCAAGTATAGCAGCTATTTAATTGCCTATATTTCTAAGGGGAAATGACCTTCACCTAGAGTTCTCAAACTATGTAAACAAAGTGAGATTTGGCCGAGCCAATACGGTGAATCTGCAATTATATACCTTCTAAAATAGAGGCTCAACCGAAAACGGGAAGCGTATAAAGGGGGTAACATATAGACACGTGTTTCGAGGTATCACCCTCATCAGTATAGTTATACGGTTTTAGCAGCTTGCCTCTGGCTGGGTTCGAAACCGAAACTTACGCTCGCCCAAGCTTCTTACCCACACATCCACAGTCAGTCGCATCAAGTATAGCAGGCTATTAATTGCTATATTTCAAGGGAAATGACCTTCACCTAGAGTTCTCAAACTATGTAAACAAAGTAGATTTGGCCGAGCCAATACGGTGAATCTGCAATTATATACCTTCTAAAATAGAAGTGCTCAACCGAAAACGGGAAGCGTATAAAGGGTAACATAGACACGTGTTTCGAGGTATCACCTCTCATCAGTATAGTTATACGGTTTAGCAGCTGCCTCTGCTGGGTTCGAAACCGAACGAACTTACGCTCGCCCAAGCTTCTACCCACACTATATATATGGGGTTATATTTAAAGTAAACAGTGTTCTATATCATGGGTAGAGCATTTATATCTAAGTTAAAATAGCGTGGAAAGGAGTTAAAAATGCCTGACAGTTTCTCGCTTATTACGAACCAAGTCTGAAAATTGCAGAGGCAAGCAACTGTCAGTAACTAGACCACGTTAACTCCATATCCACACACACACACACCACACCACACACACCACACACACACACACACATAATATATATATATATATATACAATATATATATATATAAATGCTATATAATATAACTCATGGAGAGCGTGTGATTGGCAAGCATGTGCGTCTTCTTTTTACAAAAGACGCTTTGACCAGAGAAGCCTCTTTTGAGAACTTTGGTAAATGACCGCCGGGTAACGGCACTTGCGGATTTGCTGATAGAGATGTTCTCAGAACCCCTCCCCCCAAAAAAGAACCCCACAACAACAACACATAACAAGAAAAGTAAACAAAACAAAAATTCAATAAACATGTATAAACTAAATAAGTTAGAGTCCTTCTAATGACCTCAACACAAATATTTTTTTACTGTTTTATTTGCTATTGATTATTAGAGAATGCTGTGAAATCCTACATATAAAAAAACAATACATCTCTTTATCTTAATAGATCTCTCCTTAGGGTGCTTTGGAGCCCGAGTCTATCCTTACCACTGAGAAGTGACTGCTGATAGCTCCGTTTATGTAGGTAGAGTAAAAAAAAAGTAAAGTCGTCGGGAGCGGCCTAAAGTCGGTATCACTAGTCAGCGAGGGAGTCTATCCCATTTCAAAAGCGCATAGACAAGAGATTGTTTTTAGCATCTTGAGTGGAGCGCCACGATCTACCATCAGCTCCTTACTTACTGCAAGATCCCTGGTGCTGACTCATACGCTGAGTGGCGAGACCGTTACCGAACTAGAACCTTGTGGTTCTAGCCGAACGCTCTACCGACTGAGCAACGTGTGTGGTGCTGTGTGTGTGTGTGTTGGTGTGTGGTGTGTGTGTGTGTGTCATGTTGAGTGTGGTATGTGTAATAAAATGCCTTAAATATCAGGGTATCGTGATTATGGACCATCCACTCGGGGTATCTCATACGGATTGAAGTCTGCAACAAAGACTACTGTTAGAGAATAGACCCAGCTTAGAATGCACCTTTATACCAGAAACTTGGGGTACCCCACCAAAGAAATAATATATACATTATATTATGTGTGTGTGTGTGGTGTGTATGTGTGTGTGTGTGTGTGAGGATTTCTCGCCCAGTCTCTGTCTCGTCGCTCTGTCTTCTTTCTTTCTCTTCTCTCTCTCTCTCTTCTACTCTCTCTCTCTCTCTCTTATTCCTCCTTGAATATATATTTTTTCGTTTCCCATCTAATTTATGTTCAGTATAATAAACTAGCTGTCTTTGTAATCTGTCACTTTTTTTCCTCTTATTGTCGTCATTCCGCAGGTATATAATATGTGTATATAAATTTATAACCGCTCCATGAAAGTTTGAACGAACTCCTAGCATTTATATATATATTATATATAGATATATATATATATATATATATATCTTTGGATGCCGGTACCAAGTTTCTATGGTACAAGGTGAATTTTATGGGTCCTAATTCTCACCCTAGTTTTGTAGATTCAGGTTCCGTATGAGAGGCCTCAATGTTAATTAATGTAAACAGAGCAAATTTATTCGGGAATTAAAAAAGGCCTTAAATACCATGGTATCGTGATTATGCCATTCCACTCGCGAGTATTTCACGAGCTTCTCAGACCACTGATATATTTTATTTATATATATTATATTATATATATATTATATTATATAATATATATATATATATATATATATATATATATATATCCTGTCTCCAACGATTTTAGCTCTAACTCAAAAAATTAAAAATCACTCTGATGAATCGTAAAAAATCTCTCTGTGTACGGATATTTTATACATTTCCATTATTATTATTTTTATTATTATATTATTATTATATTATTATTATTATCATCATCATTTCTCAACATCCATCTGATTATTTTAATCAATAACGTAGATACGTATACATTCTGATAATCAGACCGAAACACATGGGGTGTAAGTGATATCGATTAAAGTGATATCGATAAAATTCATTTTTATCCATCATATCTTTTCTTTTAACTCATTTTCTCATATATATAATATATATATAATATATATATATTAACTATAATATATATATATATATATAACTCGAAAGGAAACTGGCGCAAATGTGTAATAGAAAATTTAGACTCAATCGAAGTGGCGAAATTTTATTAACAACATCCGGATATGGTTTTTTTTTACCATTTTGGAAGCAAATACAACCTTTAGGGGTGGGGATGGAGTGACATCGACTATCTGTCGGAACTGGGCTGACCGCGACGAAAACTGTGACACCACACCCTGGCTCTAGTTATGAGGTCCATCCTGAAATTGCAAATGAACGCCACTTAAACTGCTGACTCACCTTGATAACAGAACCCGGCCTTCGGGGTGGGGGTCCGGTGTGCTTCGGCCAATGGACTATTAGTGTTATATTAACAGCGTTGATCCCAGGGGGCTATCTCCCCAGGCAACACCTGCCCCCTTGGTTTAAAGGGACAGGGCTGGGTTTATTGCCCAGTGCCTGAGGCGCCCACCTTGAGGGGGAATGCCGACGGAATCAACGCATTTTTTGCACCTACCACCCATGAGTCTCGGCTCGTGGGTGGGCCCACATAAAAATTCCTTGTGTCACGCTGTCATGAGTGGGGTGAGAAGCAGATACCACCTTGATAACAACTCACCCCCCGGCCGTTGTGCATGCACGACTGTCCTCTAGTTTGTTCACAAAAGGTGTAATCTCGAAACTTCCTGATCACACCAAATTAGTATTATCATGTCACTAGTGGGACCTGTGGATCACACAATGATAATTTAATTATTACAACATTTCGTATGTTTACTGAAGAGCTATTACTAAATAGTTCAATATGTAAAAAGTATAGTAATCTCTCTCTCACTCTTTTTTCTTTCTTTCTTTCTTTCTTTCTTTTTATCTTTTCATTATATTCAATTGAAACAGATTAGCGTTATCGCTTCCCCGCGTCCATCCCCTCTCTATCTTCTCCTACTCTCTTTTTTTCTTTCTTTTCTATTATATGTTTTTTGTAGCATGTCCTTTTTCTTCCCTTTCTTTCTTTATAATAAAAAGGAATTGTCCATTATTTAGCTGAGGTGACGACAATCATAAGAAATAAGAATTCAAAGGATAAGCAACAGCAGATAATCAGGATTTACATTTTTGCATTTTATCTTGGACGGTTTGGATGGTCTCATTTTTAACCAGAGGGTGTTGCAAGACGTTAACGGTTGTACAAATGAGGAACATGAGTATCATTAATCATACCATTGAGGCGTCCCCTCATGGTGTAATGGTTAACAAATATGTCTCGCATATTCATTACTACTGAAAAACGAGTTCGATCCTTGCTGGATGCTCCATACTTGCGACTTTCTGTCATATCCTATATGTGGCGAACGGGTCGGGTAAATAAAATGGTCACTCTATCGTGGTGTAATGGTTAGCAATCTAGTCTCGCTGTCCGCTATTAGTAAATAGCAAATTCGATACTCGCTGGATGTCCATAATTGTGACCTTGAGTCACATCTTATCCGTGTCGAACATGTTGGGTATATTAGGTGTCTCATCGTGGTGTGATGGTTAGGAAGCTAGTCTCGCAAATCCATTACTACTAAATAGCAAGTTCGATCCTCGCTGGATCTCCTTTCATCTCAAGACAATTACCCATGAATCCAAACATGATTTCGGAGCGGAAATTGTTACCACTAATTCAAAGGGGCTACAAGCAACATAATTACCACCAGACTTGAACTAGTGGTAATGATTTCAGCTCCGGAACCACGTTTGAATTCATGGGTAATCGTCTGAAGATGACTTATTTTAAGGTAATTAAAAAAAACCCATCTGAATAGAGTCCGAGGTTACTGTGTCCTAAAAGTTATGTTTATACACAATAAAGATAAGGACAACAGCAGCCTATCGGCTGGGGCTTTAGAATACACCGACTGCACCTCTGTAGAGGGGTAAGACCCCACCCAATGGGCCACCTGTTGGTCGTGGGTGGCGACCCGTGATGCTTAAGACGGATTCCTGATGGCTGAGCATTCTATGACTTACAACATTCGACTTTGGTCCTTCCGATCAATCGGCTTGCCATGTCAAACCCTAGCACCTATATGATTGTCCCAACCCTATTGCCCTTATGACAATCCCCAACCATTTTTATCATATATGTGCTAGAAGGCGGTGGTCGAGAGTCTTCATGTCCTGGGAATGACATTAAACTCTATCTGATGGTGAAGTTCCAGTTTTGGAGGTTTGGGGAATGTGGAGCACCCCTTTATCACCATTGCTCCCAGGTCTGCTCTGACCCAGAGTGGTATTACCTGTTAGGGTCCCATCTCTTGGTTAAATAGAAAAATATGTTTATAAAAAAATTGAGTATCCATCAAGAATGAATTTCTTTCAAAACTTTGTCGGCATTAAATGACCCACCGAGGTTGATATGCCGTGAAACAAACACAAACAAACAAAATATAAGCATAACAGTCCGAAATATCAAAATTATTACTAACATATAGATATAGATATTTACCAACCCCTCCGCACGAGCAGGATGCGACACAAAGTCAATTTCTTAAGCGGAGTTTAACAGGTTTTAATTCAGAGTTTTCCTTCTCCTAGACCAGTTGCCTAACCAAGGTTAAAGGACCCAGTCTGCCCTACTATTTACCCAAAGCTGGAGGGAGAGTAGGATTCATACCTTTCCCAAGGGTATTAGCGCTAAGTGAAATGCAATTACCACGTCCAGGATTTGAACTCGGGGTGACAAGTCCATTTCCCATGACTTTAACTTTATTAATAACATATAAGTATTATCATACCATTGAAATCATTGATTCGTTTAATACTGCCATATTTGAAAAAGAATTTGATTAATTACTGTCTTGGTGAGTGATACGCTATTCAACAACAAGACATGTGCAGTAGAGTCAAGGGACGTTGATGCCAGTCATGTCTATTAACTCGGTTGATACATCAAGCGGGTTGTTCATTATTTGATAGGCGACTCAAAACTAGTTTATTGCCGGTGACAGTAAAATACCGGAAGTTGCCAGATGGGGGCACGTCACGCAACCAAAATGAACGGGTGCAACCGAAGTGCCGGATGATTGCGTAGTATGACGTCGTGAAAATTAACAAGCCGAATAGACCGTCCTATCGGTGGGGTCTGTAGAATATGTTGACCACCTTTGCAGAGGGGTAAGATCAACCCAATTGGACCACGTGTCAAGGAGAAAGAAAATTTTGAATTAAAACTTGTTAAACTCCGCTTAAATTTGACAAAGCTCACATTATTTGTTTGGTAGCCGTGAACTTTCAGCAAGCATCGATCTATACTATAATTTTTTCCGGGTGGGGGAGTTCAATTACGCAACACTGCTTTCATTTAAGACTCCCTTTTACCAGACTGGCACCCAGATCTTATCCTAAACAAATCAAACCATTATGCATTATTTGCAAAAAGTTTCAACCTCTTTTGCCATATTACCAACATCTGTCTTTGACATTGTGGGATTATACGAGGGTGAGTCAAAAAGTAACGCCATTTTCTTTATTTCATGTGATATTTAAAAAAACCCTAAAAACTAAGGCCTACATTGAGAACCTAACGAGGCTCAGAGTAAGAATCCGACGAGTAAGATCCAACTTGTCAATCGACAATGTTCTCCTTCTGCATGACAATGCTCGACCACACACAAGCATCAGAACTAGGGAGAAAATAGCCTCATTTGGGTGGACAACTTTACCGCATCCTCTATACTCACCAGATTTAGCACCTTCAGACTATCATCTCTTCGACCTCATGAAAGAGGGTTTGAGAGGCGAGCATTATTCCAGCGACGAGGAAGTGAAATCTGTCGTGAAGAATTGGCTCAAAGAACAGTCAATAGAATTTAACAGGGAATGGATACATGCTCTCATTCGAAGGTGGAACATTGCTATTGAGAGAAATGGTGACTATGTGGAGAAGTAGGGATGTGATCCACAGAAGACCAGCTTCCTTTTGATGTATGATACATATTAATGAGTTGGTAATTATACTTGTCCTAAACAAAATAGCATTACTTTTTTTTACTCACACCCGTAAAATAGGAGGCAGTACAATAAGAGTGATTTGTTATGTTGAAATACCGGAAGTAGTCAGATGGGTCCGTGTCACACAATCGAAATGAAAGAGCGCAATCGCAGTGCCGGATGATTGCGTAGTATGACGTCGTGAAAATTAACTAGCCGAATAAACCACTATGCCGGGTGGGGCCTGTAGAATACGTCGACTGGACCTCTGCAGAGGGGTAAAACCACCTCAACGAGGCCACCTGTTGACCGTGTGTGGCTGAGAAGTCCATGCCATGCAACACTCCACTTTTGCTCTTACTTTAGATAGACCTTCTAAAGGACAATTTCTCAGGTTTATATTTAACCAAGAGATGGGACCCTAACAGGTAACACCACTCTGGGTCAAAGTGGCCCTGGGAGCAATGGTGATGAAGGGGTGCTCCACATTCCTCAGAACTGAACGATAATCGGCTTGGGACTGTGGCCTAGATATCATCGTCGTCTGTGATGGATTTCCAAAAGAAAAAAAGAATATTATATAATAATCTTATATAATCTTATAATAATATATAATATTATATCTATAAAATATATAATATAAATAGAATATAATATATCTTCATAATATCTATAATATATATATATATATTATATTATATCTATCATATATATAATATGTCTTAATAATCTTATCATAATATATCTAATAATCTTAATCTTTCATAATATATCTTCATAATATCTATATAATATAATATGATATAAATAAAATATAATATAATATATATTCATAATATATATTCATAATATATATCATAATATATATATATATATATATATATATATATATATATATATATATATATAGATATAATATATATATGAATGTCATTTATATTTATCTATATCATATATCATTATTCTTATTTCAATGAATGAATATAATGAAAATAGAATAAGTGAAGAGAGAGTCAGAAAAGTAGAAGATGCTTGAGCTTACCAACAAGGCCCCTTCCGACCAATCGGATGGTCAGGTCAAGCCCAAGCACTTATATGATTATCTCGACCGTATTGCTCTTATTGCAACTACAATCCTCTTTATTATATATATGAGCTAGAAGGTGGTGTTCGAGAATCTTAGTGCCCTGGGTATGATACTAAACTGCATCTAGTGGTGAGGTTCCAATTCTGGAAATCTGTGGAGTGTGGAGTCCTCTTGCATTACCATTACTTCCTGGTCCATTCATGAAATTAAATACATGAAATTGCTGCATGATAAGATGCTGATATTCATCAGAACACTAGTTTTTTTAAAACTGTAGTATGCGTACCTTGAGAAGTACGCAAGAGAAATTAGAGGGTTATAAGAAATGAGTTTTAAAAATGAATACTCAACAGGAACGAATAAAACAAAACGACATGTATGGGGTGAAAAGGGGTTTAAGGTCTTAGGTTTAAAAGGTAACTGTGGTTATTCCTGGTGCGTGTTCCTAAGATTTACTTTTAACCCCATCTTATTTGGTAGTCGCAAAGGTATTCACGGAGAGAAAAGGAAGAGACAAAGACAAAAGGCTGTATTATGATTTAGGCTTTATTTACCGGTCATAGCTACCATGTAACAAGGAAATATCTCCTTGGACAGTAGTAGTGACTAGATAAAGTTAAGGTCTAACCTCGAATGGCCGAGAGATTCCCTTGGGGGTCGGAAGTGGGTCCTTTTCCCCGCACATGCTCGGAGGGTTCTTCCGGTGAAGGCTCATGGGAGTTTGTTATTTTTTAACATTTCTAATTTCTATTTTAATTTTATTTTAATCCCCACACATGTCGTAAAAGCCAACCAACCAACCAACCAGCCAGCCAACCAGCCAGCCATCCAACTATTATCGGATGCTGACACTGTAACTGAGCATAGTTTCTATCTTCAGACATTCTTAACATTAACCCATTTAGCTACTAAATGGTCACAGCAATGCGTAACGACCTCTGAATAGGCTTTTTTTTTCGTTTTACGTCGCAGTGTGGGAATTTTATAAACTTCAGTTGGCAGAAAAAAAATCCCCTACACTAAATAACTTGTAACTGACACCTGGGAGCCACTCTACCCGAAGCTGATAAACAATGGGTGAGTAGAAGGGTTAGGGCAGCTTGTTTTAACTGATTGATTACAGTTTTGTTGGTGATCAATTGATTTTAGCCACTTGATATTTCCTGCCGGTCGAAACCGAAAAAATATTTCCGGTAGAGGAACACTCCTTGAATCTATGTTTATGGCAATGACTAGTTTATATTTTCTTTCAACTTCCTTGTTCGGCCACCCAACCATTTTACTTTTTGCCTTTCTATTGAATTTAGCTTAGTGATTAAAATATTGTTGTTTTTTTTCAGAGTCCCAGGTGACTTTTGTGTCCTGGGTTAAACTGCATCTAATGGCGAAGTTCCAGTTCTGGTGCTCTGGGGAGTGTGGAGTACCCTTTCATCTCCATTACTCCCAGTTCCACATTGACCCGGTGTAGTAGTACCTGTTAGGGTTCTATATATGAGCTAAATAGAAAAAATGAGTTTTAAAATGTGTTTACAAAAGAATTTTCAATACACATCAAGAATGAAAAATCAACAAAAAAAATATCTTCGGCATAAAATAAACCGATAAGGGATGTCGTGCCTTAAAATCCTACCAACCAACCAATCAGCCAAATGACTTTCCTTACCCTCGATTCCTCTAAAAATTGCTATCAAATGAAAGAGGAAATAAATATTATTTCAAAGATGTCTTATGTGTAACGATTATCGACGTAGGAAGTGGACTCGGCTACCCAAGTTCAAATCCTAAACAAAGTTGTTTTATATATTTTGTATAGCGCTAATATCCCTGGGAAAATTGAGCATTTTTAATCATACATTTTTAGATAGATTAAATAAATCTTCATTCATAACAAAAATATTGTGTACTGCATGCCACCTCTCAGACGTTTAAAATTCACTATTAAATTTTTAAGTGGAATAAGAATCGGTCGATTAAATCGAAATACCTTTTTACATCAATTTAAAGTAAAATATTTTTTTAACTACGAAAAGAGAAAACACACTACAAAATTATTCTTTGAGTTTTTAGAAAATAATAAAAAAATAACTTTAAATTTTTAAATAACAGTTTTCGGGTGCTGAATTTAATTTTTTTTTTAGAATTTTCTAATTTTTAGAATTAGAATTTTCTTATGTGGTCTTTTGGATTCAATCTTTCTAAAAATGTAAAAATTAGGGACTGGGATTTTTTAATATTCAAATCAAGGTTGAGTCCTCCTCCCAATCTTAATAGATATTTTAAAGTTTTCTTTTAATAGAATAATTTATTCATTATAAAATCAAATCCTTAATGAATAAAGTGCTGAAAATTTAATTAAAATTGGACAATTCCCTGATTTTTGGTAATTGTTTAAAAATTAAAAAACTAAAAAAAAAAACTTTATTACCTCCCTTGGGTAAAATTGAATATTGCAGAACAGAATCAGGACATGACTTGCTAATTATGTCTTGACAAGTTATTTTTTTAACTGTTACATTTAAATGTATTTTACATGTTTCTAAAGGGCATGGCCCAGAATTTGAACTATTTACATTGGCTTTATCTTTCTTTTATCTCTCAGATAAGACACAAAAACCACACAGACACGACAATAACAGACATACAGGCGCTAGTGCACGCAAGTAAGCATGAACACACAGGCGTGCACACACACACACACACACACACACACACACACACACACACACACACACACACACACATACCTTTCCCAAGGGTATTTAGTCATAAAGTTAACGTAATAGTGCCACTGGAGTTCGAACTCGCTTACTACGATGTCACAGTAAAACAGATTATCCACTACGCCCCCCACGTTATGTATGTGAACGACATATCACTAGTGACCCTTACATCCAATCAGGATCAGTGTAAAATATATTTGGTTGGTTGATTGGGTTTTACGGCATGTCAATTCATTGAGTTATTTTATTCCAAAGGCGTTTTGTTTTATTAATTCTTGATGAGTACTCATGTTTTTTTTTAACTCAATTTAAAAAAAAACTCATTTTTTTCTATTTAACCCATAGATGGGACCCTAACAAGTACAACCACTCCGGGTCAGAGTGGACCTGGGAGTAATGGTAATCAAGGGCAGCTCCACATTCCCCAGAGCTCCAGAATTGGAACATCACCAGATACAGTTTAACGTCATATCCAGGACATTAAGACCTGCAGTCACCTCCTTCTAGCACATATATGACAAAAAGGGTTGGGGCTTGTCATAAGGGCAATAGAGTTGGGACAATTATATAGGGGCTATGTCTTGACATGGCCAGCCGATTGATCGGAGGGGCATCTCCGATCGTCCGTCTAGCTTAAGTAAGGCCGAAAGTGGAGTGTTGCATGTCATGGACTGCTCAGCCACCAGAGTTCCCTCTTTAAGTATCACGGATCACCGCCTATGGCCAACAGGTGGGCCCATTGGGTGGGTCTTACGCCTATGCAGAGGCGCAGTATGCTAATGTCCCAGCCGACAGGGCTGTGTAAAATATATGGCAACTAGTCTAAATGATCTGAGAATTTTTGTTCAATTATAAAGGGATTCATAAATGCAAAAGAGTAAATTCACCCCTTGAGGCCCCCTATGTCTTTATCCACTCTTCCATAATTTTGTTCACCCCAGGGGTTTATAAAGAAACTCTGCATAAAATAATAAAGTTAAAGCCAGTTAATTAAAAGATTTAAAAAAATTAAATTTGCAAATCACTGATGCTGAGTTTAAAAACTGTTTTTTTTTTAAATGGCGGCGCTCGTGCATTTTTCTATTGTTGTTCTTGAATGGCTGCATCACTATTTTCCTGGGAGATTGGCTGACCAAAAGCCCTGATTTAACACCCTGAGACTTTTTTTCTTTGGGATTGGTTGAAAGAATAAGTCTACTCTACGAAATTAAAGACTTTTGAAAAATTTGAAGGACAAATATCAGAATTTTTTCCTAATATCCCACAAGAGTTCCTGAGAAGATCAGTTGATATGATTCCCGAGCGGCTTGAAAGGCTGGAGGCGAATGCTGGTGCCAATATAGACGCACGAGTGCCTCCATTAAAAAAAAAAAAAAACAGTTTTTAAGCTCAGGATCAGTTATTTGGAAATTTAATTTTTTAAAATCTTTTAATTAACTGGCTTTAAATTTATTATCTTATGCAGAGTTTCTTTATAAACCCCTTATTGTCGGAAGGAAATGGTCTCGACAAGACGAGTTCAAATCCTGAACGAGGCTATTTCCGTTTGGCTTTGCGCTGTTGCCCTTGGTAAAGTCGTGAAACAAATTCTTCTTCTCGCAACTAGAGGGCAAATAATATATATTTACCCAATCCCTCGGTCAATTTTTTAAGCGGATTTTAACAGGTTTGACGTTTTTGTTTCTCCTATACCGGTTGCCGTGCGACAGTTAAAGAGCTCTGTCTGTCTTACAATTTACTCATAGCTGGACGGAGAATAGTTAGATTCATACCTTTACTTTAGGTCATTAGCGCTATTCGAAATGCAAACAGCCTCGTCCAGAATTTGTTCGCCGTATCCATTTCCAACGACGATAACCATTACACAACAATCGCTTGTAAAATACTTATGAGAAGTACTTTCTATACCCTACTAGATTACCGAAGTTAAGCAGTGATGAGCCTGTTCAATACTTAGATTGGTGACCATTTAAGCAACATCAGGTACTGTAAGCGACATGATGTTAGTTAAAATGATTTGAATAGGCATTAAATGACCCGAAAAGGGTTGCTATGCCGTGAAGAAAAAAACCCAAAAAACAATCAACTGTTACATAATTATTAGATACCTAATATTTATGTGCAATAGTGTAGAAAACAAGATGGCGTTTTAAGTGCAGCTGACGGCCTTGAAGATTGAGTGACAAGCTTGACCTCAGTCCTAACCCTATCTTCCGGGGATAGCCGTGAGAACCGGTAGAGAGGACCCTCTCTTCCGGTTTAGATAGTAAGTAAGTTTCAGGCAGTTAGAGACTAGCAGCCGAGCTCGACGGAAGGGTAAGTCACGTTACACGCGCCCCCGTCTTAATCTGCGCAGATGTCTGGCTGGGGATTTAAAAATAAAGTAAGATCAAAGCAAATCGGAGTCTTGTGTTATTACCTCTAAAAACTAACAATGACACAGGGCTTCTGATAAAGAGAAATCCCCAATAGAAGACCAGACCCGAAGTCCCCAAGAAAGTCCAGACCTTAGAAAATTCCAGACCAAAGCAAGATGTTATAAGATTCCAAAGACGGCCAGAAGAATAGAAGTAAGAAGTAGGTAATGAGAAGGGTATGCAACACAACAACCAACTGCTTTCTATACGCTTATGCTCATAAAGGAATAGAGACAGTGCGGCTTATAAGTAAATATCATAGCCACTTATTAATGAGTGAATTCAGCAAGCTAACACAAAAAGAATACATGAGCAGGCACGACATGGTGGGAAAGGTGATCCACTGGGAATTGTGCAAAAAACTGAAATTTTGCCATACTATTTGCACAAAGATGTCTTCCTTGAAATTGTGACGCATAAATTTCACTGGGACTATGAATGCGAAATGCTGGAAAAATACCAGGACCTTGCCAGAGAGCTGAAAAATCTGCGGAACATGAACGTGTCTATGATACCAACTGAAGCTGGAGCCCTTGGAACTGTCCCCACGAACATGGAAAAGAGATTCGATGAACTGGAGATTAGAGTAAGAATTCAAACCACCTAGACCACAGCACTACTAAAATCAGCCAGGATATTTATATGAGTCTAAATACTTGCCTTGTTATGTTATATTGTGTTACAATTCTGGTTCTTTTTGCGTAATGTTCCCGTTTGTAAATCAAAATTAGGCAATTAGAGCTAAACTATCTGTTTATTGTTTCATTTTATGGCATATCAACCCTTTTCAGGTCATTTAATGCCGAATTAAGTCATTTTGGTAAGCAAAGGTCTCAGGTTGATTGCAGTACCTGCTGTTGCTTAAGTAATCACCCAATGATTTGACCGCAACAATTATCTGTTCGGAAGAAAGTGATAGACAGAAAGTAAAGTGAGAGAATGGCTAATTTTTTTTAGTTAATTGCAAATTACGACTAATTAGAACCAATTAAAACGGATTTTCCTTCAAACATAATTCAATTCAAAATGTAAGGAATAATTTAGTATAATTTTCGTGTCATTAAACTAAACAGTAAAAAAGCGTTTAGGGGACAAATGTTGATTCGCTCAGCTTTTGTATAATAATAGATAGACAGAAGACTTTAATTCCAGTAGTATACACAAACAAGATATAAACAAAATGAATAAAGGAAAAAAGAGGAGGGAGTTTGAAGATAGATAACAGATAGAATTACAAATTAATTTTGGCTGAATAAAGGAGACATGTAAGTTCATAGGAGAAACAATTTTTTGATTTCAAGGGAAAAAAAGTTTAGACTTAAAAACTAAAATTCATGCAAACTAATTAAAAGACAGAAAGGGTAATAGAAATAATTCAAAACCTGACAAGTATATATAAAATGTAGACCCCTATATTTTAAAGTTTTTCTGAAGAAGGTCTACCTTGAACACCGAAACCGTGGTAGAGAGAAACACTTTTTTTCTACAACTTTATCCAATACTACTCTCTCTCTCCATTTCCTCCTCTCTCTCTCTCTCTCTCTCTCTCTCTCTCTCTCTCTCTCTATATATATATATATATATATATATTATATATATATGAAGTGTTCAAACGATGTGTTTGAAAATGACGAAGGCCGACAATTTGTAGGGAGATTATGTGCTTAATTAAAGCCATACCTAATTTGTTAATTAATTAATTATAATTAAATGAATTAGGCGTGCATATTGGTTTAAATGTAAAGCGTAAACAAATCGAGAAAAAGTCAATCTCAATGGGCTGAAATGTACATATAGAGATTGACTTTTTCTCGATTTGTTTACGCTTTACATTTAAACCGATATGCACGCATAATTCATTTAATTATAATTAATTAATTAACAAATTAGGTATGACTTTAATTAAGCACATAATCTCCCTATATATATATACATATATATATATATATATATATATATTAATAAATGAAGGAAAAACTTTAAATTTGTTCATCGTGATAATTTATTTCAACTGCATCAATGCAGCAGCATCAGAAATTATATATATATATATATATATATATATATATATATATATATATATATATATGGAACCAGCAACCAGAGTTCAAATCCTGGACGAGGCTGTTTGTACTTCACTGTTTGCGCAATAAGGGCTGACATGCCGTAGAATCAAACCAACTAACCAACCAGCCGACCAACCCATGTAAAATGGCCTTAAATGGACAGAGTCATCTGATTCTGAGAGGAAAAGTTTACATCTAGAAATAAGTATTATTTTGATTTTTCTGACTGTTGTTCTCATCTTTATTGTGAAATAACATTTCGGCCGATGTGCTCACCGGCATTCTTCGGCTGTTTCCTGCAATCCATCGCCGAGAGAACTGTTTTCCCTGTGTACCCAGTACTTTGGAGAGACCTTACTTTTGGGATTACCCTTGTATTGAGCATTAATAATGCACTTATTGCTGTGCGTAAAGACCATCGAATCGATACTGTTGTTGCTTTTCATCCCACGTGCGACGTGTTTTCGTATGGACGCATGCGCATTCACTGGTCCGGATATCGACACGTGACCAGTTTACAGTTTGGTTAGTGCTGGTATTTCACAGGTTGATTGACCACCTATCATCGCCATATTTCATTCTTGTTGTGCAGTTGTCGTCCAAGTAATAGAATCAAAACGAACGGTTTTTTTTTTATAAATGGACAAAGCAGACGATCGAAGAAGTCACGTTGAATAAGGTATTGTGGGATTTTTTGTTTTTGTTTTTTTTTCTTCTTTTATTGATTCTAAAACGACCATTAACGATGACCAATTAAGAAAATATGGAATATTTTTTCCCCCTTTTTCATTCTTCTCGTTCATCTGAACTTTTGTCATTTGTTTCTTTCTTTCATATCCGTTTTGTCATCTGTTTCTTTTAGATTATCTTTCTTTTTTCTTTCCAGCTTTCATTAATTCATTCATTCTTTTTTCTTTCGTTCGTTCCTTTTTCTTTCTTTCATTCATTCTTTCTTCATTCATTCCTTTTTCTTTTCTTTCTTTCTTTTCTTTCTTTTCTTTCTTTCTTTCATTCTTTCTTTCTTTTCCTTTCGTCCTCTTTTTTGCCACATGTTCCTTACATTTCTTTCTTTCTATATTCTTTCTATATTCTTTATTTCTTTCTTTCTTTTCAATTTGTCATCTATTTCTTTTAGTTTATCTTTGATTCTTTCTTTCTCTTTTGTTTTTGCCAAAGAATCCTTCTTTTTCTTTCTTTTTTTTTTCTTTCTTTCTTTCTTTTTTCTTTTTTTCTTTCTTTCTTTCTTTCGTCCTCTTTTTTTGGCCACACGTTTCTCCCATTTCTTTGTTTCTATCTATCTATCTATCTATTTCAGTCTTCAATATCTATCTATCTATTCCAGTCTTTGATATCTATCTATCTATCTATATCTATCTATCTATCTATCTATCTATCTAGTTACTGAAAGCAATCTGAGTCCGTTGTTTATTAAATGACCCGAAAAGGAGTGATGTCGAATTATTTTTGCATAAGGTGTGGTAATGACCAAGACATATTTATAGACTGTTCCAAAACAGCGGTGACTGAATCGGCCAATCAAAAACGCCCTAACACATATTTAATTTACTATTTAAAGGTGTTGATAAATTTTCCTAGAATTACTCGCTGGGGAAATTTCAGTCTTTGATCTCTCTCTCTCCCCACTCTCTCTGTCTCTCTCTGTCTCTCTGTCTCTCTCTCTATCTATCTATCTATTTCAGTCTTTGATATCTATCTATCTATCTATCTATCTCAGTCTGATATCTATTTATATGTCTATCAATCTATCTATCTATTTCAATCTTTGATATCTATCTATTTATCTATTTCTGTCTTTGATATCTATCTATCTATCTATCTATCTATCTATCAATTTCAGTCTTTTATATCTATCTATCTATCTATCTATCTTATTCAGTCTTTTATATCTATCTATCTATCTATCTATCTATCTATCTATTTCAATCTTTGATATCTATCTATCGATCTATCTATCTATCTATTTCACTCTTTGATATCTATCTATCTATCTATCTATCTATACAGATACTGAAAGCAACCTGGGTCCTTTGTTTATCGAAATGACTTGATTCGGCATTAAATGACTCGGAAAGGATTGATGTTGGATTATTTTTTGCATAAGGTGTGCTAATAACCAAGACTTATATTTATAGACTGTTCCAAAACAGCGGTGACAGAATCAGCCAATCAAAAACGCCCTAACACGTATTTAATTTACTATTTAAAGGTGTTGATAAATTGTCATAGAATTACTCGCTGGAGAAAGACGGGATAAACTCTGATACAACTCAGGACGGATCAGCAGACAAGAATTAAAACTGATACTACATCTTTCTACTTCAAGAAAGGATCAAACTTTATGCCACAAAGGATCTCCACTGTAAAATTACTTTCAACTACGACTCTAAAATAGCCACACGAATCGTAACATTTGATATGCCGTAAAACAAGACAATCACCCAACTATCTGCCTAGCTCATTGCTTCATTATATAATTGTTTACAGTCAATGCTTGGGGTGGGGACTCGGCGTTATTATTCCAAGGCAATTGAGTTTATAAACTTATCAAATCCTATACTGAAATAAACTGAAAACTACTAATTTTGGTTTTGGTTTGTTTTGTTTTACGGCATATCAACCTCAGTGGGTCATTTAATGCCGATAAAGTTTTGAAATAAATCAATTCTTAATGGATAATACAATTTTTTTATAAATACATTTTTCTATTTAACCCATAGATGGGACCCTAACAGGTACTACCACTCCGGGTCAGAGTGGACCAGGGAGCAATGGTGATGAAGGGGTGCTCCACATTCCCCAAACTTCCAAAACTGGAACCTCACCATCAGATAGAGTTTAACGTCATTTCCAGGACATGTAGACCCGCAGCCACCGCCTTCTAGCACCCATATGATAAAAAGAGGTTGGGGCTTGCCATGAGAGCAATAGGGTTGGGAAAATCATATAGGTGCTAGGGCTTGACATGACCAGCCGATTGATCGGAGGGGGCCTCTCCGACCGCCCGTCTTGCCCAAGATAGGGCCAAAGTGGAGTATTGCATGTCATGAACTGCTCATCCACCTGGGCTCTATCCTTAGGCATCACGGGTCGCCACCCACGGCCAACAGGTGGCCCCATTAGGGGAGTCTTACCCCTCTGCAGAGGTGCAGTCGGTGCATTCTAACGCCCCAGCCGACAGGGCGGTTACTAATTTTGCTGAGTATTTAACGATATTTCTATTTCAGAATAACAAAAAAAAAACAAAAAACAAAAAAAAAACAAACCTTAAAACAGTCTACTTTTGCAGTTCTGAGGTGAAAAAAGTGTATAACTGAATCACTATGCAAGAACTTAAAATCTATTCATCATCAATTAATGCTGTTCCTTAATTTAAAAAAAAAAACTTATAAAAGAATTAACATATTAAGTTATGATTTCCTTGGAATTTTATTTTTTTATCAAAAGTATTAATCCCAGTTGAAAAATTAAAAATATATACATTGGACTTAATTTCATATTCCACTAACATCTGTCCGGTAAACTATGGTAAAAATTTAAAACCCTGAATATACAGTCTACCGACCTATCGATCATTTACTCGAAATAACGCGATCAGAAACGCTGTATATATATTTACCAACCCCTCCGAACGAGCATGATGCGACACAAGGTCAATTTCTTAGGCGGAGTTTAACAGGTTTGAATTAAGAATTTTCCTTCTCCTAGACTGGTTACCTAGCCATGGTTAAAGAGTCCAGTCTGTCCTGCTATTGACCCATAGCTGGAGGGAGAATTGGATTCATACCTTTCCCAAGGGTATTAGCGCCATGTGAAACGCCAACAGCTTCGTCCAGGAATTGAACTCGGGTTGACGAGTCCATTTCCTACGACTCTAACCATTAGACCACGCGCATCCATACAAGAAATGCTGTATAAGCGGTTTTCATATGAATATAAATAGTGATGGCCACGATTCAATGGATGGGTTAATATCCAACCCTTTCTGTGTTTTATTTGATCTTTTACGATCATAACAATCATTACTTGTCCCCGGGGGGGGGGGCGTTGCATCGCAACGAGTCCAATACATTTTGTTACAGTCAGTAAATAGCATCATTTATTTTTCAAAATGGCGCTGATTGATATTTACATTCAAGGCACGTTTTTTTTAATTCTAAATATAAATCTCATTTCGTATATAATTTTCTTCTTGGATTGATCATATCTATGTATTATATATTCTATCATGTGCATACCTATCTATCTATCTATCTATCTATCTATCTATCTATCTCATTCCATTTATATCTATCTATGTATGTATGTATCTATCTATCTCATTCCATTTATATCAATCTATTTACTTATCTATCTATCTATCTCATTCCATTTATATCTATCTATCTAACTATCTGTATGTCTCTCATTCCATTTATATCTATTTATCTATCTATCTATCTGCCTGTCTCATTCCATTTATATCTATCTATCTCATTCCATCTATATCTATCTATCTATCTATCTATCTATCTATCTGTTTGTCTGTCTCA
>CM042145.1:105479334-105506834 GCA_023376005.1 Doryteuthis pealeii
ATCTCTACACAACTGCATCTATTCAACTTTCAACAAACCGATGCTTCCCAAGTAATAGATTGTTTTACACGAAAAAACATTCAATGGGTAATTGATACTTAGACACTAATAAATTACTTGTATAGAAATGCCATTGACCTTGATCAATGCTTTTGATCCAAATAAACGTCTCTTATGGCCGGTTTAGCTCAGTCGGTAGAGAGTTCGGCTAGGAATCCCAAGGTTCATCGTTCGATACCGGCCCTCGCCAACTCAGCGTATGAGTAGCACAGGGATCTGTGTGGTAAAATGAGGAGCTGATGGTAGGTGTGGCGCTCCAGCCCAGACGCTAAAATAACCTCCTTGGTCTAGCGCTAGTGAAAAGGGGATAGACTCCCTCGCTGTCTGGCTGATACCGACATTAGGCCACCCCGACGACTTTACTTTTACTTTTGAAAAGTCTATCTCATTTTACATACAATATGTTTGTATGTATGTCTGTAGAAAAATAGAAAAACACGAAGTGTTCCAAAAGATGAATTATTTATTCTTGATGGTAATATCGACTCTACGACGTTTCGGTTTATGCAACCTTCATCATGGTCGTATATGGAGAAGGGGGAGGTTAATCAGTGTCGGTTAGTGTAGATTTCCAGACGCATGGTTGACCTTGAAGCTGTAGATTAGGAATATGGGGGAACTAAGTTGATATGGTTGGTAAAACTAAAAGTTAGTGGGAGCATATAGGTCATGGGTTGACACCATAGTGCGCGCAAGGACATGGGGGGTAGCTAAGTTGAAGAATTTGTTATTCTTTAAACTATAGTGGGAGAAAATTATTGTTGTCTTTTTTATGTGGGATGCTTTGTGTAGTGTTTGGAATGCTACTTTAGTTTGAATTTGGAATCTTAAAGCTATTAACGATGTATTATTATTATTTTATTATTATTATTATTATTATTATTATTATAATTATTATTTTACCTAAAAATAATAATGTTATTATTATTTTACATAAAAATGGCGAAATGTTGAAAAAACCGGTTCTACGGTTTATATTTTGTAAAGTGATTACGGCATTTGCTTAAATATGTATGTATGTATGGAAGTAAAATAGGGAAATAAATCCGACAGTATGTAAAAAAACAACAACAAAAAACACAAACAACGAAAAACGAAGTTTCCAAAAAGTTTATTTTTATTTTTGATGGTGAAGTCAACATTATAACGTTTCGGTTTTTTTAACAAACCTTCATCAGGACTTGAGGTGGGCGAAATGTTTTGTGGTGAGGGTGGATGACTTCCGAAAAATGGGAGAATGGTTGGTTGTGTATGAAGAACGTGCAGTAACCAGTATCGGCCTAGCATTAGACGTGTGAAGATTTTCAAGAAGTGGCGAAACGTGTGGAGTGCTTTGTTGAGGCCCATGGATATGAGACGAAAAGGACCTAAGGTGACAGAATTCATATTCATTAAACTATAGTGAGAGAAATGTACGTTAGGATATATGTGTTGAGGGTGGTATGCAGTGAAACTTGTGCGTGAGATATTTTAAGTGGAAAGAGGTTGCGCATACCCCAATCCACTATCTTCGCAGTCCTGCTGTTAGTTCAGTGTCAGGAAAAAATCCGAGACGAATGGGCTGCCGAGCTGCTGCAGGGTGCTGTCTCAGGTAGTATTGAGTCACTTCACAAGAGGCAAGCCCCAGCGCTGGCATCCAAGCGCCAGGTTGTCTTGGAGATTTATGTGAGTAGTAAGTAAATCCTACTACTAACGGTCGATGTTTTTGATTTATGTGTTAGGTGTTATAGAGTTGTCTAATCTGTTTCATGTAGTAATGTATCTATAAGTTATGATTTATGTCTGGTATGTATGTGTGTATGTGTTGGAATATTTTGGCGATATAAGGTGTGCTGGAATCCGACAATTAAACTTATAGACTCTGCGTCAGTATTCTTTAGTGTCCAGTAAAATCCGTTGGTTGTTCCTCGGTGGGTAGAATCCTTTGGTTGAGCAGAGCCCTTGGTTGCAGATCCGTTCGTCCGTGTCGAATACGTGCAAATGAACGGCTTTCAAGATCGGCGATTAAATAGTTAACTAACCACGTATTCGTGCGTGTTGATTGGCTAGCTCTAATCCACGTGCCCACGTAGAGTCTATAAGTTTAAGTGGTGGGTTCCAGCACACCTTATATCACCAAAATATTCCAACAGTATGGAAGTCTATCAAAGCGTAGACGGCTACTCCCTTAAAAACAGATATGAGAGATGATAAAGGTTTAAAAAATAGTGATGACCCAAAACAGGATGAACGATGGTTTGACCGTATCGTGACACCGAACGGTGAATTGAGTGGCAACCGGAAGTCGGGTGTTGACCGCAAGCGGAAGTCGGGTGTTGACCGGAAGTCACGTGGTGACGTGGAACAACGAAGAAATGGATCGGTCTCTTTTTGCCTGCCGCCGTCGTAGAGTACGGATGGGGCCTCTAGTGGCTAGCATGGGGTCATAGTAGTTTAACAGTTTCTCTCTCTCTTTCTTTCTGCCTTTCCCCCTCTCCGATACAGCACACGAGACGAACCTACCCTTGGAATAAAGGCTGGCAGTTGTGACGACATGTTTCTCGTGTTATAATTTCTATCAACACCATTTTACAGATATCGTAGTAGCGCTCGGAAAAAAGGGACAACGCGACATATATCATTTTGGTACCGTGAAAATATACCACAACGGTACAAGAATATCTTATCTTGTCTGATTCTTCTACTTCTAATGGCTGGTAACTTCTCAGGTTATCACTGGCCTGGTGGGGGCATATCTTCTCGTAGGGGATATCTTCGGGTCATGGGGTATTTTATCTTTCTCTGCATTCATCTTATTTGTTTCTTATTAATTAACACTGTGACTGAAAAGTCCATTACATGCAACATTCCACTCTGGCATTTACTTGGGCTAGACGGACAGTTAGAGAGGCCCCTTAGCATCTATATGATTGTCTCAAGTAGTAAGCGCGTAGTGTAATGGTTAAAGTCACGGGAAATGGACTCGTCAACCCGAGTTCAAATCCTGGACGTGGTAATTGCATTTCATTTAGCGCTAATACCCTTGGGAAAGGTATGAATCCTACTCTCCCTCCAGCTATGGGTAAATAGTAGGACAGACTGGGTTCTTTAACCTTGGTTAGGCAACCGGTCTAGGAGAAGGAAAACTCTGAATTCAAACCTGCTGAACTCCGCTTAAGAAATTGACCTTGTGTTTCATCCTGCTCGTGCGGAGGGGTTGGTAAATATATATATATGATTGTCTCAACCCTATTGCCATTATGATAAATGCCCGATCCATTTGATCATATCTGTGTTAAAAGGTGGTGGCTGAGGGTTTTAGTGTCTTGTGCATGACGTTAAACTGCATCTAATGGTGAAATTTCAATCCTGGAGGTTATGGGGAGTGTGGAACACCATCTTGAATAAAAATCAAGTTTTCAATATTCTCCCAAGTACTGACCACTGGCCAGATTTTATCTTGTAACAGCATATAAAAAATTATTAATGGTTAATTCCATGACAAATCATCTAGAAAAAAGTAAAATTGTCACCCAACCCCTTCAATTTTTAAAAAATTTTGTATTGGTGTGGACTATGTTAACATTAGACAATCCCCCAAATTTGAGCTTCCAATTCCAAAAATTGGCGGAGTTATGTCGACTTTTTGCCTCTGCAAATTTGGTTGGGTTGGCGAAAAATGGTGACTTGGTACAAATAATGTTCAATATATGTGAAATAATAAAAAAAAATTGTTGTCGTAGACGCAGTGCCACGTCGGGATATTGATTTTGCTAGGAAAATCAGAAATCATTAATAACTTAAAGTTGGTTGACTTTAAGACTTTTTTAAATAGCGTTTTTGGGTTCCTTGGGCAAAAATGCTTTTATAAATCAATTTTTAGGTGTAGGGAATCTCTGGAACTCATTTCACAGACAAAAATAGGTCACAAATGTCGCCATTTTTCGCGACCGCCCTCAAGTTTGGAGAGCTAAAAATCGACATAATTCCGCCAATTTCTAGAATTGGAAGCTCAAATTTTGGGGATTGGCTAACGTAATCCACACTTGGACAAAACTTTAGAAAAATTGAAGGGGTTGGGTGACATGGTGTGGATGATTTGACATGGAATTACCCTAACAGTTTAAAACAGGAGAGTTACTTTTCAATCAATCTGTATTTATTTTATATTTCAGTCGTCGTAGTCCAACATGGATCCCGACATCTCCATCGACAACATCGACTACGACCAAGTAGAGAGTGTTTATTCGAGACATCCGGACACACTGTGTCCGTCATGGACGGGTGACGGGCAAGAAATACCGGTGGTTGTTGTGACCCCACAGGACACTCTAAACACAGAAATAAGAGAAAGTAGTCTTGGATTGCCCTTCAAGAACGCTAAGAAGGTTGATCGGGAAATGGAGGTGGATGAGAAATATGGTGACGTCATTAAGCCGGTAAATAAAGATGATGATAATGATGATGATGGTGATGGCGGAAAAGCTGATGAGGAAGACATGGATAAAGAATTGCAGAAGATGAGTCAAAAGCAGAAACGAAGGCGGAAATTGCCATTGGGTGATGTTCAAGGGTAAGTTTTATTTATCGTTCTTTACGATAAGTTAACCTGTATATAAAACTAGGAAGTGCGTGGTGTAATGGTTAAAGTCGTGGGAAATGGACTCGTCCCCCGAGTTCGAATCCTGGACGTGGTAATTGAATTTCACTTAGCGCTAATACCCTTGGGAAAGGTATGAATCCTACTCTCCCTCCAATTATGGGCAAATAGTAGGGCAGACTGGGCTCTTTAACCTTGGTTAGGCAACCGGTCTAGGAGAAGGAAAACTTTGGATTCAAACCTGTTAAACTCTGCTTAAGAAATTGACCTTGTGTCGCATCCTGCTCGTGCGGAGGGGTTGGTAAATATATATATATAAAACTAGAAGTGGCCACCCGGCGTCGCCTAGGTAGAGGAGAAAAAAAAATTAAACAACTAAAAAAAAAAAAAAAAAACGTAGTGTAATGGTTTGCTAGATAGTCTTGCGGATCAATTACTACTAAATAGGGTGTTCGATCCTCGCTAAATGCCCCATAAAAATTCCTACGTAAAAAGACCTTGTATTAATCTGGCCTGAAAAAAAAAAAAAACAAATATAAAAAAATTGATTGGGCTTCCATATTGATTTGTTTAACTCTGAGATTCATGGAAATTTTTAAGTGGAATTTAATGACACTTAAATGTGTTGTATACCCTTCTATCCTTCTTCCGACGTCTTTTCTATCTTACGTCTTCTTCTAGCGTCTCTTCTAGCGTCTGGTCTTGGTGGTCGGTCGCACTTAACTCATTTCTTCTTCTAGATCAGTCTTGTTACCAAAGACATTCACCAACCACAAAACCATGTTATTTTCTTAAGCTTTTATTTACTTAACTAAACATTTCATGTAACTAAACATCTGACTAACATAGCGCGCGAATGCAGGTGTTCCAGTTAAAGCAGGACATCTTCTCTGCCTGACGTCTAAACTGAAACTGAGGACCCAACCAGGTCCCACGTCACTTCGCGGGCTTTCTGTACTATTCCATGGAAAGTCCCGCCCGTGATATGAAAAGGGCCATCCCTTTAGAAATACAGGGGATTGACAATAATCTTATGCAACAGCATAGATTATGTAACAAATGTTATTGTAATTTTTGAATATCTTCGCGAACACAAATCAATCTTTATAAATTTTGCACAAAAAGATACATTGAGTAACGGTGAATGTATATATATATTTATTTTGTCGTTAACTGTTTTATTTTCCTAATTTCCTCTGGACATACATATATACATACCAACTGCCCTTTATATATGTATTAGAAGCGACTACCCAGCGTCGACTGGGTAGAGGGGGGCAAAAACATGGTCTATTGATTTGTTTACTTTTGAGATTTACAAATTCTGGACGTATTTAAGTAGAATTTCAGTGCTATTTCTATGTATATTTTAATTTTTTAAATATCTTTGAATATATATATATATATATATATATATATATATATATATATATATATATATATATATATATTCTAAGTCCTAGAACCTACATGATTGTCCCAACCCTATTACCATTATGACAACCCCTAACCCTTTTTATCATATGTGTGCTAAAAGATGGTGGCTAAGGGACTTAGTATCCTGGGTATGACGTTAAACTACATCTAGTGATGAGGTTTCAATTCTGGAGTTCTGGGGAGTGTGGAGTACATTTTCATTTTCATTTCCATTATTCCCAGGTCCACTCTGACCCGGAGTGGTAGTACCTGTTAGGGTACCATCTATGGGTTAAATATATAAAAAAATGAGTTTAAAAAGATGTGTTTAAAAATGAATTAAAAATTGAATACTCGACAAATATAATTAAAACAAAAACGTCTTTGACATAAAATAACCCGACAAGGCTTGACATGACCTAAAATCCAACCACCCAACTAAAATGTTTTCATCAACCTCCGTTCTTGTGACCACAAACCTAAACATTATTATCTAAAATCCTAACGATATATATATATATATATATATATATATATATATATATATATATATATATAGTCATCCACTGATACCGGTTTCGATGTTTCACGTCTTAATAGTATGGCTAGACATAGCAACTACTTCTAGCCGGGAGAAAAACCCGACTGAATTTTTGTCAGTTCGACTCCTTTACCCCTCGGCCTTCTTCAGCTGTCAGTAAGAAGCGGGCTTTTAACTCATAAATACATACATCTGTATACATATGGTACGATCACTAGAGAACTGAAATCCATAAATATCAGACGAGTCTTGCTTTACGCTAACGGTGAAAGTCAATTAAAGTCCCTTCTATAGAGCTCTACCGGGTTTAAAATTGATCATATTAGTGGTAATAGATACATTTCTACCCATAAGTATATGTATATACTTATGAGCTTCGTCAGACTGCCAACTTTATATCATTGAATAAAGCTGGCGGTCTGACGAAACATATGTATATACAGAGACTTATGGGTAGAAATTGATCTATTACCGCTAAAATGACCGATTTTTAACTCCTTTTCTTAACCAAATATATTGCTCGTAAATTCATTTTTTACCTTCGTTATTTCAGATCGGAAGCCGGACTGCGTTCACACATGGAAATTATTCTCGACAAGATAAAGTTACAAAAGGAATTATTGGATAAACTCCAATATCAACCATGGCATATACAAAAAAAATTAAAACTTCTCAGGTAAGTTGGGCCGAGCTCAAAACCAAGCTGAGCCCAGTAAAAATCCAAGATTATTTGTTTAAACTTCTCAGGTAAGTTGAGCTGAGCTGAGCTCAAACCCAAGTTTGAGCCGAGCTCAAACCCAAGGTTATCTGTTCAAAATATTTTAAGCACGTACAAACTTTCTGTCAGTGATGCTTAGAATACATCAACTACATCCATGGGGAGTATGGAATCACCAGTTCGTTGCCATTACTACCAGGTCCACTCTGATCCAGCATATAATGTCGGTATCAGCCAGACAGCAATGGGGACACCTTGGCCGGTTTAGTTCAGTCGGTAGAACATCCGACTAGGAACCATAAGGTTCCGAGTTCGATACCGGTACTCACCAACTCAACACATGAGTAGCACAGGGATGTGTGCTGTAAAGTGAGGAGCTGATGGTAAGTGTAACACTCCACCTCAGACATCGAAACAATCTATTGGTCTAGCGCTAGTGAAAAGGGGATAGACTCCTTCGTTGTTGGCTGATACCGACGACTTTACTACTCTTGTTTGTATTTTTTCTTTTATTTGTTTTTTTTATTATGCTTTATCTTTGATTAATTTTAATTTTTTAAATCAATTTTTGAATTAACAAAACAGTTTTTTTTAAATGAACTCTCTCGTCTCTTTTCGACGCATGAGTGTTCATTCAGTGAACAACCAACACAGTGTTTTGTTTATAGTGGTGAAGGCTTTTGTTGGACCATTCCGCACTTTTTGGCACAGTCGATAGGAAAGAATTGGCGCACAAGGAATGCCACAAACCCAATCAACGACTGACCTCAGGAATTTTGAATTCAGAGTTTTCCTTCTCCTAGACTGGTTACCTACCCAAGGTTAAAGAGCCCAGTCTACCCTACTATTTTACCCATAGCTTGAGGGAGAATATGTGGATTCATACTTTGAAATGCAAATAGCCTTGTTTAGGATTTGAACTCGGGGCGACAAGTCCATTTCCCACGATTCTAACCATTATGCCACACTATATCATTAATTCATACCCATGCAAGAAAAGTGCAAAGTTATATACTTGATATACAAAACTCCGACGAAGGTTGACAGACAAAAACATTTAATATATACAGCACATGGATATGACGAATACAAGTACATAGGTAAAAGGGTACATAAACAAGGAGTACATAAATAAAGATGAAGACACATTCATGAATGGTACAAGATAACATATAAAAGTACAGACATGAGACTAGGGATAGTCCATGCAGTGTGAAGAACTTACAGTAATGTAAGTGGGGCCAAAAGCCCCAACGAGACGGGGGAAACCTTAACTAACCCATGTATCGTAGTATCAGGAACAGGAAAAGAGAAAGAAGCCTTTTGAACCAGCCGCTTAAATACTATCTCCCCTAGCGGGCACCAGCAAACTAAACCGGGCAGACAACTCTCCCAGGCAAATACGAAACTAATGCTACACCCATATTATATTTTATCTACCTTTTTTGAGAAAAATAATGGTTAGAACATTTTTTAACCGCATCCCGAACAAAAATAGGGCGTGGATTTTATTGAACTTTGCAAGTCTTCACCAATTTTGCTCTAGTTTATTGTACGAGCGTGTCCTGTATATGAGGTTAAACTGCAGCTAGTGGTAAGTGGTTAGGAGATTTGGGGAGTGTAGAGCGCTCCTTCATTGTCATTACTCCCAGGTCCACCCTGACCCGGAGTGGTAGTACGTGTTAAGGTTCAATCTATGGGTTAAATAGATAAAAATGAGTATGCAAAATGTGTTTAAAAATGAGTTTGAAAATAATCGAATACCCCAAAAGAATAAAACAAAACATCTTCTGCATAAAATAACCCAAGGGTTGACATGCCGTAAAATCCAACCAATCAATTAATCAACATTGTACAAAAACATACACACATACATAATATATATATATATATATATATATATATATATTATATATATATGGTGGAAACTACGCGATCGTCTTTAATAGACGGAAGGATGCCAACAATACACACCACACACACACACACACACACATATATATATATATATTATATTTGTGATGAAACAAAGAAAATACAGTGCTCAATCACAAATTGTGAGAGCTAATATCTATTTAATTTGCTGAGTTTTTATAGATCAATGTTTATTATAAACAGCTACCCACGGTTTCTTGCTAGGGCGCAATCATCAGTTGTTAAATTAGATCCCATGGTGTTTATTGAAGATGTTTATTGATAACGTCGGTTATATATATATATAGGATATATGTAATATGGGAAATGGACTCGTCGCCCCGAGTTCAAATCCTGGACGTGGTAATTGCATTTCACTTAGCGCTAATACCCTTGGGAAAGGTATGAATCCTACTCTCCCTCCAGCTATGGGCAAAATAGCAGGGCAGACTGGGTTCTTAACTATGGCTAGGTAACCAGTCTAGGAGAAGGAAAACTCTGAATTCAAACCTGCTAATTAAGAAATTGACCTTGTGTCGTATCCTGCTCGTGCGGAGGAGTTGGTATATATATATATATATATATAATCCAACGATCAGGTGAAAAGATCTTCCTCACGACATAATAGTATTTTAAAATGGCGTAGTTTGCAGCTTAATGTGTTCTCTTATTGTTAGAGTCACAGAGCAAAAAAATCATTTTTTGCATCTGAGGATGGGAGACACTAGACAATTTCTTTAGGTTCCCTGAAATAGGCTATAAACCTAAAGAACTAAATATTCTGTTATTTTTTTAGTGAATATATATATATATATATTATAATATATATATAGTACTATTACTACCTAAACAAAGCGATGAAAAACTGCGAGGTCCGTTGGTCTTCGTATCTATAGCTCTGCTGATGAGGCCTAATAGGCTGAAATGTATATACACAGATTGATTTTTCTCGATTTGTTTAGCCTTACATTTAAGTAGTTAAATCCCGCCTAATTAATCATTAATGAATTAACTTTCAAAAAAATTAGGTTTGACTTCAATTAAGCACATATTCTCCCAAATATTGTCGGCTGAAAATAGCCATATTTGTTTACGTTCTCATATATATATATATATATATTATATATAATATATATATATATATATATATATACGTATTTTTATGCACAATTACTTTCTTTTCAGGAGAGCCAAAACGTTTCTTCGAGGACATCAAGACAAGTTATCAAAACGTCAAGATTATCACCAAAAAAGCATAGAGGTAAATTAAAAATACTCGCTAATTGGATTCTATGTAAATATTATCATTTTCCATTGGTTAAAGCTGTTGTTTTCTAACAAAGATGTACATATTAGCGACATCAGATATATATATTATTTTTTCAATTTCTTATTTTCTACTTCTAAACTCTATCGGTGTGGACCCCCCCACAGGTAATTCAGTTTTTCAAAATAATTTTTTTTTTCAAACTGACATCTGGGGTGGAGGGGGGGGAAGAGAAGACTGGCACATCCGTACTTTCTGAAAATAATCATCAGTATCGTATGTATTGGCCAAAAGAAGAAAAAAAAAACAGCGGGGGAGTTTTCTAAGTTGTATGTGCTCAGTACATTGTGTGTAAAAAGTAAGCCCTCTCAATACTCAACATGCAAAACATACAAAAATAAAACTTACAATTCGTCACAATTTAAGAATTATCCGATTTCTTTTTAGTTAAAAGATCACAAAATCACGTTAGTAGTCATCCTTAGTAAATAATTTTCTAAATGATTTTCAACATACAAACCATCTTTCTATAAAAATCCATTAACTTAAAAAAAAAATACATCAAGCGATTTTACTGTCCTAATCAACTAAAAACAATTATTATAAATATCTCCATAGTTCAGTACCAGCTACACTATCAATTCGGACACATTTTGAAGAGTCAACAGTATCTCTTAATTATTATTCTATTTAAACATTTAAACATATTTTACATTCACCATCCATTCATGCTTCACAAAACCACAGTCTCTTTTTTATAACACACACACACACACACACACACACACACACACACACACACATATCAGAATTTCTCTTTTGAGTAAATAAACACTATTTTAATATAAAAACGAATCTTTTCTTTGTTAATAACATAAATAAACTATTTATTCAATTTATCGTGTATGCAAATTCTCCTTAAACTTCTGAATAAAATTAAATGATTAAAAAAAGAAGAAGCTAAATCTTGATATTTTTCACAAATGTTAACAACAATAACATGAGATAACTGTTTAAAAAAAATTAAAATCAATATTGAAATCACTATGAAATTCTAATGTCAGATATAATATGACATTTTATTTTATTATGTTTGTATACAATACAGAGCTATTTTGTTACATAAAAAAAACATAATAAAAATCAGGATGCCTTTAGGGTTGTCTAGGACGGATTAAATGTATTTCAGTTGATTTAAGTGTGGAACATTGATTTGATATACGAAGAAATTGAGTTACGAGTGGAACGAATTAAAATCGTAAGTGCAAGAAATCGTCTGTTGGTTTGTTTACAAATAAGTGGAAGCTAGCGGTGTCAAGCAATTGTAACCTTTTCATTACTAGGGTGATTTGGGGTGCCTATTAGAGACTTGATCCCGAGTATCAAGATTGACTAAAGAGTTTTTATTTTAATTGCAGGCTTTTCGGCGATTGCACAGAGAACTGATCAACATTGCATCGTTCTTCGTCCCATGGGAAATGCGAATAAAAAAAGTCGAGAGTAAGACTATTACGCACTTACACATTACAATGTACCAAACATCTGTTACAAAGTAACCAATTCACAATTTCATCAATCCAGTTGGAGACTGCCAACTACATTTTCCAATATCATATTCCGTAATACATATTATCCCGTTGAAAAATAGCAAACTACATGTTACTAAATCATATTCCGAAATACATATCATCTAATTGAAAAATAGCCAACTACAAGTTGCAATATCATATTCCGTAATACATATTATCCAATTGAAAACTATCAATAAGATCAGTATGATAGTATTTATAGTTCATATCTATTAATAATGGAGATTCGCTTCCGGTTTTTGTCTGTAAGAAAAATTACGTCACTGCTTGCGTCACATTAGCCAACATCGTCATAACATAGAATAAATACACTCAAAATTTGAATATGCAACATTTGACAGTCCTCGTTGTTTTTTAAAACGTTTTAATAAATACATAACTGATATTATATATCTATATATAGTTTGTTTTATTTTAATACATATTTAAAGTTTACATTTAAAATTGTTTTGTTTTTTAATTCCATAATGAATTTGATGATTTTACTTACTTAGGGTACAAACTCGCTGACATTGAATTTTTTTTACTCCCACCCCTCAGGCAAAATGTTTTAAAAAATTATTTTTACATCGCCCGGAGGGTGTTTTTTAATTTTGTACTAGTAGTCATAATAAAACCTATACGCTATTTAATAATTTCAATATTATAGTATTTATAGTTCATATATTGTCATAATAAAACCTCTTGGGTGTTCAATGAAATCAATATGATAGAATCTACAGTTTATATATTGTCATAAATAAAGCCTACAGACTATTCAATAAGATGAGTATAATAATTTTATAACTCATATATTGTCATAATAAAACCTACAGACTATTCAATAAGATGAGTATGATAATGTTTATAACTCATATATTGTCATAATAAAACCTACAGACTATTCAATAAGATGAGTATAATAATGTTTATAACTCATATATTGTCATAATAAAGCCTACAGACTATTCAATAAGATGAGTATAATAATATTTATAACTCATATATTGTCATAATAAAGCCTACAGACTATTCAATAAGATGAGTATAATAATGTTATAACTCATATATTGTCATAATAAAGCCTACAGACTATTCAATAAGAGTATAATAATGTTTATAAGTCATATATTGTCATAATAAAGCCTACAGACTATTCAATAAGATGAGTATAATAATATTTATAACTCATATATTGTCATAATAAAGCCTACAGACTATTCAATAAGATGAGTATAATAATGGTTTATAAGTTCATATATTGTCATAATAAAGCCTACAGACTATTCAATAAGATGAGTATAATAATATTTATAACTCATATATTGTCATAATAAAACCTACACGCTATTCAATAAGATGTGTATAACAGTGTAATCTATTATATATATTGTCATAATAAAGTCTGTTCCAGGAGAGCTAGAATTATTGTTTTCGTTTCTGAACTTAGGAACTATACTGGATTTAAACAGGAAAGAATGATAATTTTTCTCGAAGAAAATCGAAGTGAAAGTGAAATAACTGTTAGATGGATAAGATTTTTTCTTTTCTTTTTTATTTATTTATTCGTTTGATTTCTATGACAATCGATTTCTTCTTTCAATCATTTTGTTTTTCTTCTGTCTTTTTTCATTTCTCCTGCAGGTCATTTTGGTTCCGTGGTTGCTTCCTATTTTCTATTTCTCCGATGGATCCTCGGCATTAACAGTTTTCTCACCTTACTCACCGTGGCATTCATCATTATACCTCAGGTACTATTAACTCTCTCTCTCT
The DNA here is from genome assembly GCA_023376005.1 of Doryteuthis pealeii. Taxonomy (NCBI): domain Eukaryota; kingdom Metazoa; phylum Mollusca; class Cephalopoda; order Myopsida; family Loliginidae; genus Doryteuthis; species Doryteuthis pealeii. The sequence goes on from CM042145.1 coordinate 105,493,171, forward strand.
CTCTCTCTCTCTCTCTCTCTCTCTCTCTCTATATATATATATAAAAACCAATATAAACACAATGCTTCAAGCGAATTATAAAACCCTTATATATATATATATATATATATATATATATATATATATAATATATATATATATATATATATGGCAGAAATAGATACGGTGAAACGAGTTCAAATACTGGAAGAGGTTATTTGCATTTCCCATAGCAATAATACCCGTGAGAAAGGTATGCATATAACTATTCTCCCTCCAGCTATGCATAAACAGCAGAGCAGACTGGGCTCTTTAACCTTGGTATAGGAACCGGTTTAAGATAAGGAAACCTCTGAATTCAAACCTGTTATACCCCGCTTGTAAAATTGACCTTGTGTTACATCCTGTTCGTGCGGGGGGGGGGGTCCCCCTTTTTAGGTTGGAGTTTGAATTCAGAGTTTTCCTTTTCCTAGGCTGATTACCTAGCCAAGGTTAAGAGCCCAGTCTGCCATGCTATTTACCTATAGCTGAAGGGAGAGTAGTTGGATGCATACCTTTCCCAAAGGTATTAGCGCTGTGTGAAATGCAAGCAGCTTCGTCCAGGATTTGAACTCGGATCGACGAGTCCATTTCCTACGACTCTAACCCTTACACCACCTGTCTCCATTACCACTGTATATATACATATCGATAAGGGTTGATATGCCATAAAACAAAACAGCCAAGCAAACTTCTTTTATCTCACATCTATTTCAGATGACAGTAGGACATGCAAGCACATCAGATATGATTCCAAATCCGGAAAAGACAAAATCTAAAGACTTGGAAACTTTATTCAACGCAGAAGTAAGTACATTTTGATGTTTACATTATTAAATCGAATCAGTTTTTTAATACGCTAAATGATACCTTTTTTAAAAATCTCTTTCAGAGATTTGTGTACAAATTATTAGTATTAGATAGAAATACTTGACACCGTATATGACTGTGTACAAATTATTAGCATTAGATAGGAATACTTGATACCATATATCATTGCGTATAAATTATTAGTATTAGATAGGAATACTTGATACCATATATTTTTGCGTATACATTATTAGAATTAGATGGGAATACTTGATACCATATATTATTGCGTATACATTATTAGTAATAGATATGAATACTTAATACCATATATCATTGTGTATAAGTTGTTTGTATTAGATAGGAATACTTGATACCATATATTTTTGCGTATACATTATTAGTATTAGATAGGAATATTTGATACCACATATCATTGCGTATAAATTATCAGTATTCGATAGGAATACTTGATACCGTATATCATTGCGTATATATTATTAGTATTAGATAGGAATACTTGATACCATATATTTTCGCGTATACATTATTAGTATTAGATAGGAATACTTGATACCATATATTATTGCGTATACATTATTAGAAATAGATATGAATACTTGATACCATATATCATTGCATATAGATTATTAGAATTAGATGGGAATACTTGATACCATATATTATTGCGTATACATCATTAGTATTAGATAATAATACTTGATACCATATATCATTGTGTATAAGTTGTTTGTATTAGATAAGAATTCTTGATTGCATCTATAATTGTGTATGAATCATTAATGCTAGATAGAAATACTTTATACCACACATAATTGTGTATAAATTATTTGGATTAGATAGGAATACTTTATACCATATATCATTGTATGCAAATGATAAATATAGGAATATCCTATTATATAGGAATACCTGATATCACCAGTCGTCACAAATGTGTTGACATACCGTAAAACAATCCACACAACCTGTTGGTTTCTAATTTCTTTTAACATTTCAAACTCATATTCTGTTACAGGGTATCATCAAATATTCGGCGTTTTTCTACGGTTATTACGACAACAAAATGATAGGTCATGGCTATATGATGCCATTGGCTTATCTTGTCACTGGTTTAGTGGTTTATGGATTAAGTATCATCATTGTTCTGCGTAAGTAAGTATGACTGAAAACATTCTTTGTGAATTATTCATTTGTTTTTGTTTTTTTTAAATTAAGAATAGTTACTTGAAGATATAATCTATTATCATACTATTATCTATTATTATACTAAAGCTGAGTAAGTCAATGATTTGCTAAAGGCGTTTTCCCTATTTAGTTTAATGACACAAAATATATCCCAAAATATTCCTTAGTTTTGGGATTAAGTTATGTTTGGAAAAAAATTCCATTTTATTTGGTTTTAATAATTAAAAAACCGTCTCTTACTTCGCATTCTGTCTGTCACTTTCCTCCTCTCTCTATATATCTTGACTAACTACTCCTTATATGTTAGTTTTAACTTAGCGCTAATACCCTTGGGAAAGGTACGAATCCTACTCTCCCTCCAGCTATGGATAAATAGTAGGGCAGACTGGGCTCTTTAATCTTGGTTAGGCAACCGGTCTAGGAGAAGGAAAACTCTGAATTCAAACCTGTTGAACTCAGCTTAAGAAATTGACCTTGTGTCACATCCTGCTCGTGCGGAGGGGCTGATATATATATATATATATGTGAGACGACCTGTTCTGCACTCTGCTCTTTCGATGTACTTGTCTAGATCCCAACGTTGTGAATTATGTACTGGCCGGATTTAAAGCACGAGTCGGGAAACAGGCTCACAAGGATTAAGAACAAAACAACAACAACAACAAGTGTAAACAAGACACATGGAAGAAGGGTGTGTTTATACTCGCTGGCTGCTACTGTCTACCCCTACCGGCGATCTTGACACTCAACGGCGAACTTAACCTTCGATCCCCGGGTTCTAACTAACTTAGGGCTCGAGTTTAGTTGTATTTATGTCAAATTCCCCTACCCAAACCATCTTCTCCGGACCACACAAATGGCCAGAACTTAAATAAATCGCAGACTTCGAGTCGCCATTAACCCTTAAAATTAAAGTACTCAAATATTTTTCCAGACAATCCGTCTTCAATATGTTGATCATTAATTTTTTCAAAAGAGAATTTCTCCTAAAAAAATCCTTTTTGCTTTTAATACCTGGGTGCCTAAGATATTATCACCAAGTGGTCCCATTTCATGGTGGCATATAGGTCTCTTTAAACTTTACGACCTAATCTTTGGATTCGTAAAAAGGTCAGCCACCCACCCCTTTTACTTATGCCGGACCTTAACCTACTCTCTTTCTTATTTATTTATTCTGACCATGTTCCGTCTTCAACCATAGTATCACTATATATATATATATATATATATATATATATATATATATATATATATATATATGGAAACGCGTGGGTGTAATGGTTACCTTGATAGGAAATGGACTCGGCGAGACGGCAAGGCTGTTTGCATTTCACATACCGCTAATACCTTTGGGAAAGGTATGAATACAACTATTCTCCCTCCAGCTATGAGTAAATAGTAGGTCAGACATGGCTCTTAAACTCTTGCAGAGGGAAAACTTTGAATTCAAACCTGTTAAACTCCACTTAAAAATTGACCTTGTGTCACATCCTGCTTAATTGTTTAAATTGATAACTTTATGGCCATAAATCAAAAGTCGACTTATACATGAGATCGACCTATACTCGAAATCGACTTGTATTTTAAGAATAAAAGGTTTTGTCAAAAAGGGAAACAGTAATTAAAACATAAACAAAAAGACTAACAGCAACTCTTGGCTTAAAAAAGATTAATTGAATAAATTAATAACTTTAGGACCATAAATCAAAAGTCGACTTATACACGAGATTGACTTATACTCGGAATCTTCATGTACTTAAAAAGAAATAATCTATACATATATAAAAGGCAGTTGTGTATATGTGTATGTCCGGAGGAAACTTTGAAAATAAAACAATTAACGACAAAGTAAATATATATATATATATATATACATTCACTATCACCAGGGTTTGATAAAAAATAATGAAGATTTTATTTATATTTGGGAAGATATTTAAAAATTAAAAGTTGTATAGTAACAGAAGGTAATTGAAATATGATGTTCATTGATTGAATTAATCGACTCATTTATTTTGTATCTTTTTTAAAATTGTAAATTATTGAATTAAAATTTCTTACTATATTGTTATATATTTACATGGGAATTTTAGGGGGCATCCAGAGGGGATCTAACTAGTGATAAGTAATAATGGATCTGCGAGGCTAACTTTTAAAAAATCCCCCCTCAGGCGACGCCGGGTAGCCACTTCTAGGTTAAAATTAAAGGAAAGACTACAAGCAACCCTTAACTTAAAAATAATTACGTAAAATAATATCTTTATGACCACAAATGAATGGTCGACCTATACTCAGAATCGACTCGTAAAGTCTGATTGAAAAGTAACGCCCTATTTAAAACTATTTATAATTTATTTATATGCCGTTATATTTTTCTTAATTCTTTAATGTATATTCCTTGATATACGGCAACTAAATCTATGTTGTTGTTTTATGGTATACTAAGAGTATTTACGGATTCGAAGGAGCTCTTATTTCTCCGTTGTTGTAGGCAAATTGTCGGACAAAGACGGAACAAACACGAAAGTAAATGCAGACACTTGTATTGACAAATTACATACATTTTAATGGTATTGCTACGAGACTTATCTGAGGAGGAATTTTCTTGTAGTAATGGTGATAACAGGGTTTTCTTCTCGTCGGTAGGAAATGTAGATAAGACGTTTCGTCTCGGTAGTTTCTCGTCCTTTAGTCAGTGTGCAATAGTACCGGCCTTTATGCAGTATGCAGATACAATGCCTTAAAAAGAAGCTGGTTGTAAAGTTCTGTGATAAGTGGGCCCTGTTTTGGGGTTTGGTAATGAAAGCTTGGTGTTTTTATGTCTCTCCTCCAGTACTGCTTTGCGATAAGTAAAGTTTTGGTATTTGGCGCCAACATACGATGTTGGCATTCCACCTTGGCGGCAGGGGGAGATAATTAGCTATGGAATTTCCAATAGTACCTCCAACTTTTGCTATTGTCGTTCGTGAATTGTTAAATCACCATTTTCCTGGGAGATGGATGGGTATACATGGTTCGTATGAGGAAGCGGCCAGAAGCCCTGATTTTACGACCCTGCAACTTTTTTCTTTGGCGTTGGTTGAAGGAGCAAGTCTACTCTACGAAACTAACGAACTTGAAGGATGAATACGAGAATGTATTTTTGCCATTCCACAGGAGTTCCTGGGAAGATCAGTTGATGCGATTCCTGAGCGGCTTGAGGGGCTGGAGGCAAATGCTGGTGCCCATATAGAATTTTGAATAAAACTCCTTTATATGTGTTCTTCTCAAGTTCCATTTTTTTTGTAAAAGTAATGATCCAGAAATAAATTATAAGAGTTTTAAATTAGGGAAGGGATATACTTTACAATTACCCTGTATAGATCGACTTATACATGAGTATATACGGCAATACCGATGCAGGTGCTTTGTGAGATGTTTTCTCTGAATGTCACCAGTTTTCTCCTTTGTCTTTTTCTCTCTCCTTCTAGAATGGCTGCAAATCTGCGTCTGAATAAGAACGCCACAAAAGACGAACAGTTTTCATTTTCTTGGAAAGTTTTCAACAGTTGGGACTACATGGTTGGACATACCGAGACTGCCAATAACAAATACGCAGCCATTACGACAGCTTTTAAGGTAGGTCTGTAACTGGTTGCGCATGCGCAAATATATAGTCACGCATGCGTTCTCAGTATCTTTGTATACAGTCTCGCTTTCTTTTCTTTTCTTTTTTTGATTTTCATCATCTTCATGTTCTTTCTTCTCGTTCACTACCAATATGTTGTTGGATTATTTCTGGTATTAAAAAAGTCGTCGGGGTGGCCTATTGTCGGGTATCAGCCAGACAGCAAGGGAGTATATCCCGCTTTTCACTAGCGCTATACCGAGGAGATTGTTTGTGGCATCTGAAGTGGAGCACCACACCTACCATCAGCTCCTCACTTTACCGCACAGATCCCTGTGCTACTTATACGCTGAGCTGGCGAGGGCTGATATGGAACCCGGAACCTTGTTGTTCCTAGTCGGACGCTGTAACGACTGACCTAATTTCTGGTATAAGATGTACTAATGAACACGACTTCTACTTATAGACTGTTCCAAAACAGCTGAATCAGCCAGTCGACTGAATCTACCAATCAAACGTATTTAATTTACTATTTAAAGGTGTTGATAAATTGTCCTACAATTGCTCCCAGGATGCACAGACCAACGGACAAAATGATACAACCCTCTAAGCACGGACTAGCAGACGAGTATTATATAACTCTTTATAACACGGATCAGCTAACAAGGATTAAAACTGATACTATATCTTTCTACTTCAAGAAAGGATCAAACTTTATACCACAAGGGACCTCCACTGTAAAACTGCTTCCACACACAGTCCTAAAATGGCCATACGAATCGTAACATGTGCGCTGAAATATTTTCGGTTTACCCTAGAGCAGAAGTGGACTTAGAAAAATGTACTTTTTGAACTGAGGTTGGGGAGGCTTAAAGAAACCGGAGAAACGATGTGCCAAGCCTGTCGAAATGTTTGGTAAATATGTAAATATTAGGTACCACCAAAATAGGTCACGTGATCAGTTTAGGCCATATTGAAGGAAGAAACGTAAATATTTTTTAACTTAAAAAAAAAAATCTTGCAAAAAAGAAATAACGAACATAAAGAGTTGTTACAAAGAAAAACAGTTAATTCAAAGATCAAATTATCCGATTGGGGAAAAAATTTACTCATCGTTATCTAGAAAAATAAGTAAAACAATCGTTTTTTTTTTACAACAAGGTCAATTTCTTTATTGATATTTTTTAGCAGAATTCTGTATTCATGGTTCTTTTACTAAAAAGCTCTCACATTGACATATAGAAATATTCTGATATAATTATTCAGACTCTTATCTTTATAGAAAAAAAGTAAAAATCGTTTTTTGTCGGTTCATTTTTTCATATTTCATAAAATAAAATAGGGGTGGGTGGGTGGTGGCAGACTTCGTAAAAAAAAATTTCCCTAATATATTTTAGGAAAAAAACTATTTCAGACATATTTTCATCAAAAGGTAAGTAATTATGGAAATTTTCGTCAAAATCGGACCATTAATTGATTTTTCATAGAATTTTCAAAAAAGCCGTTAGTCATAACTTGTTTTTCGCTACGTTAAATTTCAATTGATTTAACGGTGCAAAAATGTAAACATTGTTTTTTGTTCATAATTTTCATTATTTTTGTAAGCTGAAAACTTTAAAAAAATCATCAGAAGTTTGTTTAATGTTTCTTCTTTCGAATGGACAAAAATTTAACCTTTATGCAAGTTTTATTGTGTTAGATATAGGGGGGGGGGTAAATTTCACAGGAAAAATTGGTGGTACCTAGTAAACATAATTCATGTTTCATCTACCAAATGTTTTTCAATTCTTTTTTTCAGATACGATCAGTTACGATTTTGACATGGACCGGTGCACATCGTGTATTTACTGTTGAAACGTATATATATATATATATTTTTAAAGACAGTTGAATCTATAATTGCTACACAGAAATTTTCGAGCTCATTTCATATTTCGGCGAAATTATGCTCTTCCGGATAGAAAATTCTGATTATTAATGCAGTCAGAGAGATGAAAGTGAGCTTCATCACTTGTGAGTAGAACAGCATTTTCAGTCTGTGTAGCAATTACAGATTCAGCAGTCTTAAAAGAACGTTTCAATGGCTAACGCGTGGTTCAAGTCATTGTACTTCCCTTACTTGCTACGATCACCGTTAGGTGTGGGATTATCGTCCTTCGCTTGTAACGGTTGGTCGCTAGGTGGCGTTGCCACCTGAATATCTAAAGGTAGTCCTGCGAAAATCAAACCCTTGTTCTCTTGGATCCTCCAGCTATGAACTAAACAAGTTAATAGCGTCGATCCCAGGGGGCTGTCCACCCAGGCAATACCTGTCCCCTTTGGGGGCAGGACTGGGTTTATTGCCCCGCGCCTGAGGCGTCCCCCTTGAGGGGGAATACCGAGGGGATCGACGCAATTTTTGTTCTTTCCTACCCATGAGCTTCGGCTTATGGGTGGACCCACATTAAAACGAGGCCTTGTGCCCAGCCCATACAAGTGGGGTATGAGGCAAATACATCCAGCTATGAACTAAACACATGTTGTGTCTCTGTTCATTTCGACTCGGAGGCTTAACCCCTAGTTACAGGTTTATACGTATATCTGTACGCGGCCCCTTTATACTATGTCTTCATAAAGGTTTGGCTCACCAGCTACCAGTATTTCCGCGTATAGTACACGTGCCTTTAATATACTCTATGCCTTCGTAGAGATTTAGCCACGTACGTGGCATCCATCATGGAGTGAACAGTCATAACCTTTATGTTTCATTTTATAGTCTCGAACTATCTTCAATGACTCTTTTTCTTAGGGACTTTATTGCTTAGGCAAATTCCAACAGAAAGAATACAAAACAGGATAGCAAAAGTCCCTAACAATAGGATCATAAGAGGCGATAAAATGACAGTCTGAGGACTCTACAAGCAGAAAAGGGATGATACATAGAAATGTGAGTCTCAGAAAATTATCTAATTGTGATAAAACAAGGTTAAAAAAAATAGGCACATAAATTCTATTGTGAATAAAGTGTAAACATCAAATAGATATAAAAGAATCTTTTTTTAAGATTAATAATAATTATATTTCCAACGAAAGCATTGACAAGGTGGGATGATTTAGACGACCATTCCAAAAATTGTTTTCATTTTGGTAACCATGAAAAATAGTGTTATTCTTTATGACATGAAAAAGTAAAAAAAAAAAAAGACTGTAAAAAATTTCAGAAAGTATTTCTGCAATATGGAGCAATCAATCACTAACCAAAGTGTTTAAAAGATATATATACTCAAATAAAGAGAGAGAGAGAGAGAGAGAGAGAGAGAGAGAGAGAGAGAGAGAGAGAGAGCAATTTAGTTTAAATATTGAAAGCAAAAACTTTGTAGCCCAAGTTGTTTGTGAAACATGAACCAAGATGATGACTATCAACAATAAATGATTCTGGATCCATTTTGTTATGTAGGATTTTTTATTAGTTAGTCAGGCACAGGGCAAAGAAGAAATAGACTTTATTGCTTAGGCAAATTCCAACAGAAAGAACCCAAAACAGGATAGCAAAAGTCCCTATATGTTATAACTCTTTGTCGAGATTTGTTCAAATCTATATGTCCTGTGTTAGGTTTGGTTGGTTTGGTTCGTTTTGTTTTACCGCATATCAACCCCAGTGGGTCATTTAATGCCGATAAAGTTTTGAAATAAATCAATTCCTAATGGATAATACAATTTTTTTATAAATACATTTTTCTATTTAACCCATAGATGGAACCCTAACAGGTACTACCACTCCGGGTCAGAGTGGACCAGGGAGCAATGGTGATGAATGGGGTGCTCCACATTCCCCAAACCTCCAAAACTGGAACTTCACCATCAGATAGAGTTTAACGTCATTCCCAGGACATGTAGACCCGCAGCCACCGCCTTCTAGCACCCATATGATAAAAAGGGGTTGGGGATTGCCATAAGGGCATCAGGATTGGGAAAATCATATAGGTGCTAGGGCTTGACGTGACCAGCCGATTGATTGATCTAGCCCAAGATAGGGCCAAAGTGGAGTATTGCATGTCATGAACTGCTCATCCACCTGGGCTCTATACTTAAGCATCACGGGTCGCCACCCACGGCAAACAGGTGGCCCCATTGGGGGAGTCTTACCTCTCTGCAGAGGTGTAGTCGCTGCATTCTAACGCCACAGCCGACAGGGCGGCCTGTGTTAGGTTATCCTCTCTTGGATAACCTTGCGCATTATAAGAAATTGGTGTTAGCTACTGAGTTAAAACCACGCTAATTCTTACACTATGATTGTAGCTGATCGTACCCGAAAAAGAAAATACATTAGCTAGATGGATCTACCATTGCCACTTGCCTAAGTTCACTTGGTGGGATGTATTTCTGCTGCAGCCTGTACAGTGTTTATAACGGACATTTTTATTTTTTGCAGGAATCCATCCGAGAAGTTGAAGAGAAACAAAAAGTGGAGAAAAAGTAGGAAATTCTTCTTCTTCTTGATATTATGATTTTTTGTTTTCTTTGTTATTATCAGTATTAAGACTAACATAAAACTAATGAAAATAAGTCTGTTTCTTTTTAACAGCAAAGACTGTAAACTTGTGCACATATTTATCTCAGTGTGTTCATCTCTCCCCCCTCTTTCTCTCTCTCCCCCCTCTCTCTTTCTCTCTCTGTTATTTGCTGTTTTTTCTAATCCATCGTATTCTGTTCGCTCTCTTTCCTACTCTCATTTTATATCTATCTATCTATCTATCTATCTATCTATCTATCTATCGCAGACTGCTCATTATATTTCTTTCTTAGTTCATTTTCTATCTATCAAAATATCTATTCGTTACTGTTTTTTTATCCATCATATTAAGTTCCCTTCTCTCGCTATCTATCTATTTATCTATTCCAGCGTGTTCATATCTATCTATCTATCTATCTATCTATCTATCTATGTAACTAACTAACTAACTATTCAAGCGTGTTCATATCTATCTATCTATCTATCTATCTATCTATCTATTTAACTAACTAACTAACTAACTAACTAACTATTCAAGCGTGTTCATATCTATCTATCTATCTATCTATTTCTTTCTATACAGAAACCTGTTGATCTTCCTCCGCGTTCTTGGTTGCATCTTGACCTTTGCCCTTCTAAGCGCCAGTGGCTATTTGACCTTTTTGGTTGTCATGGCATCAAGCAGCAACACCAATCCAAATCAGAATTTCTTCGAGTTAAACCAGGTAAGAATCGGTGAGTACTCTAAAAACACATCTAATTGCCCTCTTACCACCACAACAGATTGTCACTGGCACATGTGGGAAGATTTTGTTGCGCCAGATAGGTACAAGTATCTCGCCCTCATTTTGTTCGAATGTTACAATCCCTCGCTCGTGCGTAATAGTTATCGTCGTAGGAAGTGGATACGGCGACCCGAGTTCAAATCCTAGATGAGGCTGATTGCATTTTACATCGTGATGATAGTCTAAGGAAAGGTAAACATACAGTTCAGGCATGAGCTCTTTAACCCTGGCATGGAAACCGGTCTAGGAGAACGAAAACTATGACTTAAAACTTGTTAAACTACGCTTTAAAAATTGACATTGTGTAGCACGCTTTGTGAAATTTATTATAAACAGAGCTAGTCGGCGTTACCTGGGATTTAGAGACTTAAAGAAAACCTCTTATCTATACTAGCAAATATAAACACCCTCCGTAGGGTGCTGGTATTTAAGTTGTAATGTTATAAAATATTAGATTAGATATATAAATTAAGGTGGTTAACGGGGGGTAAGCAGATGAGAAAAGGCGGGTTATGACGATATGAAATGCAGCAGTTTGATACATATATGCACATAAAAAAGGGTACACAAAGAGAAGAAAGTTCTTAGTTTAGTTCGGACAAACAACCCGGGGTTTAATAACAGTTCTTTTAGAAGTTAGCGGCACCTGCTCGTGAGGTATTAGCCGTATGTTATTAGTTTAGTTCTCAGCTCCTTTAGGTCTTAGCCAAAGTCATTAGTTTAGTTGAGTTTTGGTTACAGCACCGTTCTGGGTAAGCCGTAATTAATTGTTTGTGATTTGTTTAAGGTTGTTTAGGGGGCAAAAGTTTATTTCTGCTTGCAGCCTATCGACTGCATTGGTATCAAAGGGTGAAGCTTATCCGAGGTTGCAATTATCTCGTCGGCCCCCTTAGTTGTTATCCTGGTGACAAAGGTAAATTGCTATCAGCCTTCATGGGTCAAAAGATAGCAATCTCTCTTGAGAAGCGGGGAATGGATGAAGGGCCGTCTTGGGTATTATTCTATCCGTAAGCCAAGTTCGCAGGGAGAGATAGAGCAAAGCCCTTACCTGTATGATGTATGGTGGGCCAAAGCCAGCAGTCGCCCTCAGTAGGGGAGTGCGGGTGTGGAAGAGGTGTTAACCCCTTGGGCCAGCAGTCAGAAGGGTTACAACTAAAAGAGGATGAATTGCTAATGACATAGCTTTTTATAAGGATCACCACGTGACTATGATGATAGAGATGGCTGCTGCTGCTGTATCGGTGACACTCCACCCCTGTCCCCTAGGGACACAAATGCCGGTGTAGACCGAAGATAATAATATAAAATTTCAATATAGATTAGAAAGGCTAGCGAAACTTAATAAGAATGCAAATATAAAGATTTGAAACAGAGGTGGGTATAATCGAAAAATAGAACAACTGAAACTTACTCTTCCATCATTCTCGTCTTACATTGCTAAATTTTCCTAATTTAATTATTTAGTTAAATTAGGAAATAAAGAATAAAATGACAGTTCTTTTTTTTTGCTAATGGATTTCTTAAGATTTATCCTCGAGATTTTTGCTCATATTCATTAAGATAAACCCAAACAATTAGAAATCAATAATACCAAACATATATTTATTAAAATCAAATTTTTAATATCAATATGCAAATTAGCCTTCCCATTCACACTGTAAACCGCTATTTCGTTGTATATATAAATACAATAACAGATTATTAATATATGGCTATGACCAACAGTGTTAATAGTGTAAACAATTTTATTAATAATTGAGGTTTAAATAAAAAATAAAATCATGGAGAATATGACATAAATAATTAAGGGAATTGTGACTTGAATAGTAATATAGTTTCGGTTACAGGACAGCATTTGGATTTTATTCAACTTTGGTCTTTGCTGGCCTCCACCAGTTTTCTTTTATAAAAGGACGTGGGCTTGGTCGTATTACAAACAAATATATAGATATGCAGAATCTTTCTTTTATATAGGCATGTGCAAAATGCAGGTTAGAGGGAGATAACTTCCCCCAAAACCCTCATGACTCATCTGAAATAAAGAGTTTACAATTAGTACAAACTTATGGAGGTCTACATGTGTAAGATTTCATACAGCAAAGTTACACTACAAAGCCAAAAAACCAAACAAAAAAAAAAGTAAGAAAAAAACCACCCAAAAACAAGGACACGCGTTCTACAGCAGTTGTTGCTTTCCCCAGAGTGAAAATCCGGGTATTTTGAAATAAAAGGGGGAATAAGTTTTGTAGATCTTCCTTAAACGAAAAAGAACAATCGTTAATAATAATTTGTAGATATATAAAAATCTCGGAAAATTTGTTGCACAAAATTGCGCATTTTAATTATACATATTTAGATAGATTAAATTAAACTAAATTTATGAAAAAATATTTTGTACAACATGCATCTTTCCAGACGTTTAAAATTTACTACCAAATTTTTATATGAATAAATAGTACAACTGAATCAGAGAAAATACTTTTTTTGTACCAATTCAAAGAAAAATATTGTTTTTAAAACTACGAAAAGAGAAAACACGTTATAAAAATATTTTTTGAGGTTGAAGAAAATTAAATTTTCAAATAACTTTTTCCACGTGTTGAAATTTTTATTTTTTGAATTTTTTTGATGCGGTCTTCTTGATTTGATCTTTCAAGAAATGTAAAAATTAGTGACTGGAAAATTTAGTTATTCAAATAACCAAAGGTTTAAAACCCCACCTACAATCATAATTGATAAAAAA
>CM042145.1:105509334-105546834 GCA_023376005.1 Doryteuthis pealeii
GGTATTGTGACGTAAGCAATGACGTAGTTTCGGTTACATACACTGAATCTCCATTATATAGAAAGATGTTGTTATAGGTTTTATCTAATGCAGTTTATATTGTTGATGTCACTGGTTTCTTCATTTTTTTTAGACAACCTGGGTGATCACAGCAATTTTCATTGTCTTTCCAAATTTGTTTGATCTGATCTCGGCCATGGAGCAATATCATCCCCGAACGAATCTCAGGGTACAACTGGCCAGGTACGTATGGCATTTTGATTGCATATAAGTAGTAAAGTCGTTGGCGGTGGGCTAGAGTCGGTATCATCTAGACAGTGAGAGAGTCTATCCCCTTTTCAATAGCGCTAGACCAAGGAGATTGTTTTTAGCGTCTGAGGTGGATCGCCACACCTACCAATAGCTCCCCACTTTATCGCACTGATCCCTGTGCTACTCATACGCTGAGTTGTCGAAGGCCAGTATCGAACCCGGAACCTTGAGGTTCTCAGCCGAACACTCTACCGACTGAGCTGACTCTTTCCCTGTCCCATCCTGGGGGTCCAGTGTGCTTCGGCCACTGGACCGGGTTAAAATACAATTATTAGCGTCGATCCCAGGGGGCTTTCCCCCCAGGCAACACCTGCCCCTTCACTTAAAGGGGCAGGGCGGGGTTTATTGCCCAGCGCCTGAGGCGCCCTCCTTGAGGGGGAATGCCAAGGGGATCGACGCAATTTTTGTTCTTTCCCAACCATGAGCTTCGGCTTGTGGGTGGGCCCACGTTAAAACGAGGCCTTGTGCCCAGTCCATACAAGTGGGGTATGCGACAAATACACTCTACCGACTGAGCTAAACCGGCCATTTGATTGCATAGACTAGCAGGAATATACGCCCATAGCTGGGCGTATGTATTTAAATTTTAATTTAATGAAATATATTAAATTAGAAGGACTAATTAAATTGAATAAGAACGCATATAAAAAGATTACACATATTTTAATCGGTTTCTCTCTATATCTATGTATATTTACCAACGCCTCCACACGGGCAGGATGTGACACAAGGTTAATTTCTTAAGCGGATTTTAACAGGTTTGAATTCAGTTTTCCTTCTCGTAGACTGGTTGCCTAACCAAGGTTAAAGAGCCCAGTCCACCCTACTATTTACCTATAGCTGAAGGGAGAGTAGTTGGATGCATACCTTTCCCAAAGGTATTAGCGCTTTTCAAAGACATCTTTATTGAAATCTAAACCTAAAAAGGTTCAATCGCGCGGCGAGAAGAGGGCTTACTGGGGAATAGACGGCTATCACGTCTGATCCCTTCGACTAACCGCCAAATTCTAACAACCCTGACTCAGTTACCTTCACACGCTCTTTCCTTTTAGCCCATGAAAAATCAGCGGCTAGGTCAGTGAAAGTTTAACTGTTGTCAATTACTTCTATAACGGTTATGGTAACACTTTTCATCCACAATAACGCCATTTAAATTTTACTACACTACAGCCATAATTTGTAGACAACCCACGAATTATGTAACACATTTGTGAAGTATGCAGTATCACAGCAGGATGACCGTCAAATGAAAAATTAAAGTGGTTCGATGACAGGTACACAGATTTGGAAGGTTATCTACTCAAACTATGGCACTGCAAGAAAATCGCATATACAAATTAGCCACTGGTTTTCCTGATATATAATCTGGCGGAGTGGCCTCTTGTGAGTATCAGCCGGACAGCGGAGGAGTCTATCCCCTTTTCGCTAGCGGTAGACCAGGGATATTTTTTTGCTGAGGAGAGGCACTACACCTACCGTCAGCTCCGCACTTTAACACACAGATCAGATTACCCAATCTAGCTACTCATGCGTTGAGTTGGCGGGGACCTGTTTCGGACCCTGAACCTTGCGACTCCTAAACGGGTGCTCTACCGACTGAGTTAAACCGGCCCCTTTTCTTATGTAAATTAATTAAAAGAGAAACAGAAAAAAAAAATTATAGCTGTTCCACCATCTTGGTTTTCAGGATACCCAGTCACAAAAGTACAATACTGAACCCCCCCCCTCCAAAATAAAATTCAAATTTATTAACATACATGTGTTTATATCAGGACGGCCTATCGTATCTTCTATTATTTTCTATTAATAATGGAGATTCGCTTCCGGATTTTGTCTGTAACAAAAAGTATCACTGCTTACATCACATTACCCAAAAGCGTCATAACATAGAAAAAATACACTCAAAATTTGAACATGCAACATTAGACAGTCCTCATTGTTTTTTAAAACAAGTTTTAATAAATACATGACTAGTATTATATATCTATATATAATTTGTTTTATTTTAGTACATATTTAAAGTTTACATTTCAAATTGTTTTATTTTTTAATCCTTTAATGAATTTGATGATTTTACTTACTTAGGGTACAAACTCGCTGACATTGAATTTTTTACTCCCACCCCTCAGGCAATATGTTTCAAAAATCTATTTTTACATCGCCCGGAGAGTGTTTTCTATTTCTTACTAGTGGTAATAATTAGCAAACTAGTGTCGCAGATCCTTTATAACTGAATAGTGAGTTCGATCGTCGCTGGATGCCCCATAATTATTACCTTGGATCACATCCTACCTGTAGCGAACATATAGGGTAAATAGATACAATACTATAAAAGAATCTCCCAATCTATATGTTAATACTCGTGTTCCTTAAAAGTATGACCGTTATCATCTTGCAACACCCTCTGGTTAAAAATTAGGTCATCCAAATCGTCCAAGACGAAATAGAAAAATGTAAATACTGATCATCTGGTGTTGCCTCTGTCGAATTCTTATTTCTAATAAGTGTCGTCACATCAGCTAAATAATGGACCATTCCGTTTTTATTATAAAGAAAGAAAAGGAAAAAAAGGATATGCTACACAGAAAAAATAAGAAAGAAAGAGTAGAAGAAAGATATAGACAGGGGTGATCGCATGGAAGCGATGACGCTTGTCTATTTCAATCGAACATAATGAAAAGATGAAAAGAAGGAAAGAAAAAAGAAGAAAAAAAAGAGTGAAAAAAAAAGAGAGTTAAATCGAGATTAATATGCTTTTTACATATTGAGTTATTTAGCAGTAACTCTTAAGTAAATATATCAAACCTTGTAATAATTAAAAGTTAACTTCAAATTTATTAACATACATGTATTTATATAAGGATATCCCATCGTAATGTAATGTTTAGCAAACTAGTCTCGCAGATCCATTATTGCTGAATAACGAGTTCGAACGTCGCTGGATGCCCCATAATTGTGACCTTGGATCACATCCTACCCGTGGCGACGGGTTGGGTAAATACCTACAATAAAACACAAAACTCTCCCAATACATGTTATTAATATATCAAGGGAAGTAACTTTTAAGTGAATAAAAGTCTTGTTATCTCCCTTGGATCTGGCTTGTCAAAAAGACAGTAGTCACAAGAAAAACATTACAGAAATTCAAATATCCTCCAATCGTTGTACCGGCCATATTACAATGACGGAATATCAAACTGAAAACCCTTGACTATGAGTTTCACGTAACTCGAGATTAAATTTATTGGTAATATAACTGAATTTAGCCGCAGGTTTAGCTCAGTCGGCAGAGCATTCGTCGAGGAATCGCAAGGTTCCCGGTTCGATAACAGTCACCGCCAATTCAGCACAAGGGTAGCACAGCTTAGGTAATCTGATATGTGGGAAAAGCATCTAGGAACTGACGATAGGTGTGGCGCTCCACCTCAACCACAAAATGATTTCCCTGGTCTAGCACTAACGTGAAGGGGATAGACTCACTCGCTGTTCAGCTAATCCTGATAATAGGCCACTACGCACACTTTACTAATTTACTTATAGTATATGGACCGGATTAGCTCAGTCGGTAGAGCGTTCGGCTAGAAACCACAAGGTTCTTAGTTCGACACCGGTCCTCGCCAACTCAGCGTATGAGTAGCACAGGGATCTGTGCGGTAAAGTGGTAGGAGTACAGGGTCCAGGTTTTACTTTCGTACATGAGAGTGCTGATAACACATGCCTTATACACTTGTACCTTTGTACGGATAGTGAGCCTACTGTTATCTCACACTCTCGCTGTGGGCTTCTCAAAAGTTGAGGCTGCAAGTAATTAAGTTTTGATGTAATAAAAAATTATATTTAATTAGAAATGCTAATGAAACTAAATAAGAATGCAGATAAAAAGATTTGAAACAAAGGGAAAAATAGAACAACTGAAACTCCCGTCTTTCATTGCTAAATCTTCCTAACTTAACTATTTAGTTAATATAGGAAGTAAAGAATAAAATGACTATTATTTCTTCTTGTTAATGGATTTCCTTTAAGATTTTTGCTTATATTCATTATGATGAAACCAAACAATTAGAAATCAATAATACCAAGCACATATTTATTAAAATCAAATTTTTAATATCAATATGCAAATTAGCCTTCCCTTTAACACTGTAAACCACTATTTAGTTGTATATATAAATACAATTGCATGCTATTACATTTTTTCAGTTCAGTTAACTTTAAACCACGTAGCTTTGAGAATCTGTGTTACGCCTCAAGATACGTGCTTCAAAGTTAACTGACCTGAAAAAACGTAAATGTTTTTAAATAAAATAACTAGTGCATTATATCTTTTATTTATTACTATATCAACACTGAAATTTCATTAAATTTGGTTAATTCCCTGATTTTGTTTTTTTTTCTTTCGGCGGGGTGACATACGATGGTGGAATTTAGGTCCGTTAAGTTCGATTTAACCAAAATAAGAAATAACACAATTATCCAGGAATAAATGTTGTTAGGGTTATCCAGTGGACAAAAGCAAAATTTGAAGGGTATAACGACCATTTTCTATTGTGGTACCTTGACTTACGAGCGCACCAACTTACGGTTTTTCCGAGTTACGTTAGTTAGTAGCAATTTTTTTTTAACTCCTGTTTATCTCAAACTAATTTTTAAATATCCGTTGATTTAATTTTTATACCCATTATCTTTAGTACAATAACTCTTTAACATTTTTGTATAACTTCAGTATAAGTTTTGATTCAAGGACCGGTTTAGCTCAGTCGGTAGCACATTCGACTAGGAACCACAAGGTTCCTGGTTCGATACTGGCGTCTCGCCAACTCTGCGTATGAGTAGTATAGGGATCTGTGCGGTAAAGTAAGGAGCTGATGGTAGGTGTGGCGCCCACCCCAGACGCTAAAATAATCTCCTAGCTTATTTTCTAGTCTATATGGTCTAGTGCTAATGAAAAGGGGATAAACTCACTCGCGGTCTGGCTGATACCGATTTTAGGCCACCCCGACGACTTAAAAAAATTTGATTCAGATTTTGTTTTATTTAGAAGTAAAATAAAATGTTTGTTTGTTTTGTTTTGTTTTAGGGCATATCAACTTCAGTGGGTCATTTAATGCCGATAAAGTTTTCAAATAAATCAATTCTTAATGGATAATACAATTTTTTTATAAGTACATTTTTCTATTTAACCCATAGATGGGACCCTAACAGGTACTACCACTCCGGTCAGAGTGGACCAGGGAGCAATGGTGATGAAGGGGTGCTCCACATTCCCCAAACCTCCAAAACTGGAATCTCACCATCAGATAGAGTTTAACGTCATTTCCAAGACATGTAGACCCACATCCACCGACTTCTAGCACCCATATGATAAAAAGGGGTTGGGGCTTGCCATAAGGGCAATAGGGTTGGGAAAATCATATAGGTGCTAGGGCTTGACGTGACCAGTATATTGATCGGAGGGGGCCTCTCCGACCGACCGTCTAGCCCAAGATAGGGCCAAAGTGGAGTATTGCATGCCATGAACTGCTCATCCACCTGGGCTCTATCCTTAAGCATCACGGGTCGCCACCCACGGCCAACAGGTGTCCCCATTGGGGGGAGTCTTACCCCTCTGCAGAGGTGCAGTCGGGGCATTCAAACGCCCCAGCCGACAGGGCGGAAAAGAAAATGTATGAAATAGGTTGGTTTCTAAATTCAGGATCCAACAGCAAAGTTTGAAACGAACAACTGCTATTTTCTATACTTTTACAAGATACGCAATTAAGAAATAACACATACTATCCAGGAACCGAATATGTATTGTATACCCTTCTCATTACTTCTTACTTTCTTCTATTCTTCTTCTGTCGTCTTTGACATCTTAAATTCTTCTAGGTCTCTTCTATCGTCTTGGTGATCGGTCGCACTTGGCTCATTTCTTCTTCCAATCAGTCCTGTTACCAAGACACCCATTAATCACAAGACCGTGTTATTTTTCTCAAGCTTTTATTTCCTTAACTATACATTTCATGTAACTAAATATTTGACTAACATAGCGCGCGTATGCAGTGAGCTTCAGCTAAGGCAGAAAGACCTTATCTGCCCGACGTCCAACTGAAAACTGAGGACTCAACCAGGTCCCACGTGACTCCACGTAATTTGGCGGGCTTTCTGTACTATTCCATGGAAAGTCCCGCCGTGATATGAAAAGGGCCATCCCTTTAGAAATACAGGGGATTGACAATAATCTTATGCAATCGCATAGATTATGTAACATATGTATTATATAGTGTTACCCAAGACACAAAAGCAAAGTTTGAATGGAACAGAGGCCTATATTTTCACAACATTAAGAAATAACAATCAAGAAACTAAATTTGCGTCATGGACTGCTCAGCCACCAGGATCCGTCCTAAAGCATTACAGGTCGCCACCCAAACCAACAGGGAAACCCACTGGGGGAATTTTACCCCTTTACAGAAGTGCAGTCGGTGAATTCTACAACCCCAGCCGACAGGACGACTGTGCGTGTCCCATAGTGTTATTCAGGGCAGAAAAATGAAGTTTGAAGGAAATGATGGCCATTTTCTAGACATTTACAACATAAGCAATTAAGAAATAGCACACACTATCCAGAAACAACATTTGTCTTACATAGCGTTATTCAAGGCAAACGCAAAGTTTCAAGGGAATAATGGCCATTATCTATATTTTCACAACATAAGCAATTAAGAAGTAACACATACTATCAAGGAACGAAATTTGTCTTATATAGCGTTATTAGTCGGAATCGCGTGGTGTAATGGTTAAAGTCATGGGAAATGGACTCGTCGCCCCGAGTTCAAATCCTGGACGTGGTAATTGCATTTCACTTAGCGCTAATACCCTTGGGAAAGGTATGAATCCTACTCTCCCTCCAGCTATGGGTAAACAGTAGGACAGACTGGGCTCTTTAACCTTGGTTAGGCAACTGGTCTAGGAGAAGGAAAACTCTGAAATTGACCTTGT
Source organism: Doryteuthis pealeii (assembly GCA_023376005.1). NCBI lineage: Eukaryota > Metazoa > Mollusca > Cephalopoda > Myopsida > Loliginidae > Doryteuthis > Doryteuthis pealeii. The sequence continues at coordinate 105,516,628 of CM042145.1, forward strand.
GTCACATCCTGCTCGTGCGGAGGGGTTGGTAAATATATATATATATATATATATATATGTAAAGTAAAGTCAACGGGGCGGCCTAAAGTCGGTATCAGCCAGTCAGCGAGGGAGTCTATCCCCTTTTCAATAGCGCTAGACCAAGGAGATTGTTTTTAGCATCTGAGGTGGAGCGCCACACCTACCGTCAGCTCCTTACTTTACCGCACAGATCTCTGTGCTACTCATAACGCTGAGTTGGCGAGGACCGGTATCGAACTAGGAACCTTGTGGTTTCTAGCCGAACGCTGTACCGACTGAGCTAACCCGGCCCGTTAGCGTTATCAAAAGTTTGAAGGCAATAATACTTTGACAAAAAAAAAAAACTTTGACAACATACGCAATTAAGAAATAACTATTCAAGAACAAAATCTGCGTTACACTGTCCTATCAACTCTATAAGTAATATCACATACAAATACATACATACATACATACATACATACATACATATGTGCCAATGGGAAATTTACTAAATGTGTTTAACTTTAAGGAGTTGTCCCTGACCAGCCATCACCAACCCTCTTCGTCTAAAAGGGAGGTAGGGTTTGTTATATTGCCTAATGCCTATTTTTGGTACCACCCTCAACTGTGCATTCGTGCGAGGGCGGGATTCCGTTATAAAATTGACCTTGAGTCACATCCTGTCTTTAGTGGAGAGGCGAGGTAAATCACATACATACATACATACGCAATTACACACACACACACACACACACACACACACACACACAATATATATATATATATATATATATATATATATACGCAAAGTAGGCCAGGGTTTAGCTCAGTCGGTAGAGCATTCGTCTAGAAACCACGAGGTTCCTAGTTCGATACCGGCCCTCGCCAACTCAGCGTATGAGTAGCACAGGGATCTGTGCGGTAAAGTAAGGAGTTGATGGTAGATGTGGCGCTCCACCTTAGACGCAAAAACAATCTCCTTGGTTTAGCGCTATTGAAAAAGGGATAGACTCCCTCGCTGATTGGCTGATACCGACATTAGGCCACCCCGACGACTTTACTTACTTTACTTTCTATATATATATATATACATGGCTATACATTCAGCGCATTTCCCATAGTCATTATTGGGTGCTCCACTACACTAGTCCTGTGTCAAACTATAATCCGCTGAATAAATAACTATGTTATACAGTTTGGTTATTTGGTGTTTAATGGCATACCAACCCTTGTGGGTTATTTGATGCCAAACATTGTTTAATTTATTCTGCTTGTAACTCAATTTCCTCGTATATCAAATCAAATTTCCCCATTGAAATAAACTGAAATGCCATTAATGCGTTTTAGCCCCGCCACCCGCTAGGTTCGTTACTTTTTTAAAATATAAAAATAGCATAGTATTGTATATAAAGATAATACAATAGTATGTAATGAATTATATGCTGAAATATGTTTTAATGCTATTTAAAAAAAATAATAATACTTTTCTTTTGCGTAATAAATCTTGAATGTTAAATGTTTTTAGTGAACGTATTAACATAAGCGTATCTGAAGCTCACCCCTACCTCAAATTTTAGCTCTCAACACAAAGCAAAGAACCGACCGAGTGACAGCCCGTAATTCTAAAAGTCATAAGTTGTGGTATTCGTTAGTTAAGTTTGGTTTGTTTTGTTTTACGGCATATCAACCTCGGTGGGTCATGTAATGCCGACAAAGTTTTGAAATAAATTCATTCTTAATGGATAATCGAATTGTTTATAACCTCATATTTTTCTATTTAACCCATAGATAGGACCCTAACAGGTACTACCACTCCGTGTCAGAGTGGGCCAGGGAGCAATGGTGATGAAGGGGTGCTCCACATTCCCCAAACCTCCAAAACTGGAACCTCACCATCAGATAGAGTTTAACGCCATTCCCAGGACATGTAGACCCTCAGCCACCGCCTTCTAGCACCCATATGATAAAAAGGGTTGCGGCTTTCCATAAGGACAATAGGGTTGGGGCTCGACGTGACCAGCCGATTGATCGGAGGGGGCCGCTCCGACCACCCGTCTAGCCTAAGTAAGGATCTAAGTGGAGTGTTGCATGTCATGGACTGCTCATTCACCAAGACCCCGTCCTTAAGCATCACGGGTTGCCACCCACAGCCAACAGGTGGCCCCATTTGGGGGAGTCTTACCCCTCTTCAGAGGTGCAGTCGGTGCATTCTAACGCCCCAGTCGACAGGGCGGTCGTTAGTTAAGGTACCACTATATATATATATATATATATATATATATATATATATATATGCACGCACACACACACACACACACACACACACAAACACGTATATATATATGCATATTGGTTTTAAGAAAACCGGGTTTGATAAATAATTACTTGGTGTTATTGATTTCTAATATTATTGTTTTATTCTCCAACGTATTAAAATCAATTCTATGAATGATTTTATATAGAAACCAATTAAAATATAATTAAAATAAGTCTAATCTTTTTATATGCGCTCTTATTTAATTTCGTCAGTCTATCTAATTTAATATAATGTTTTATCACATTAAAACTTAAATACTTGAGCCTGGGAGGAGCATACCTTTGCTAGTAAAAAAAAAAGAAAGAAGAATCAAAATCAATACTATAATTAGGGTTTCACTTCTGATTTAATCCCGGAGCCGATGTCCAAACGCACATGATCAGTGGTCCAGCTCAGTGCCTAGACACGCATAATCTCTCCTCACTCTTACAACTCCTGCCTGCTCAGAGAGAGAGAGAGAGAGAGAGAGAGAGAGAGAGAGAGAGAGAGAGAGAGAGAGAGAGTTGGCTGTTTGGATTTTACGGCATGTCAAATCTTGTTGGGTTATTTCATGCTGACGTTTTGTTTTATTCATTCTAGATGGGTACTCAATTATTTTTTTAACTCACAGATGGGGCCCTAACAGGTACTACCACTCCGGGTCAGAGTGGATCTGGGAGCAATGGTAGAGAGAGAGAGAGAGAGAGAGAGAGAGAGAGAGAGAGAGAGAGAGAGAGAGAATTGGTTGTTTGGATTTTACGGCATCTCAAATCTTGTTGGGTTATTTCATGCTGAAGACGTTTTGTTTTATTCATTCTAGATGGGTACTCAATTATTTTTTTAACTCACAGATGTGACCCTAACAGGTACTACCACTCCGGGTCAGAGTGGATCTGTGAGCAACGGTAAGAGAGAGAGAGAGAGAGAGAGAGAGAGAGAGAGAGAGAGAGAGAGAGAGAGAGAGAGAGAGAGAGAGAATTGTTGTTGTTTGGATTTTACGCTGAAGACGTTTTGTTTATTCATTCTAGATGGGTACTCAATTATTTTTTTAACTCACAGATGTGACCCTAACAGGTACTACCACTCCGGGTCAGAGTGGATCTGTGAGCAACGGAGAGAGAGAGAGAGAGAGAGAGAGAGAGAGAGAGAGAGAGAGAGAGAGAGAGAGAGAATTGGTTGTTTGGATTTTACGGCATCTCAAATCTTTTTTTAACTCAACTTTTTTTTCTATTTAACTCACAGATGGATGGGACCCTAACAGGTACTACCATTCCAGGTCAGAGTGGATCTGTGAGCAATGAGAGAGAGAGAGAGAGAGAGAGAGAGAGAGAGAGAGAGAGAGAGAGAGAGAGAGAGAGAGAGAGCTCTGCTTCACGCATGCGCGTATAGAACATTACAGCCTCTACACAACATTTTAGTCACTTACGCGCTAAAACATTCCATTCGTGTGCTGGTTTAAGAGTTCTTTCTCACTTTGGACACACCTCGTACAAAAATATTACATTACATATTTTCACGAAGATATTTCAAGCAAAGTACCTTACATCCTTTGGGGAGAGGGGAACTTTTTCTCGATTCGTATAATTAATTTTGCGTAATGATTCATTTTCTCAAACAAACAACTTCTTCCGCCAGCCACTTTTGTCCTCAATGTCTAACTGCTCTAAAAGATTTAGAAATAAATTCAGTTTTATATTCTCGACAGAAACCATTGATTCGGGATATCCTTTTTTTTAATTCTTAGAACAATTTAGAATTCTAATTAAAACTAGCAGGACTTGTAGATATACCACAGTATGATAATTTAATTATTACAACGTTTGATATGCTTACTTAAGAGTTAATTTCAATATGTAGTCCGCCCTGTCGGCTGGGGCGTTAGAATGCACCGACTGCACCTCTGCAGAGGGGTAAGACTCCCCCAATGGGGACACTGTTGGCCGTGGGTGGCGACCCGTGATGCTTAAGGATAGAGCCCAGGTGGATGAGCAGTTCATGACATGCAATACTCCACTTTGGCCCTATCTTGGGCTAGACGGTCGGTCGGAGAGGCCCCCTCCGATCAATCGGCTGGTCACGTCAAGTCCTAGCACCTATATGATTTTCCCAGCCCTATTGCCCTTATGGCAAGCCCCAACCCCTTTTTATCATATGGATGCTAGAAGGCGATGGCTGCGGGTCTACATGTCCTGGGAATGACGTTAAACTCTATCTGATGGTGAGGTTCCAGTTTTAGAGGTTTGGGGAATGTGGAGCACCCCTTCATCACCATTGCTCCCTGGTCCACTCTGACCCGGAGTGGTAGTACCTGTTAGTGTCCCATCTATGGGTTAAATAGAAAAATGTATTTATAAAAAAATTGTATTATCTATTAAGAATTGATTTATTTCAAAACTTTATCGGCATTAAATGACCCACTGAGGTTGATATGCCGTAAAACAAAACAAACAAAAAACAAAAATCAATATGTAGTAATATAAAATAAAGCATATTTAAATATAAAAGAGGTTTTAAAACTAGCAGGACGTGTAGATATACCACAGTATGATAATTTAATTATCACAACGTTTGATATGTTTACTTAGATTTTTACATAAATAGAAGTACACATAAGTAAGATAAAAACAAGATGAATAATAAAAGAAATGGGATAGGAGTAAAAACAGCTGATAGAATTACAAATTATTTTTGCCGGGCGAGCATATGGAAAACTAATCTTTAATTTCAAAGGAAAACAGTTTAGATTTAAAGACTAAAAGTTTATTTTAGAAGGCAGGGAGAAAAATAAAAATAATTCTAAACCAGACATGTATATATAATATTAGCTACCTATAATTTTTTAGTTCTCCTGAGGAAGGTGTACCTTGAACACCGAAACCGTGGCAGAGAGAAAAACTTTTCTACAACTATATATATATATATATATATATTATATATAATATATATATAATATATATATGAGAATTAAGGAATGAATACACGTGTGGAACGATACATTGTTTTTTCTCAATTTTCGCATGCAGGCCGCACGCAAAGATTGAGAGAAAAATAACGTAGCGTTCAACCGTTATTATCCGATAAATATCTTCAATTTAACTAAGGAATGATATCGACGTAGTTAACGTAAGGTAGGGTCCTGAGGAAATCATTTCAATTTGATTGAAACCATGGTAAACTCATTATTTTTCCTCTAATAATAATATTATTAGTATTATTACTGCTCTGTATTTTTTATATATTGAGCACTTTTGGATTATTTACTGATGCCACTGCGACGCAAAAGTTAAAGTGGCAATTGGATACTATATATATATATATATATAATATATATATATAGAGAGAGAGAGATGGATAAACAAACATGATATTCTTTTATATAAATTTGTAGAAGAAAAAGCAGGATATATTTTACTTGAATATGCAGGCTGAGTGCATAAAGAAATGGATACAATTTTGGAATTGATCGTAATGCCCTTTCATTAGAAATCATATCGATTAATAAATCAATAATCGATTAATTTCACTGGCCCCTTGAATCGAGAGTTAAAATTTTGAAAAATAAAGGATGTTCTTTTTTTATCTTAGAAATTCTGCGCAAGCAGAAAAAACATAAAAGTTCTTACATTTAATATAGGAAATATATTACATATTAGACTGTTTGAGAAGAAATGGTTTAAGTTTAATTGGCCATTATTTTGCAAACATCTATCTATGCGCGCGTGTGTGTGTGTGTGTGTGTGTGTGTGTGGACCCCCACCATCACTAAAAACAAGAATTATCAAAGGGTGGATAAGCTCCAAGTGAGGCAACGGCCATCCACACCGATAGTCGTAGGATTGGGGTACTTAGTACTCACATAAATCCCCAATACAACCTGGCGCTAGGGTGCAAGCGCTGGGGCTTCCGGGGAGGCTTGCCTCTCGTGAAGTGACTCACTACTACCCTGAGACAGCCCCTGAAGCTGCTCGGCAGTCCAGTCGTCTCGGACTTTCCCCTGCCACTGGACCAACTGCCGGACTGCTAAGACAGTAGACTGAGGTCTGTGCACCCTCTTTTCACTTAAGATATCTTTAAAAAGTTTCACTCCATGTCTAGTAAGGTCCGGGCCCCAACCCTTTTATCATGTGTGCTAGAAGGCGATGGCTGAGGTTATGGCGTTAAACTCTCTCTGATGGTGAAGTTCCAGTTTTGGAACCCTGGGGAATATGGAGTACCGCTTCATCACCGTTACTTCCAGGTTCACTCTGAACCGGGGTGGTATGGGTTTTTACGGCATGTCAACCCTTTTTGGGTTATTTTATGCTGACGACGTTTTGTTCTATTCATTCTTGATGGTACTCAGTTGTTCTTACACAATTTCTTTTAAACGCATTTTCAAAACTCAGTTTTTCTATTTAATCCATAGATAGTACTCTAACAGGTAATACCACTCCGGATCAGAGAGAACCTGGGAATAATGGTGATGAGGGTACTCCACATTCCCCAGAACTCCAGAATTGGAACTTCACCATCAGATAGAGTTTAACGTCATACCCAGGACACTACCCACTGCCCTCTAGAACATATATGATAAAAAGGGTTGGAGCTTACCATAAAGGCAATAGGGTCGGGACAATCATATAGGTGCTAGAGTTTGACGTGACTAACCAATTGATCGGTGGGGGCTCTCCGACCGACCGTCTAGACTAAGTAAGGGCCAAAGTAGAGTGTTGCATAACATTAACTTCTCAGCCACTAGGATTATATCCTTAAGCATCTCGGGTCACCACCCACGGCCAACAGGTGTCCCACTATTTTTTTATCCCTCTGCAGAGGTGCAGTCGACGTATTCTAAATCCCCAGCTGACAGGGCTGTCCATGTGTAGGAGCCCATAGTTGAACGTCGCTTATGAGTTCGTTATTACTTTCTTCAGCACTGCCCAGCATGACTTGTTAGTTTTTCTTGGTGGTTTTGTGATGGGAGGTAAGTAGCCATATAGCGACAGTTTTTTATAATAAGATAAAACGGGTAATCTACCAAACCGTAGCCGTGTAAGTACTACTATATGGCTGCACCACTGGGACTCCTAACGAAACGTTTGGAGAAAAATCTAGACGAGAATTGTACAAGGATGCTACGTGTTGTTTTGAACAAATCTAGGAATCAGTACCATAACAAACAACAGCTATATCGATAGACATACACATATATATTTTCCACCAAGATTTGAAATCTATATATCAACACTCGTGTTACTTAATTTACGACTGTTATCATCTTGCAACGCCCTCTGGTTAAAAATGAGACCGTCCAAGATGAACTGCAAAAATGTAAATCCTGATTATCTGGTGTCGCCGAATTCTTATTTCTTATGAGTGTCGTCACCTCACCTGAATAATGGACAATTCCGTTTTTATTATGAAGAAAGAAAGAGAAGAAAAAGGACAGGCGACGCAAAAAAATATAATAAGGAAGAAAAAAAGAGTAGGGGAAAGATAGAGAGAAGGGATGAGAGCATGGAAGTGATAACGCTAATCTGTTTCAATAAAACAATGAAAACAAGGAAAGAAAGAAGAGAGAGAGAGAGAGAGAGAGAGAGAGAGAGAGAGAGAGAGAGAGAGAGAGAGAGAGAGTTGAATCAAGATTATTATACTTTTTACATATTGAACTATTTGGCAATAGCTCTTAAGTAAACATATCAAATGCTGTAATAATTAAATTATCATACTGTGGTATATCCTCAGGTCCTGCTTGTATATATAATTATTTCTGAAAAATGTATTTTTACTTTTATTTTTTATTTTGTTTCAGAGTGTTCATCTTAAATTTTTTGAATGTGACTACACTGATGTACTCCCTTTATCAAAAGGTAACTTTATTTATTCATCTATTTATTTTTGTACCGTCGAACATCGACTTTCGCTGAACTTTTTTGAAATTTGATTATTCGCGTGCCTGACTTTAATAGTCAATTCAGATTTTTTTAATTGTTAAAAATCAGACCGTCCAAACCGCCCCAAAATATAAATCCTGATTATCTGGTGCTGCTTATCCGCCGAATTTAACTCCGAGAGTTAAATGAAGATTATTATACATTTTGCATAATGAACTATTTGGCAATAGCTCTTAAGTAGATATATCAAACGTTGTAATCATTAGATTATCATATTGTAGTATATCCACAGGTCCTGCTAGTAATCTTATTATATGGAGATTGAGTGTTTGTATGTCTATAACCGAAACTATATCACTGCCCAAGTCACGACTCCCTTAGTTATTAACGTCACATTCTCCATGATTTTATTTCTATTTAAAACTCAATTATTAATAAAATTGTTTTACATTATTGATACTGTTGACCATATCTACATATTAATAACATGCAATTGTATGTATATACACAGCAAAATAGCGGTTTACATTGTGAACGGGAAGGCTAATTTGTATATTGATATTAAAAATTTGAATTTAATAAATATATGCTTGAAATTATTGATTTTTAATTGTTTGGGTTTATTTTAATAAATATGAGCAAAAATCTCGAGTTAAATCTTAAAATAAATCCATTAACAAGAAGAAATATCTGTAATTTTATTCTTTACTTTTATTTTAACTAAATAGTTAAATTAGGAAAATTTAACAACGAAAGACGGAGTTTCAGTTGTTCTATTTTCCCTTTGTTTCTTTTTATCTGCATTCTTATTTAGTTTCATTAGCCTTTCTAATTAAATATAATATTTTATTACATTAAAACTTAAATACTTGCACCGGAGGGTGCATATATATGCTAGTAATGATAATGATAATAATACGTCCTTATCTAAAAGATTGTGACAGAAATTTATTTTTGCTTTTCTTTGACCAGATAATAGACAGCCAATGTCCGAGTAGCGTCAATTCAACGGCTGGGTCAAAGTCTATTTCCAACGGCTCTGATGTTAAAGGCAGACTTACCTCAACACAATTACCATCTGTATGGACACCAGCAATTTACAACACTTCGACCAATGCAGTGACCCTAACAACAACGGCAGCTTCTGGAACGGACTGTAAGCCTTTCAAATGTTGGGAAACATACGTCGGACAGGTAAAGAATTCGTAAATGACTCCATGTGTCTTTTTATAATCCCAAGTTACATAAAAATAAATCACGTGTTCCCAGAGGACAATCCCCTCAGGGTGCACTTGCCCCATAGACAAAAATGAGTAAGGGCCTGACTTATTGCCCGGTGTTCTCTGAAACTCAGAGGACGCCATTTCCCCCATCTGGCTGAGTTCAACTCAACCCACCCCTGATACCAGTCACGTGACATCTTGAACCAATCAGAATATATCACGTCAAAGATTAATCAGGAGTCAGAAGGTCTCGATCAAAATCCTGGTAATTTTCCACGACTCTTCTCCAGAATTGAACTTTAACTTTTGAATTTAAATACTCTACACTATATTACAAAATGAATAGGCTACCCCATTCATTATATAACAACAGCGTGGAGGTTGACGACCATTGAAGAAGAAGCAAGTAAAGGAAATAAAATCGAATGGTTGTCGAAGCTATCATCGCCCCTACCCGAAGAGGAGACCCGAGTATTCAATAATAAATCACTTGCACAGTTTCCAGTGTATCATCATCTCCACCCATTCATGTATATTCTTGCATTCCTTTATGATAATTTTCTGCATTTTCGTGAATGTTGATTTCTCTTTTCTGATTCAGGAAATGGGAAATTCTTTTTTTTCTTTAGCATCACCCATACTTTATTAATTTATTGTGTTGTTGATTATAGCCGTTATGTGCTTCCATAATTTTTCCGGTTATTTGTAAATTTTACAGGAAGTGTACAAAATCACTGTTTTGGATTTGTTGATGACCATTATCATGATTCTCCTGCAAGATTTCCTCCGAGGACTCTTCATCCGGTGCTGCAACAGCCGCTGGTGTTGGAACTTGGAAAAGACCTTCGTAAGTTCACCATACTCTCTCTAACCCCCCGCCTCTTTCAATCTCTAACTCATTCTTTCTTTCTTTCCTTCTTTCTCTAACCCTCGCAAACCCCTTTCTTTCTCTCTCTAAGGCTCTCTCTTTCTTTCTCTCTCTTTTTCTCTCTCTCACTCTCTAACTCTCTCTCTCTCTCCTCACACACATACGCAATTATGATTATATTTAGGAAGGAGTGAAGTATTCTAATTATCATTTCACAGTTAACAACTGTCCATGATGATATTGATGCTTCTATTTAGGAAAGAGTGAAATATTCTAATTTGCATTTTATAGATAACATCTGTCCATGATGATATTGATGAGTCTGTTTCAGAAGGATTTAAGGGTTTTAATTAGCATTATATACTTAACAACGGTCCATGATGATACTGATGTTTCTATTTAGAAAAGAGTGAAGGATTCTAATTAGCATTTTATAGTTGACAACTGTCCAAGCTGATACTGGTGCTTCAATTCAGAAAGGAGTGATGTATTATAATTAGTTTGTCATGGCTAACTGCGGTCCATGATGATATTGATGCTTCTGTTTATGAAGGAGAGAAGGTTTCTAATTAGCATCAACGTTTCTGTTATTTTTGGTGGCGTATATTGATGAGTTAACAAAACAGCCAATGGAAGAGGAACATGTCTGAAAACCAATTTTTCTATCCGTGCTGTCAGAACGACCTGATAATGATGATGACGATGATGATGATAAATGTGTGGCCAGAATTTTACGTGTTTCCCTTCCCCCCTTAATGGATTAAATAAAAAAAACTCTGAAAAAAAAAGAAAAAAGAAACTTAACGTAATTTTGGACCATATGACATTTAGACACCCCTTTTGTGATCTCGATTCGTGGAGACATTTTTTCCATTTACACCGTCAAAATCCGGTTAATTGCTTAACAGACAATTTTTAGAGTTCTTTTTAAAAATGATAAAACTAACCCCTAACCCTAACCCCTAACCCTAACCCAAAACCCTAACAAAAAACCGGATTTTGACGGTGTAACTGAGAAAAATGTCCCTGTGAGTCGAGATCGTGGAAGGGGTGCCTAAAGGTCATATAGTCCGTAAATTTTTGCTGAGTTATGGAAAGGAAAGATATAAAAAAACGTTCGGTTTGCCGGGCCAATTTTTAAACAAAACAAAAAAAAACCTTGACTTCTATACATGCAGACAGAAACATAAAACAGTTTTTATTTAAACAGCCTTAGTGGATGAATCCATTTTCAAAGAAATGGGGTAGCCTTTTATGTTGAAAAGTTTCAATAGTAAAAAAAAACAAAAAACAAAAAAACAATTCTAAAAACGCAGTTTACAAGGGTTTATCAAATGTATACCATCACAAAATATTATCACACAACTAAAGAAATGTCAATAAAAGCAATTTTTCTGATTTACATAATTTTCCTAATGTGTTTATTACTAATGACACATTTAACAAAGATATTTTAGAGATAAAGACATATGGAATCTATCAATATCTCTATCTAACTATCTATATATACGTGTCTGTTCATAGATATCTATTAATCCTATTATACACAAATATCTATCTATCAGTTCATATCTACATGTCTATCTGAAGATGATGTTGATTATGATATAAGTATGGCCAAAAATTCATGTACGTCACCTCCCCCTAATGGATTAAAAAAATCTGAAAAAGGAAAATAAACGGAAATTTTGTTGTATTATAAAAAGGAAGTATTAAAAATAATCATATGTAAAAATTATTTGTTTTAAAATCTTTAAACAGGACGGACATCTCCTGCCTGACTAGTTTCTTTTCGATCCGTTCAAGTTGCCGAGCTAATTTTTTAAACATTGGTGGGTGGGTGTGGGATTTGTTATTTTTAAATTCTACGTTTCATTACAAGATAAATAGTCAAAGTATTCATTATGGAATATTTGAAAGTAAATTCTCAAAAGAAAGATGAAATGTCGTAAGATCATATAGCTCCGAATTCAATTTTCATCTATCATTTCATATCTATCTATCTATCTATCTGTCTATTCATATCTACATATCTATCCCAGTCTATTCACATATATCTATCTGTTCATATCTACATATCTATCCCAGTCTATTCACATCTATCTATCTATCTATCTATCAATCTATCTATCCGAAAACCAATTTTTCTATCTGTGCTGTCAGAACGACCTGATGATGATGATGATGATGATTATAAATGTGTGGCCAAAATTTCATGTGTTTCGCCACCCCCTCATATCTATCCCAGTCTATTCACATCTATCTATCTATCTGTTCATATCTACATATCTATCCCAGTCTATTCACATCTATCTATCTATCTATCTATCTATCTATCTATCTCAGTATGTTTTTTGTCTCTATATTTACTTATATGAACTTGTGTATGGGTTGTTACTTTTAACCGTTATTTTTAGATTCTACGCCTCATTACAAAATGAATAGACAAACCTATTCATTATGCAATATCAACCAATTTATTTTCTTTAATTCGGTTAACTCTTTTATGGAATTTCCACAAAACGAAACAAAAATTAAGAGGAGCTATTTATGCCAGAAACGAGGATTTGCAATCCTACCAAAATTACCAAAATATCTTTCGTAATTCACAATTTCACCGCCCTGTCGTCTGGGGCGTTAGAATGCACCGACTGCACCTCTGCAGAGGGGTAAGACTCCCCCAATGGGGCCATCTGTTGGCCGTAGGTGGCGATCCGTGATGCTTAAGGATAGAGCCCAGGTGGATGAGCTGTTCAGGACATGCAATACTCCACTTTGGCCCTATCTTGGGCTAGACAGGCGGTCGGAGAGGCCCCCTCCGATCAATCGGCTGGTCACGTCAAGCCCTAGCACCTATATGATTTTCCCAACCCTATTGCCCTTATGGCAAGCCCCAACCCCTTTTTATCATATGGGTGCTAGAAGGCGGTGGCTGAGGGTCTACATGTTCTGGGAATGACGTTAAACTCTATCTAATGGTAAGGTTCCAGTTTTGGAGGTTTGGGGAATGTGGAGCACCCCTTCATCACCATTGCTCCCTTGTCCACTCTGACCCGGAGTGGTAGTACCTGTTAGGGACCCATCTATGGGTTAAATAGAAAAATGTATTTATAAAAAAAATTGTATTATCCATTAAGAATTGATTTATTTCAAAACTTTATCGGCATTATATGACCCACTGAGGTTGATATGCCGTAAAACAAAAACCAAATCAAAAAATCTTTTTTTTTTTAATTCCTTCAAATTTTACGTTGGGCATTCAAACGACGCAAGACCATTTGGAATGTTTCATTTTAGAAATTGTGTGAAATAAAATGGGAAAAATAAGAAATCTTTTACTTGCATTTTGGACAATTTGGACGATGTCATTTTTAATCAGAGGGTGTTGCAGGATGATAACATATGGAAGATTTAGGAACAAGCGTATTAGTATATACATACTTTAACTCTATTTAACCCTTGGCCTACCTACTCCCCTCACAGCTGTACCAAATTTTCTTGATATTTTTTACCTGTATGATGGGATATTTGAAAGTTTACTATTTATTCACCTCAGAACTCATTCTATTCAAATAAAGTTCTATTATTATTGTAATCTAAGTCCATCTACTCAATTATAATTAAATAACCAGCCAGCGGTTTACAGTAGGATCACAGTGGTGGGAGAACCGCTGTGAGTGGTTTAAAGTAGGCAAAGAGTTGAAAGAGTTGGGTAATTTTCTTTTCGGTTTAAACTCTGTGTAATTACTACCGCTTGCTTGTAAAATCCTACGATAGATTTTTAATTTTTTTTTCACAATAGAAATAAATTTAAATTGTAAATGTAAACGATTTTTTTCTTCTCTAATTCTTTTGCTATAATTTTATTTTTATTTTTGTTGTTTTGTTTCCAGCCGGAATACCCAGAATTCAAAACTGCAGAGAATATCCTCCATCTTATAAACAATCAAGGAATGATATGGTAAATTACAAAAACTCTTTTATGCCTTGCAATTTTGAAACCAAATAACAGATGCGCATGCGCATAAGTCACAATCTATGTACGAGGGTAATCCCCAAAAGTATGGTGGCCATGTAGGATGTGGCTTTAGAATATACCGACTGCACCTCTGCAGAGGAGTAAGACCCCTCCCCGCAACGGGGTTATCCGTTGGCTGTGGTTGGGAACCCGCGATGCTTAAGGATGGAATCCTGGTGTCTGAGCAGTCCATCACATGCAACACTTTACTTTGGCCCTTACTTACGCTAGACAGGCGGTCGGAGAGGCCCCCTCCGATCAATCGGCTGGTCACGTCAAGCCCTAGCACCTATATGATTGTCCCAATCTCATTGCCCTTATGGCAAATTCCAACCATTTTTATCGTATACGTGCTATAAGAACTCTGGAGAATGTAGAGTACGGGGAAGCGTCGGCAAGGGTATCTTGGCTATGGAACCAGCTCTGTTCCCTTTTCGGGGTCTTCTTTTATGGGGGTGAATACACGGCTCTGATTGGCCAGCCAATAGAAACGCTGAACCAATGGTCTCGTCGCGTAATCATCGGAGAGGAGTAGAAAATCCCTCTCGGTCGGGTTTGATTGGACGGCAAATCAAAACTACGACCTTGGGTTACGCATCTCGGGGAGGGGAAAAAGCTCCGCTTCACTTTTCTTTGATTGGTGAGCCACTCGATAAGATTTTTATTATTGTGCTAATGGCCTTGTGTCAGACTTTTAGTTGTAATCTTTCGTAAATCTGTACTTAGCTGACATTATAATTTGAAATGGATATTTTTTTTTTTTTAGTTACAAGTTTTTTTTTAGTTTTTTTTTTTATCAAAATTTAGAAATGACCTTTGCAAAATTTCTTTGTTTATCAATTTCCTCGACCCTCGAATTCTTTTTTGATTTGACCTTTGAAGGAACCCAGATTGTGAGTCACCAGGTTCGAATTTTGTTATCATTATTATCATATATTTACATTATCTTTTGCATGTGGAGTGGAGCTTTTTCCCCTCCCCGAGGTGTGTAACCCAAGGTCGTAGTTTTAATTTGCCGTCCAATCAAACGCGGCCGAGTGGGATTTTCTACTCCTCTCCGATGATTACGCGACGAGACCATTGGTTCGGCGTTTCTATTGGCTGGCCAATCAGAGCCGTGCATTCAGGGGTCTGGACCCCCATAAAAGAAGACCCCAATTTCCTTGACCCTCGAATTCTTTTTTGATTTGACCTTTGAAGGAACCCAGATTGTGAGTCACCAGATCCGAATTTTGTTATCATTATTATCATATATTTACATTATCTTATCAAAGGATTATAACTAACTTTTGATAAATTATCCTAATTAATCTTAAGTATTTGATTTAATATCGCCAGGTAACTTTATGATATTATGATAGTATTATACTTTGTTCCAAAAAATGATATTGAAAAAATGAATATCTACTAGTGTGTTTCTTTCTTTCCTTCTCTTTTTCTTTTGTAGGTTGGGTTGGTTTTTCTCACCAGGTATTTCCGTTATGAATCTGGTAAAGTTGATCGTCCTCGCTTATGTCCGTTTCTGGTCGGTGTTAGTCTGCAATGTTCCCGAGAAAAGAATCTTCCGGGCTTCTCGTTCGAACAATTTTTATTACACTCTTCTCCTTATAATGCTATTTATATGCTGTATCCCTTCGATGATTGTTTTCTTCAACAAATACTCCATCGATTGTGGACCTTTCAGGTATGTAAAAGACAAAACTTTTATTTCTTAACTTACTTCATGAATAAATAATTCCTGGAGGCGTTGGTGTTGCAATGGTTATCTTCGTAACAAATGAACACGTCGAGGCGAGTTCAAATTCTGAACGAGGCTGTTTGTATTTCACATAGCGCTAATATTCTTAAAAAAAATATGAATCTAATTATTCTCACTTCAAATAAGGGTGAATAGTTGGGCTCCATCTCATACACAAAAACAATAACTATGGTATAACGCATGTGAAAAGAGGACAGACTCCTTCCCTGTGCGGATGATATTGCCAATACGACATTCCGCATACTTTATCTTTTTTTACTGTATAAAATCAGTTTATTTTGAAATAATTGTTTCTGTTTCTGTATCAGTGACGACATTCACCCTGGGTCAGTTGAGCCGGTTCTATCGAACGAATTTAACTGGAAGGAGTAACAAGGAAATAGGAAATTCACAAGCGGTCCCCAAACCCTGCATGCATATCCCAGTCAGAGGAAGGAGATCCCCTTGTTTACCGTAGATTTTCCACAGACACAGTGACAAGTATGCCAAAAGCCGTTGATTTCTGACGATGATGGAGCCGCCCTTTAGATTTTCGCCAGAGCCCCCTTAACCAGGTTGTAGCTCTAATATCACTAGGTGCCAGACCTTGAGTGACCCTACCAGGAACAAGTCCCCGACGGCATGACTCTGACACTACAAAGTTTCCACTGCCTTACCGTGATAAGGAAAGGTTGACATTATAAATGATGTGCTAGATGGCCGTTGAAACAGAAAGCTTCCTCCGCTCTTTTACAGGTCTTTTTTTTGTTCTGCTGAGTGACTAGCCACCCTCCTCACCCGACAAAATCTGTGGGGTTACCGGTTGAGTCGCCGATGATCGGACTATGAAACAGGTAGTACTGGGTTACATAGTACCAGTAGTCCATTGCGTGACCTGACACACCATTGATGTGTCAGGAGTCATTATATGACGGAATGGTATTTAAAGCTGATGTAACTTTCTCATGAAAACTTCAAACGGAGAGAAAACAAAAACAGAAACATCAATTTTAATGATAAAAGCCAAAGAAATAATGAAAAGAAGAAATTCTTATTTCTTGTTATTATTGTCTGACCCAGACAAAACAACTTTTGTTCGAACTCAAGAGAAACACACAATCTCATTTCGTGTACGTCTGGCAATTATCCATAAAAAAAACTGAAATTTTAAAAATACGTTTCATCTTTTATTTTATAAAGGGAATCAAGTGATTTTTAATTAGATAACATTCGTATTTGTCAGAATTAAATCTATTAATAATGGAGATTCGCTCTCTATTTGTCTGTAACAAAAACTACGTCACTGCTTACGTCACATTGCCAAAAATCGTGATAACATAGAATAAATACACTCAAACTTTGAGCATACAAACTTAGACGGTCCTCATTTAAAAAAAAGTTCTAATTAATACATGCCCGGTATTATGTATTTATATATAATTTGTTTTATTTTAATACATATTTAAAGTTATCAGAAGTAAGTTTCCATTTCAAATTGTTTTATTTTTTACTCCTTCAATAAATTTGATGATTTTACTTATTTATGGTACAAACTCTCTGACATTGAATTTTTAACTCCCACCCCCTCAGGCAATGTCTTTCAAAATTTTATTTTCTCATCGCACAGAGGTCGTTTTTTTTTTATTTTGCCAGTTAAATTAAAGAAACCTGATCCTTATTTCCTTCTCTTTATTTACAAGACAAGAAAGGAATCGGTGACCCGAGTTCAAATCCTGGACAAAGCTATTTGCGTTTTCATTTCGCGCTAATGCTCTTGGGAAAGGCATGAATCTATCTGGTCCTCCGACTAGTGGCAAATAATAGGACAGACTAGATTCTCAAAGAGAAAGAACACAATGAATTAGATTCAACTGTACACCACTTAAAATCAAACTTGTATTGCACCCTGGCCGTGGCGGAAGGGTTGGGTAAATATAAACCCCTAAGATGAACATTTTAGGAAACAACAAAAAAACTTGAAGATATGCATACTTACGTTGCATAGACCTTTTATAATTTAAAGCTTTAACTGATTGTAAGGGTCATCTTCTTCTTTTCCGTTGGCTTTGGTTGATTCAGGCTTCTATAGTTCTGGGCTCTGGTTGTGGCTCGTTACTTTTGCTTTTAATGATGAACGCAAGAGTTAGTTTATTTTTCTTAGACGCCCTTATTAAACCCGAAAGACCATGATGTGAATAATTTTAATATTTCGGATTGTTGTCCTCATCTTTATTGTGGTATGTATAAACACAACATTCAGGCCGCTGTATCCTTTAGGTGTTTCTTATTTATCTTAGAATAAAGTCATCATCAGACGATACCCTTGAGTTCAAGCGTGGTTTTGGAGCTTTAACATCGTTACCACTATGTTTATGCTGCTAGGAGCGCTTTGAATTAATGGCAACAATATTAAAGCCCCGAAACCACGCTTGGACTCAAGGTTATTGTCTAATGAGGATTTTTTCTAAAATAAATTAGAAACTGATAATGACTTTATTCTAAAGTAAATAAGAAACACCTAAACAAGGCCCAAAGTTACAGCGGCCTGAACATTGTGTTTATAAATACCACAATAAAGATAAGGACAACAGTCCGAAATATCAAAATGAGATAACCTTCAGTTTTATTTTTGTTTTCAACAAATGTGAATGCTGTCATAAAAGATAAATGTAAACCTAAAATTGAATTAAACATTCCTTTAATCTTATCTCTGATCATGTTAGCTGACAATCCCCCCCCCCTAACTTAAGTTAAGCAATGTCAAGCCCAGCCAATACCAAATGGGCAACTATCAGTTTATCGTGCTAGAATAACAATTGTCCTAAGGTCAACAACAACAGCAACAACAAAGAAATGAATTAAAACTTAGTTAAATTCTAAAGGTTTATTATACAAACAAACAATTACTAACAATATAAATGTCCTTCCTATATATTGAGCGTGATTGTAAAGTAACTCCCTATTTTAAAAATCTTATAATTTATTTCTGAATAATCATTTTTACAAAAAGTGAATATGAGAAGAACACACATAACATGAAGTTTTATTTAAAATTCTATATAGGCACCAAGATTTGACTCCAGCCTCTCAAGTCGTTCGGGAATTGCATCAAATGATCTTCGATATAATTCTTGTGGAATGGCAGAAATAAATCCTCGTATTTGTTATTCCAAAGTCGTTGGTTTCGTAGAGTAGACTTGCTCCTTCAACCAATCCCAAAGAAAAAAAGTCACAAGGTGCTAAATCAGAGCTTTTGTCCGGACACACATGCGGATCACACCTACCCGTCAATCTCTTAGGAAAATGGTGATTTAGCAATTCACTAACAACAATAGAAAAATGCGGAGGAGCACCATCTTGCATAAAAATAAAGTTTTCAATATTCTCCGAAGTATTGACAACTGGTCAGATTTCATCTTGCAGCATGGTGAGGTACCTTTCGGTATTGCGAAGGGAGTTACTTTTCAATCATCTTGTAGAATCAAGTTTGAGAGACCTACCAGTCTGGTGGAGATGGAAATTAAGGATATCTGGTATCTTCTATTTGAGTTAATCCCCTCGGAGATAATTTTGGTCGACTTGTCGTGGAACTGGTGTCTGTTGAATATGTTTACCAAGCTACTGGGCGCGTCACGTGATTGCTATATCCAATCACAGAGAGGCTCTCTTTCACTTAATACCATACATAGAAATAAACGTATTTTATTGGCCCCACATAATCTTCACAAGTGTTCTTCTGCAAGGATAGCTTTGGCATTAGATGACACACGAAGGTTAGCATGCTCTTAATTCTTTGCCTACCACATTTTCCCCAAATTTTCTTGGCATTTTTTTACTTGCATGATGGGATATATCAAAATGCACTATCTATTAACTTCAGAACTCATTCTATTCGAATAATGTACTATTATTATTGTAATCTGAAGCATTCTGCTCAATAATAAACTAACCATCAACGGTTTACAGTAGGATTGTCTGTGGTGGGAGAGCTGCTGTGAGCAGCTTAAAGTAGGTAAAGAGAAACCAAACCAAACAAAACCAAACAAAAAAATCAATTCTTCTTAACAAAGAACTATTAAATCCCGTGTTAATCAATGTATAGTACGCACATTAGTGCTGGTATGCGAAGTGTGGGCTGTTGTTACTTACTAAGTATTGTTTATAGTATGTATTTACCCAACCCCTTCGCTACCCACAAGATGTGTTAGTCTGTGTATAGGTATAGGATATTTATGGACTTTCACAACATCTACAGCATGCATTTCCGATAAAAACGAAACAATCAGAAACGAGCTCAGAAAATCATTTGAGCATTTAAGATCTCTTGCAATTATCAGTTGATAACGGTATTTTCTGCCAGAAGAAGCCTCACTCCTTTTCTACCAAGGATTTCAAGGATTACATCAAACTTTCTGCTACAGGAGTTACACAACCATTGGATTTGCCAAACAGGGGAACTAAACGCCTAAAATGGCGACCAGAATCGTAACAGGATGTGGCACAAGGTCAGTTTTAAATCGAAGTAAAGCTGGTTTGAATTCAGAGTTTTCCTTCTCTTAGACTCGTTACCATATCAGGTTTAAAGAACTCACTCTAACCTACATAGCTGAGGTGAGAACAGATGGATTCATACTTTTCACAAGAGCATTAACACGAAGTGAAACACAATCAACCTCGTCCAGCATTTGAATTCGGGTCATTGGTTCCATTTCCTACAACGATAACCATTATGTTAATATCGCTAAACTTTGTTCACATTACCTGATGTTATATACTTGCCTAAATCTTGCACAATGTAAAATAGTGGGGCACTGGTACTGGAGTTTCTAACGGATTTGTGACCTCAGGGTAAAAAATTGTTGGTACTATTTGTCTGAATCTTTGAGATGAGGCTTGATGATTTGTATTATTTGGACTTTTCGAACTATTGTCCTCATATTTATTGTTATATACACGACGTCTTGGTTGACGTTCCCAAGTTCGACAAGAAACACCTGAAAAAGGCCGGAGCACACATCGATCGAAACTTTATGTATATAACAATAAAGATGAGGACAATTGTCCCAAAAATCTAAATAATATAAAAATTTGTAAGTACGATCGAAGAATTGAGTGACAGGTGACAGGTCATGGGTCATTCTCTTCTGGTGTAGAAATCTAGGAGCTATGATTTAGAGAGCTGCACACTGATTGGGCGAGATATATCACGTGTTACGGGAGACAGACAAACTAAATGAATTATTCAAATTTATGGTAATTTCTTTACAAAGCCGTTAATTTAGATAATAAGATTTAGTTCGTTTAAAGTATATTTTATGAAGCCATCATGTTCAGCCATTATATAGAAATATTTTGTGTCTTATCTGTTATTCGTTTTTACAACTAAATGAACCCCCTCAACCCCCTCCAAACAACTACAAAAAACAAAAAATAGGGAGGATCATCAAAGTGTACTATTTCCATAATCTCTGCCAAGTGTAGTATATATATATATATATATATGTGTGTGTGAAAAAATTTATAAAAAACACAGGATCAAATGAAATGAGGGATATTTATTCAGCCAACGCTGCTGTGTTTCAATCTGTTTAGTAGATCTTCTTCAGGGCTTTTGTTGATATAATGTTTTGTTGATATGTTCGATGTCATCCTTCAAAACCGTTTATCCTAGCGTCTCATAAATTTCGAATTAGAATAGATTCGAAATTTATGAGACGCTAACTTTTTATTCAAAACATTGTAAACAAACCGATCAACAACTACTATCCCTGTCTCCTTGTTATTCTGTGATAAATTTTACTTTTCCTTATATCAACAAAAGCCCTGAAGAAGATCTACTAAACAGATTGAAACACTGCAACGTTGGCTGAATAAATATCACTTATTTTATTTGATCCTATGTTTTTTCAATTTTTTTTCACTATTTTACATACCGTTGGATTCACTTGCATTTTTCTCTTCATATATATATATATATATATATATATATATATATATACATATAATAAAATATTATGGTATTAATTTTCCAGAACTATAGTTTTATGCGAATTATGCAATATTCAGACGGTTTAATATTAAAAAAGTAGCTTGTTCAGCGTTTACATAACGTAAAGCGTGCTCACACGATATCATGTTATTACGTAAGACTTATATTCAAAAACATAAACATACTTAGCTCTTAATGCATGCGGTGTCCTGGTAAAAAATAAATTAATATGTTACATAATCTATGCGGTTGTATAAGATTATTGTCAATCCCCTGTATTTCTAAAGAGATGGCCCTTTTCATAGCACGGGCGGGACTTTCCATGGAATAGTACAGAAAGCCCGCGAAATTGGTTGAGTCCTCAGTTTCAGTTTAGACGTCAGGCAGAGAAGATGTCTTGCCTTAACTGGAACTCACTGCATACGCGCGCTATGTTAGTCAGATGTTTAGTTACATGAAATGTTTAGTTAAGTAAATAAAAGCTTAAGAAAATAACACGGTTTTGTGATTTATGAATGTCTTGGTAACAAGACTGATCTAGAAGAAGAAATGAGTTAAGTACGACCGACCACCAAGACGAAGTCGAGACGCCAGAAGAGACGCTAGAAGAAGAACCTAAGATAGAAAAGATGAACAGCAGAAGAATAGAAGAAAGTAAAGAAAGGGTATACAACAAATAGAGGGCTAAAAATATGGGATTAATTAGGGTCAGGTGGTAAATGATATAAGAGAAATTTGTTTAAATGTTTACATTTGTAAACTTCTTCACTTCTTTTGTACAGTAAATTCACATTCGTATTTTCTTCGATGCGTAGTCTACAGTTATATTGGCTTTTTTGATAATATTTAATATGATTTTTGCTAAGAAAGGCAATATCTTAAGAAAGGCAAGGTTTCTATGAGATATTGCCTTTCTTAGTAAAAATGTTATTAAAAGATTTCAACTTACAATTTTAAAACTCAAAATAATATAAACAGCAGCGCAGATAATGTAACATTTTCACGTGCGATCTAAAATTCTAAACTTTTCCGTTTCAAAACAATTATAAATGTGTCCATAAACCTTCAAAACGAAAGCGTCTTTCAAGTATTCAAAAAAGATTCTTGATTTTCGAACACATCCAAATTTTCTGTATTCCCACTGATTTATTTTCAAAAATCAAAATATTCTGCCTCGAAGTAGACCGTTTTCTGTATATTCAAAATTTGATTTTTCTCTATTATTATTATTTTATTTTATTCTATATCTAAAATGATACTAAATAGAACATTATGTATACAAGGAAAAATCCTTGGTCGGAACACGTGTTGGCAATTCAATAAATTTTCATCCATACAACATTTTCTTTCCATTCATCATTCAACACACACACACACACACACACACACACACACACACACACACATATATATATATATATATATATATATATATATATATATATTATATATATATATAATAAAATAATAATAGTAGAGGTAAAATTAAGGGTCTACCATGGTTTCAATCATAATGATTTCATCAAGACCCTACCCTACGTTTAACTCATTCCTTAGTTAAACTCAAATATTTTTCGGATAATTCAACCGTTATTATCCGAAAAATATCTGAGTTTAACTAAGGAAATACATCGACTTAGTTAAATGTGGGGTAGGGTACTGATGAAATCATTTGGATCGAAACCATGGTAGACCCTTAATTCTACCTCAACTATTATTATTTTTATTATTACTGCTCTATGTTTTTAATATATTGCGCACTTTTGGATTATTTAGTGATGCAACTGCAACGGAAAAGTTAAAGCGGCAATTGGATACTATATATATATATATATATATATATATATATATATATATATATATATGAGGTTAAATAAGGAATGAAAGAACAAAACTCAGACAAAAATGTGTAGTATATTTCGCTAGAGGAATGACCTCAGCTTCTTCTGAGTATTGTTATTTCATTCCTTATTTTACCTCATTCTGTCAGATTCATTCCAACCATTATATATATATATATATATATATATATATATATATATATATATATATATATATAATATGGGTGCTAAATTTATAAGTAAACTGTGCCAAGTCTGAAGATCGCATATGCATTTGACTTAAAATATTCGACGATTATATTGTGAACTAAATGAAGAAGTCAGAAGGATGCATTCAACATTATACAAGCTGTGATTTGGTAGATTAAATTGTTTAGCTTCTGTGAAATTATAGGAATAATAAAGACGAAAGACTATTAGGGATAATATTTCCCAAAGGATGTTTAGTTCTAAGTGGACACAGGTAGTAAACCCAGTGTTAATTCAAACTTATTTTTAAAACTCCACTTGTGTTGGTCGGTATTTATCGACTCAGCTCTTGGGACAAAAATCCATTAGAATAATTATGTTCAATTCCTGATTGTCTGTGAAAGGCAAGGCGGATGTTTTAACTTTTCACCTTTCAATTCTAACAAGAAAATATTTCGGGTGGGTGGGTGGTTGCAGAAGTGTGGTTTTGGACGCATCGTGTAGTGTAACGGTTACCCAGCTAGGCCAGCTGATGACTGTCGAGTTCGTTTCTTCCTATACGTTTGGAATTATAGATATTAGTTTGAGGTGCGTGGTCTAATGACTAGAGTTGTGGAAAATGGATTCGTCAACCCGAGTTCAAATCCTAGACGAAGTTACAGTTCACATAGCGTTAATACCCTTGGGAAAGGTATGAATCTAACTACTCTTCCTCCAGCCATGGGTAAATAGTAGGGAAGACTGGAATTGGTTAGACAACCAGTCTGGGAGAAGGAAAACTCTGAATTCAAACCTGTTAAACTCCGCTTGGGGTAGTCACTACTAGAATAGGCTCAGTTCTAATTAGTGATCTATTTCACTAATTTTAATTTAAATTTTTTTTTAATAACAAAAAGGCTTCACGCTTAAAAAAGTGGTGCGGACATACAATAGCACTGTCACGACTACAGCTCGGAAGAATTCTCGTTTTATCTATCAGAAAGAGATTTCCATATGATCGATAATCTGTTTTATAGCAGTCCATGCCTTTCATATGCGTATACTGACATCACTTTCTGTAGGTGAGATATTACTACCTATGTATATTCAAATCCGAATAGATATCATTGTAATAATTATCTTTTAACTGATTACCTAAAAACTGTGATAGGAAATTTAACATTAACTTTGACAAAGAAAAAAAAAGAAAAGAGGTCTGTGTGCGAGACTAAACAAAAAACTTAGTAAAGAATAAACCATGTAAAAACGTGGGCTGAAAAATTCCTATGATGACGTCATATATGATGTTGATAACATTTTTGACTAATCGGATTCAAACACTGCAGCACCAATGGAAGAAGTGTGTGGACCACAAGGGGGGGGGTTATCTTGAAAAATAAATCTCATTTAGTTACATTTTAAGAGAGTATATTGATCAGCCTATGAATTTTTCTGCCAGCCTTCGTATATGGCTTAACATTGTGTTGTAGTATGTATGTATGTATGTATGTATGCATAATAATAATAATAATAATAATAATAATAATAATAATAATAATAATAATGAAGCTGAAGGAAAATGAAAAGATGGATAAATACCTGGACCTTGGCAGAGAATTGAAAAAGCTGTGGAACATGCGAGTGAAAGTGATACCAATTGTAGTGAGTGCACTTGGAACGGTCCCAATAAACTTGGAAAAAAGACTGGAGGATTTAGAAATCAGAGGAAGAATTGAGACCATCCAGAATACTGCACTGCTGCAATCGGCTAGTCCTGGAAACCAGAGGAGACTTGTTGTCACTCACCCCAGTGAAATACCACCAGCTAACGCTGATGTGAAAAACTCAAAAGGAGTGAAAATAATAATAATAATAATAATAATAATAATAATAATAATAGAGATGAGGTGTCTGTCTGTAACCGAATATGTCACTGCTTACGTCACAATACCCTCAGGCATTGCGTACCTTTATCAGTGAATGATTAATTTGTAGTCAAAATCATTAATACATAGAATAAAGAATAATAAGTATTATATATACCCAGAAATTAAGTATGCAAAATTAAACGATCCACATTGTTTGCTAAAACAAGTTTTAACAGATATATGCCCGGTATTATTGAAAAACCTTAGATATTTGAATTGATTTTAACTGTTAGAAAACTGGTTTTATTAAAAAGAAAACACAATTTATTTGAATTTTGACTGCAGAACGATTTTGTATCTATTATTAAAAACAAAATATGAGATTTCAAAGATCTGCTTACATTTTTTTTTACGAAAGAGCGAGTCAAAAATTAATTTTTATTCCGCCTGGAGGGTGGTTGTTTTGCTTGTGATGATGATGATGATGATGATGATGATGATGATGATGATAATAATAATAATAATAATAATAATAATAATAATAATAATAATAATGTTAAATTTTTCTAGAGATATTCACAATATTATGGATCTTTTCGTCAAAAATTCTCCGTTTGTGGCTGAGATATTAAAATTTGCCTCCAAGCCGGCTACGTCATTGGTACTCCTTGGTTCATTCAGGTACGTTAATTTTGTTTAACTTTTGTCCCCCCCCCCCAAACCCAAAAACAAAATAAAAAACAAAAAGCAATAATCGTACAAACCCCTCCCCCCAAAAAAAACAACAAAAAAACAACGCCAAAAAGCAATTTGTTTGAATTTTTGAGATGAAGCTTGATAATTTGTATTAATTGGACTTTTCGGACTGTTGTTCTCATCTTTATTCTTCTATACACAACGTTTTCTTATTTTTTATAAGTGTCAGGTAAATAATGGACCATTCCATTTTTATTATAAAGAAAGAAAGGGAAGAAAACGGACATTCTACACAGAAAATATATAAGAAAGAAAGATAAAGGGAGAGGGCGACAACGCTAATTTGTTTCAATCAAACATAATGAAAGAGAGAAAAAGAGTGCGAGTGAGTTAAATCGAGATTATTATACTTTTTACATGTTGAACTCTTTAGTAATAGTTCTTAAGTAAACATATCAAACGTTTTAATAATCAAATTATCATACTGTGGCATATCCACAGGTCCTGCTAGTATATATAATTCCCTCTGTCTATATATCTACATTATTTCTTCTTTTTGTTTAAGTAACTTATTTTATTTGTAAGCAAATCGATTTTGAAACCCATGAGATTCAATCTTGACAAAAACCATTTTTAGAGTCTGTTAAAAAAATCATATTTCTTTTAAAAAGTGTTTATCCAAATATTATCTTAAAATTCGGATTGTGTATTTTCAAAAATCGTAACAAAAGTTGGATAAAAATGGTTATTAATTTGATTATATGTTTATAGAATTCCGTCGCAGATGACGATAACCTTACTCGACTTGGAATAAGAGTATTTATATAATTGTGTTATATATGTTACGATTATTGTGGCCATTCTTTAGGCTTCAAGCAAGAGCGCTTGTCCAGCGGAGATCCTTTGTGTTAAACAGAGCACGATCCTTAGTGTAGAATCCTTTGGTTGTTCCTTGGTGTTCCTCAGTCTTGCAGGTCCTTCGTCAATGATTGCAAATGGACGTCTCTCAGTATCAGCGGTTAAGTAGTTAACCAGCCACGTATTTGGGCTGTTGATTGGCTGAGGTTTTAACCACGTGACCTCGCTTAGTATATACATTTAAGTGGTGTATTGCAGCATGGTTTATATCCACCAAATAATCCAACAATATACCCTTTACATATCGGGTATATAATTAGGAGAGAGCAGAGAGATGAGGGTTTCTTATTTTTCTGCTTGTTCCTACTTCATCGACTGTCATCTTCTCTGGGCTGAGTTCTTTTTGGGGGCTGATTCTACTTCTTTTGAACTGGACAGTCTATGCTAATTCCTCGTGGAATAATTACACAAGACTTTGCTATTTTTATAGACTTTATTATGAACCCACAGGCCAAAAGAGTTCTAACAACGCGCTGAGAGGTCGGCATCTTAGGAGCGAGGACCCTAACGTCTGCTCCCTTTGACTGATTGCTGAAATGTCTGAACTAATTTAATTTCTGTTCTCACGACTTCCTTCAGCCAATCAGAAGTAGGCGTACACATCAGCGAGAGGTTAAATCAATAACTTTACCGGCTAACGGTAACTTTCCATTTAACCCCGTTATTTGAATCTTCAACGAATTTTAGCTTTCAAAATTTAGCTACACTTACATACCTAATTCGTAGGCTACCTACGAACTATGTAACGTTTCATTAGAAGATGTCTGCAAGCACAGAACCCTAAAAAGGGAGATGTTAACTGTTACTAGAATCTACCTATTGTATGCTAGTTTGATAAAATCTTATTTATCCGAATTATTCGTGAGTATGTGTGTCTGTGCGTGAGTGTGTGTGTGTGTGTTTGTGAGCGTTTATGTTTGTTTAATAATGTCCTAGTATCATTATAGATCCCCGTGTGTGTTTATGTGTTTATATATATATATATATATATATATATATATATATATATATATATATATATATATATATATTGTGAAATTTTGTGGTATCGTTTTTTGATAACAAAAAAAAAAATCAATATTTGTTGAAAAAGAAGTATTTGTATATGAACCACATTAGGCATAAAAGAAAAAAAACAACAACAAAAAACAAAAAAACGAAACTGGGTGTTAATTCCAATTGATGTATTTTTTTTTTTTTTTTTGCAGCCTCATCATTTATTATCTATGGTCAGCCTCTCAATCAATTAAAGAAGTCAGCAGAGACCTTAAAAAGACTCTTGAATATGTAAGTGTATATATGTATATATTTATTTATCTTTGTGTTTATTTTATTCACATCAAAATTTCTTCTTATTTATATGTACATCGTCCTGTCGATGGGGCTTAGCATAAGCAACTGTATTCCGTGAAAAAGTGGAAGATCCGTCTCAAAGGGGTGACTTGGTGTAAAATAATGAAATGGAAAAAATAAAAATTGTAGATAAGAGTGGAAAATTATCTATCTATCTATCTATCTATCTATCTATCTATTTCAATATGTTCCAATTTATCTATCTATCTATCTATCTTTCTATCTATTTCACTTTGTTCCTATCTATCTATCTATCTATCTATCTATTTGACTTTGTTCCTATCTATCTATCTATCTATCTATCTAACTTTGTTTCTATCTATCTATCTATCTATCTATCTAACTTTGTTCATATCTATCTATCTATCTATTTGACTTTGTTCCTATCTATCTATCTATCTATCTAACTTTGTTCATATCTATCTATCTATCTATCTATCTATCTATTTATCTATCTATCTAACTTTGTTCCTATCTATCTATCTACCTATCTATCTATCTATCTATCTATTTCAATCTGTAAAATCTCTCTTTCTCTCTCTCTCTCTCTCTCTCTCTCTCTCTCTCTCTCTCTCTCTCTCTCTATCTATCTATTATCCATCTGTTCAAATCTATCTCTCTATCTGTCTATCTCGCTATACTCGTTTTATTTTATCCTTTATTAGGAAAGAACGGAAGGGAAGAAGAAAGTTTATGCGATCGCTGACGGTAAGTTATTACCTTTTTTCACATTAAAAAACTTTGATCGAAAATACATTTGCATATGTCACATTTGCATATGTCATAAAGTTGAATAATTGATATCGTGATTTTGATTTGTTAGAAATTTTTAAAACTCTTCTTATGCGTCAGGGGCAGATTTAGCTCAGTCGGTAGAGCACCAGCTTAAGAATCGCAAGGTTCCGGGTTTGAAACCGGCCCCCGCCAACTTAGCCAATGAGTAACACAGTTTAGGTAATCTGATCTGTGCAGTGGAGTGGGGAGCTGACGGTAGGTGTAGCGCTCTATTTCAGCACAAAACAATCTCTTTGGTCAATCGATTGCGAAAAGGGGATAGTCTCCCTCGCTGTCCGGCTGATACCGACAATAGGTCACTCCGTCAACTTTTATTGGCAATAATCTAATAACTAAGATGGAGCCGAGGGAATCATTTTGCGTTGGAGCTAAAAAAAACAACACCTGTATTTCCCTCCGACTACGACTCCGACTCCTAGAATCTTCCGTATCTTTGAAATCCCAGTGTGCAACGACTTTTCTTGCCTTGAGAATTTATTATATACCTGTCATCTGCTGGGTATATAATTGGGACGAGAAAAGGGGTTCTTAGGTGGGTTCTATTTTGCCTGATACCTTTG
>CM042145.1:105551834-105569334 GCA_023376005.1 Doryteuthis pealeii
AATCCAACCAGCCAACCAAACAACTAACCAAGTAAAAGGGAAGTCCTGGGTAAACTGCATCTGATGGTGTGTCTACAGTTCTGGATATCTGGCAAACTGAGGAGTACCTCTTCATTGACATTACTCCCAGATCCACTCTGACACAGAGTGGTAGTACATGTTAGGGTCTCATCTATGGATCAAATAAATTTGTTTGAAAATTATTCATATTCGATAGGATCGTGTTAAAAATCACTTAAGAAACAACGACACAAAAACGTTGATATAAACGTATATTGAACGCGGTTTCTTAACCACTAGGCATAAAATAACCCTAGACAGTTTGACATACCGTAAAAATCAATCGGTAAAACAGTCATAACTAATTATATGTAAGTAAGTAAAAATAAAGTAGATGGAGTGGCCTATTGTCGGTATCAGTCGGACAGCGAGGGAATCTATCTCTTTTTCGCTAGCGCAAGACCAGGGAGATTATTTTATGCGTTTGAGGTGGAACGCCACACCTACCACCTGCTCATCGCTTTAACGCACAGAACCTGTGCTACTCACCCGCTGAGTGTGCGAGGGCCGGTATCGAACTCGAAAACTTGTGGTTTCGAGGCGGGCGCTCTACTGACTGAGCTAAACTGCATCATCATCAAGTGTATGTGGGGGGCTGTCGGCACAGGCTCCCATGCCTCTCTCTCTTGCCAATCGTCTCTATCGGTGATCGCGTCTGTTAGGTCTTCTTCACGGCACCCAGAATCCGTACAAAGCTAATTTATATTGGTTTTTGCTGGTAGGTGTAGGTGTCTACTGGAGAACGACACATATGAGCTCGTTCTTGCTTCTCCTGAATGTCTCATTCATCTCACTTGAATTGTTTGTGTACCTGGAGGCAGATGAGTGTGCAGTTGTTTTCTTGTGGAATGCGCGCAACATCCTTGTGTAGTTTCCTTCTAATCTTTTCTTTAAGCGTTTTGTTAGAGTCCAAGTGGTGCAGCCATACAATAGCACTGATACGGCTACGGCTTGGAAGAATTTTCGCCTTATCTTATCAATGAGATCAGATTTCCATATGATGGATAATCTGTCTATAGCGGTCCATTCCTTTCTTATGCGTTAATTGATATAGCTTTCTGTAGATGAGATATTACTACCTTGGAAGTAAATTAAGCAAATAAGAGTTTAAATTATCAGTGGTTAATACTAAATTGTTATTTAAAAAATAATTGATTCTTTGCCTCCCTAATCTCCTACCCCACAGCCGTACCAAATTTTCTTGGTATATTTACCTGTATGATGGGCGACGATGAACTTTTGTTTTTCAATTTTTTCATAATATTACATACTGTCGGATTCACTTCCACTTTTTCCTCACAAAGTTCCCTATCTATTCTCCTCAGAACTCATTCTATTCAAATTCTTATTATTATTGTGATCTGAGTCCTTCTGCTAAATTATAATGAACTATCAGTTTTTTTTTACTTGGCTCGTATTGGTAGGAGAACCACCGTGGGTGGTTTAACTCTTGGCCAATCAAATTTCCCCCACTACTGTATCAAATTTTCTTGGTATTTTTTACCAGTATGATGTTTCCTATTTATTCACCTAAGAACTCAATCTATTCAAATTCCTATTATTATTTTTTCTATTTATTTATTCATTTATTATTGTTTTTTAAATTTATTTAAAATTTATTTATTATCATTTATTTATTTTATTTATTTATTTTATTTTATTTTTTATCTTATTTTCTATTTATTTTCTATTTATTCTTTAATTTTTTGAATTCAATTTAATTCTTTAAATTATTGTAATTCATTTTTAAAATTTTTAATTTATTTATCATTATTTATAATTATCATTTCTATCTATTTTCTATTTATTTTCTATTTATTTGTCATTTTTTTCTATTGGCCTCAGAACTCATTCTATTCAAATTCCTATTATAATTGTATCCGATTTAAACAAGTGACACGTGCGAGAGCCCAGGCCAGCGGTTTACGGTAGGATCGCAGCGGTGGGAGAGCCGTCGTGACCGGCTTAAAGTAGGCAAAGAGTTAGATGATTAAATTGAATTAAATCTAATTTTGTTCCTGTTTTCATTTAGTTTGTTTTTATTTATCTATTTCAGGCTTCGGCATGAAACGCGGTTGGAAGAAATCAAGCTGGCCAAACTGAAAAAGTTCCAACTCGACCGTGAAATCAAGCAAGTTGAAAAACGCATTTTAAAATGGCAAGAACTGTCCAAGAAAGACACTCTTACCGAAACGAGCTTCCATACTTTGTCGAGTCCCGAGGGTCAGCAAAATCTTCCCCATCGGCACAGAAAGAGTGAGCAGCGGCTTCCTGATAATCCCCAGACGCAACTGTCGAAAACAGACGAGCTGATAAAAAATAAAAAAGAATTCGGTGTTTTTAATCAAACGATACCAGTGCCGGATGTACCGGCACACTGTTCCCGCGAAATGCCCGAGCAGCGGAAGCTGAAGCGCCACGTTGCATGCCGGGAGAAACGTTTCATGGAGAAAATAAATGTTTTGAAAGAAAAAGAAAAAGAAGAAAAAGAAGAAGATGATGAAGGAGAAGGAGAAGAAGAAGACGAGGAGGAAGACACACAAGTCTCATATAGGAAGTATCCCGTTGACGTGTTTCCAGAACCACGACACACAAGACATGGTTATGATAACCAAGCATTTGTGGTCGGCATTGAAGGTGAGAGAAAAATGCGACAGAGCCATCTACGAGCTAAACCCACAAACTGGAGACAACAGGACATGCCGGACGAAAGGAGAATGACGAACTTTGATGGTTATTACAACGACAGCTTCCACAGACCGAGAGGGGGTGATGATGGGAGTGATGAAGAATGATGCCGAGAAGAGGGGTGTTATTAGGTGAGGGGGAGAAAAGCTGGCCAGCACGAGACCTTGAATTCAAATTTACGATTCAGAACATCAGGTGCGTAGCGACAGTCGAGACTTTACTCTTGTTAAGACGGCTGATTTGCGATTTGTTGTAAAGAGATAAGGGGTGTTTAAAAAAATTGGTATTAATTGAGATATACAGGGTGTTTTAAAAAAAAATGATATAATTTCCTAATCTAATAAGTTGACCAATTCTCGTCTGAATTATCTCAAATTTGAACAACATCTCTAGAAACAACTTACAATTCTGTGATGGCAGTGAATGATGAGTAATACAGTGAATGGCATTTATATACCTGAAAACAAAAGATCAAAACACCAAACATACAATCCTGAGTTGTTTATACGGATTATACATGAACACAAGTTCTTTGGACAAAGTTTGTTTTATAAACGAGGTGGTTAAAAATAATATTATATGAGATGTACAGAGTGTTTCAGAATACCCCACCCCAAAAAAAAAAAACAAAAAAAAAAACAAACAAAAAAACAATATCATTTCGTAATTTAATAAATTGACCAATTCTTGTCCACATTATCTCAAATTTTAACAGAATGTGTAGAAATAACTCAGAATTCTATGTTTAATGTTTATGTTTTTTTTCTTTTCAAGTATGGAAATGCTCTTGACTAGAACAGAGAGAGAGAGAGAGAGAGAGAGAGAGAGAGAGAGAGAGAGAGAGAGAGAGAGAGAGAGAGAGAGAGAGAGAGAGAGAGAGATGATG
Organism: Doryteuthis pealeii; assembly: GCA_023376005.1. Classification (NCBI taxonomy): domain Eukaryota; kingdom Metazoa; phylum Mollusca; class Cephalopoda; order Myopsida; family Loliginidae; genus Doryteuthis; species Doryteuthis pealeii. The sequence continues at coordinate 105,555,469 of CM042145.1, forward strand.
TGTGTGTGTGAGAGAGAAAGATAGATAGATAGATAGATTCATACATACATACATACATACATATGTACATACATACATACATACATACATATAGAAACAGAGACAAAAAAGAGAAAGAACGAATATGATAAGTTTAATGTTTTATATATTTTTTCTTTTCCATGTATAGAAATGACATGGAAAATAAAAGACGTTTAGATATTAAACATACCATTTCGAGGTTTTTCTCCACATGCTGTAAAAATTTGAGATCCTTTGAACGAGAATTGGTCAAGTTATTAAGATTACGAAATATCAATTTTTCTGAAACATTTTGTAAATCTTAAGAATTTGTATCATTTTCAAGTGTTACGTACAGTGTGAAATTCGAAACCTTAAACCTCATGAGCAATATATACAATTTCACGCACATTTTATGAGACATGATGACTGCACAGATTTTCAAAAAAAACGATAATAACAATCTATAAAAATTGACTATTTACGCGTACGGGTTTTATAGACGAAAAAGCAAAAAAACAAAAACAAACAAAAAACAAAAACAACAAAAACAACAAAAAAACAAAAACACAAACATAAACAAAACCAAAAACAAAAATAACCCCAAAAGAACAAACGAAACTGATGGACACCCCCCCCCAAAAAAAAACAAACAAACAAAAAACAAACAAACGAACAATAAGAAACAAATAAAAACAAATACAAAGTTTTAGAATTGCAATCATAGTGTTGAAACCGCCCCATGATGCTACATGATCCTGGGTAATCACAATAATTTTATACCCCCTCCTCATTATGACTTTCTTGCGTTTTCTATCGTAGTTCTTCTTCCTGTGGTAATCCTTTGATGAGACTTTGGTAAAAACAATTTTTTTTTCTAAAGGATGAATCCACCTATGATTGTAATTCTAAAATACCAAAACAAATAACGGAATAAAAAATGCCCGACCAATTTTCACCAGGTTAACATCCGGGTATTTTCTAGGAAAAAATATTCCAACCAGCAAAAAATTGTCTCAATTGTTCATTATAAATGAAAAAGGCGATTAATATTACATCTTATTTATACAGTTTGTTTTCTTTATCTATCTAGTCACCCTGTCGGTGGGGCTTAGAATAGGGTGACTGTATCCTACACAACCAAAATCTTCAGGACTTGAAACTTAGTGTCATACCCATGACACACCCCTTTTTTTTAGGCAGGAAGGTCTTCCTCTTCCTGCAGAAGGGTATAAAGCTAAACTGCATCTGATAGTAAGATTCTAGTCCTGAAGACTTTGGGAGCGTGGAGTACCCTTCATTGCCATTACTCCCAGATCCCTGTGGGATAGTGCCTGATAGGTTCTGTAGGATTAATATTTAAGAGCAGGCAAACACTTCGCCTATATATAGCAGTAATAGCATAATCGTTGCAGATCACTACCATCCCTCACAATCGTACAACCCTACCACCAGAACCCTTCCTCTCATGACCCCTCAAGTGATTCATCAATCCCACTGCAGATCCAAAAAGTTTAATGCAAATGTGACACAGGGAGGACGTCTTTCCCACTGGATCGATTGAATCAGCTGATGAAATTTGATACTTGCGTTCTAGCATATCTCTCTGAAGACCAAAAACGGACTTACAAAATTTGTTACAGATTGTTCATACATACATACATACATACATACATACATACATACATACATAAGTATAATATATAGAAATAAATCCGACAGTATAATTGAAAAGAGAATGCTGATAGTATGCTGACAGTTATCTGTTTCGACCTATGTGGTTTGTAAAGTACAATTCAACTAAAATCATTTTAAATTAAATGAAGACAATTGTAAACGATGCTTTATAAAACCGGTCTTCTTCAAGAGCAACTATATTGGTGAAATCAACTATTCCTCCTTTCTTTTATCAATATGAAGAAGACAATATGAAGAATCTTGAAGAAGACCGATTAACTATAAAATATATATAACTATCTTATAATAATAATTACACACACACACACACACACACACACACACACACACATATATGTATATATATGTGCGTGCATGCGTGTTATATATATATATATATATAATATTATATATATATATATATATATATATCAAATAATAATTATAATAATAATAATATTCAGTGTTGTTTATTTAATACAGTATGACAGTTGTTTCATCTTCAGTATATTTATTCAAGTGGATACTTAACACTAAATCCAGTTATTCGCGTCTATATATATATATATATATATATATATATATATATATATATATATATATATATATATATATACCTCTATTTTACTGTTTTTTTTGTATTTGTTATGCTAAATAAAATAAAAAAACTACAGCTACACACACAAACACACACACACACACACACACACACACACACACACACAAATATATATATATTTAAACGAGAATAATCATAATTATTAAATAATCCAGAAAGGCTGATATGCCATTAAACTAATAACCCATCCTGCTTTTTTACGGTGGTAAAGAAATTACTGGAACAACTTTTTTTTCCGGAGCAACATGGACTTATATTACAGACAGTCTGTTTTCGGTGTTCGACGACAACACACAATCTATTTTTATAAAAATTGCTAAAAAAATAAAAATGAATAAAGATAAAAAATTGAAAAAAAAAAAAAATGAAAAAAATAATAAATAATAAAAGAGTTACTATCTCAATATATCTTTGTAATGGAGATCGAGACACTGAAAAGAGAACACTATTACCGTTATACTACCGAACAAGACGAACAAAAGATGCTGGACGCTGCTGGAGAAACAAGGAAGAACTCATAATCGACATTCTCCTGTGGAAACCAGCACACGGACATGCTAATGTGGGCCACCAAGCATGGACCTACATTGAATAGCTCTGCGCGGATACTGGATGCCGAAGATAAAAAGGGGCAGGGTTGGGTTTATTGTCCAGTGCCCGAGGCGCCTCAAAAAAGGAATGCCGACGGGATTCACGCAATTTTTCACGCAATTTTTAAACACTAACCCCGCATGATCTTCGGTTTGTGCGTGGTTCCCCACTATAACGATCCTTGTGTTCGACTTGCATGGTGGGATGCCAGTAAATATTTACAATCGATGATTTGATAGGACGGCATCGTGGTGTAATGGTTAACAGGCTATACTCGCAGATCGCATTACCACTGAATAGCGAGTTCGATTCTCGCTGGATGCTCCATACTCTACAACCTTGTGTCACATCCTACCCATGGTAAACCTGTTGGATAGATACCTACTACCGATGATTTGATTGCGTTATATCTTGTTATTATTACTAGCAAGAATATGCACCCTCCGGGTGTAAGAATTAAAGTTATAATGTAACGAAATATATCAAATTAGAAAGACTAACGAAATTAGATAGGAATGCATATAAAAAGATTACACATATTTCAATTACATTTTCATTTGTTTTTATATAAAATCATTCATAGGATTGATTTTAATACGTTGTAGAATAGAACAATAATATTAGAGATAAATAACAACAAGTAATTATTTATTAAACCCCATTTTGTTAAAACCAGTGTACAAATTAACCACACCATAATTTATATAAAGCTTTATTTCTTAGTAATATATGAGACATATTCTAGGATTTTAAACGCTCAAATAACATGGGCTGTTTTGAGGCAAATATAACCCAGATTTACATAGAGACATCGTTAATAAATAAGATTAATTCTAGGTATTAATCAATATTGATAAATTAATGAATTAAGTACTCATTGGTAACATTATGCAATTACAGAGGGTATTGCGACGTTAATAGTGACGTAGTTCCGGTTAGAAACACACAGACACCGAATCTCTGTTAATAAGATATCAAAAAATCGTATTAGTAACAGCTACTTGTTACGGTCATAAGCAAGCACATCCTACAGAGCGAGGTTGATACACACTGGGCATGTGCCAAAACGAAAGCAACCTTTTAATAAATGGTAATATCTATGAATTTATATAAGTTTTTAATCACTTAAGAAAATAAAGATTATTTATGCTTTAAAAAGATAATTTTGTTAGTTGTGAGTTGTTCTTTTCGATTTGCTTGTTTTTTAAAAAAATATTTCAACTTCAGTCATGCAATTACGTTCACTTTTCGACTAATGCCCTTGGAAAGGTATAAATCCCCTTATCTCTCCAGCTATGAATTAAATAACACTACTACTGTTGTTAATTATTGACCACTTGTTTATTTAGGTGTTTGTGTAGGTTAATATATATATATATATATATATATATATATATATATATATATATATATATGTTAGGAGGTTGATTTAGAAGGCTATCACAATGCAGTTTGGAATAAATAAAAAAAAAAATAATAATAATACGGTAACAATGGTGTTGTGTGTTGACCTGTATTTTTTATTATTTCTTGAATTTTCGAGGTAATACCTCTTTATCAAAAGAATTGAACTGAAGCAGTCCAGCTATGGCATTTCTTCCCAAATGAAACATTTTCAATGTCACGCGCATTACAACATACACACACGTACAAACAAAAATAAACGCATTCACGTTCACACGAGAATACAGTTATTTAAAAAATAACATCATTCCCCCCCCCAAAAAAAAAAATCATTTGGGAAGAAATGCGATAGCTGGACTGCTTCAGTTCAATTCTTTTGATAAAGAGGTATTACCTCGAAAATTCAAGAAAGAATAAAAATACAGGTCAACACACAACACCATTGTTACCGTATTATTATTATTTTTATTTATTTATTCCAAACTGCATTGTGATAGCCTTCTAAATCAACCTCCTAACCAATACACACACAATGCTTCAAGCAAATTATGAAACTCTCACACACACACACACACACACACACACACATATATATATATATATATATATATATTCTATTATTATACTAAAGCTGAGATTATCACCTTTTATTGTCTAAAGGCTTTTTTCCTGGTAAGTTTATGACACAAAATTTATATTAAGATATACCTTTCTTTTAGGATTACGTTATGTTTGAAAAAAAATCCATTTTGATTGGTTCTAATTTGTAGTAATTAGCAATTAAGTCAAAAACTGACCAATCTCTGACTCACATTCTACATATTAGATATAGACAGGGAGAACCTCTGTCTATATCTTGATTACCTTCTCTGTATATAAATATTAGTCTCTCCGCACGAGTAAGCTGGAGTGGGAGAATCATTGTGATAGACACATAACTAAAATGGATCATGCAAATTTATTAACCTACGGGCCGTCGCTGAATCTTGGTACGCAAATAAGCATACCAAGATTCAGCGACGGCCCGTAGGTTAATAAATTTACATGATCCATTTCAATTGTCCCATCCACTTTAATTGTTACCATTCCAAACCCATAACTGATAATCACTATCAACATTTCTTACTACAAGTAAAAATAAACGGTCTCAAATTAAAAAAAAAAGGGTGCAAGTTCCAAATCAACTTATTTTGTTATAAAATCAAGATTTGTGATGTTTTGTGATCAAAAATTGTACGAATTAAACATGAGGAAAAAAAAACACCTTTTTATGGTAAGTTTTTGTAGGTAATATTAATATATGCTTTATTTTACATTATTTTTATGTTTCCTTCAGTTTTTAATACAAAACGATAAATCAAGAGTTTATTAGAAAATAAGTTGATTAAAATTACATTTTCAGCTAACAAATTATCCAGTTGTATTGTTTCGCTAATAATTTCATTTACTTATTCTTTTGGTAAATAAATTGTCTTTCGTTTACTTTAATTGCCATTTACATTTAATTCCACTTAAATTTATTTACATCTTTTAAATCATCTGGCCATATTTTCTCCTTTATTAAATTGCACTGCCAAAATGTTGGCACATATCACATAATTGCGTCCTGGCCTCCTGCCTAAAAAAAAAAAAAAAAAACACAAAAAAAATGCTACGCGATACCTGCTGAAAATCCGAACCATGCTACTTATGAACTCCCTAGCTGTTTGAAGGCGTTTTTCCCGAAAGGTTGATGTGAAACTCGGTCGTATATGTTTAAAAAAATTCGTGACAGCTGTTTTGAATTTAAATAAAATAAAAATGCCGAAAAAATAAAAAGATATTTTTAATTTGCTTGACGATAAAAAAAAACCTGGAAGTGGCTTACTTTTTAACGCCTTCAAACCACTTAAAAACTTATTTGTCGATAAAAACGCCTTCAACCGCTAAAAAAACTATTTTAATATTTACATTTACTTGTAGAAAAAGGCTTGGGGTGCAAAATATTGCTTTCATATCGCATTAACTTTTCGGGAAAAAACTCCTTCAAATAGCTAGGGGGTTCATAAGTAGCACGAGTCGGATTTTCAGCAGGCACCACTTATCGTTTTTTTTTTGGGGGGGGGCAGGAGGCCAGGACGCATTTATGTGCTATACATCAAAATGTTAGCTCATTTTCAATGTAAAAACCAATTAAAATTATTTAAATCCATTATTTAAAGTCAGATTTATGTTTAATCGACATGTAGTAACATAACTGGCATCTGTAAAACAAAAATTAAAATTACATATCTAATTTTTTAATACACTTTTAAACAATTAAATTTGTCCCAAAGGTGTTTTTACTGTTTAAGCTAATGGCCCTAAAAAAACTGTCGCACACTCTTTTTAAAGAAAAATCATAGTTGAAGCCGACTCTTTTTTTATTTGCTTCCAATATTTTTTTTAATAATCTGCTGTAAATAAATGAGAACAATAGTTATCAATAGTAAAAAAAAAAAAAAAAAAAAATGAATAAAAAAATTGAATATATAAAAATTCGGAAAACATGTCTGATTTAACATGATTATTAAATTTACTCTCTTTTATAGATTAGATAAATCTTTAATTAAAACTAGATATTTAAAAATTATGGAATTTTATTTAAATGAGCAAACATTGACTCCCTCCACCCTTTAAGTGATAGAAGTTTTCTTCCAGGCCATAGTTGTATCATTGCTACTGTACGACTGCACCACTTGGACACTAACATAGCGCCTAAAGAATAAGCTAAATGGGAACTGCACAAGAATGCAGTATGTAATTTTAAAAAAGTTGTGAAAGCAACACCCCATGAGAAAGCAGCAGTAAAGTCACTTGCCACTTATCACACAAACCAGCATGTAAGATGAACAAGACGAGCTGGACACTGCTGGAGGATCAATGACAAACTCGTAAGTGATATTTTTCTATGGCAACCAGCACACATGCACGCCAGTCTGTACCGTTGAGCAAAGACGTACATTGACCAACTCTGCGCAGATGCTGGATGCTGTGCAGAGGACCTCCCGAGAGCAATGAATGATAGGGTAAGGTTAGCGAGAGATTGTCATGGATATCCATGATTAAAATCCTAACTACCTGTAATTAAAAATTAACTAAGTGACCCTTCTCTTGTTTTTCCTTTGGTCAAATGAAAATATTTACTCCAGTTTAAATAACTTATTTGGACAGTTTGGGAAAACTTTAAATTAGTGAAATTATATTATCATGTAATTTTTCCAACAATCTAACCCAGGATTAATGGGTGACCCAACGGGTCACGTTTTTTCTAATATATATATATATATATATATATATATATATATATATATATATATATATAATGGTCGGAGCTCTCTCTGGCGCCCTTTTCATATATACAGATGTATGTAATTATCACTTAAAATCCTAGTCCCAGTCCATAGGTGCTGATGACCGAGTGGTTAAGAAGCCTGACTGATGATAAATCGATCGGGTTTCCATCCCCACTGGAAGTAGCTTGCGAATGTCTAGCCACACTGAAGAGACATGATACACCGAAACACTGTGTCAGTGGATGACTCTCTCTCTCTCCCTCTCTCTCTCTCTCTCTCTCTCTCTCTCTCTATATATATATATATATATAATATATATATATATATACAACTTCACGTGTTCCAATCACATTTTGATTTTTGCTTTCGCATGTACCAATCAGGTCATTGATATTCAATTATGAACGCTAATCAACGAACTGTTACGAACCTTTTCTACACATTTTCCAAACTCATCGCATTCAAAACATCCTTCATCTTTTTAACTACATAAATCTTTTTTCTCCTTCACTAGTTTTTTATTGTCCTGTAGAGGTTTCTTTATAAACCGAAATATTCGAACATCGACACTACGACTAATACATTTCCATCCATTGTAACATCCCTTGTTTGTTCTACATTTCTCCACATACTGTCAGATCAATTTCCTCATTTTACTCACATATATCTATAAATATCCATCATATAAGTTAATATATATATATATATATATATATATATATATATATATATATATATATATATTGTATAGGTTAATACACACACACACACACACATACACATATATATATATATATATATATGGTAAATCTGAAGTGATATTAATGGAAGTAATACATTGGAATATAATCGGTTTGACAGTCCCAATATAATAAAATACTTCATTTTTCGAGGCCAGCGATTTGTTCGAGGCGGAGGTATTCACTAAGATTTACACAGGATTAAGGCTTCTTATAGTTCCTACTTTTTCTAAATGGTCGACCCATCGACTATGAACGTCTCAAGACGAATCATCTCTTAACTTCGGTGATCCGGGAGGAAACATTGCCTTTGACATAATTTTGGCCGTAAGCCGACTGACCAAGGAATGGATAATTAATTCACCCAGACCTTTCCAGTACTGAATGACGACTTCTAGAAATATACCACATATAAGTAAATCAGAATGGCTAGAATGGGAATTAAAATAGGAATCAAAGAGATCAAAGTCGTGAACCACTGCTATAATTTAAAAAGTACGACCGTTATCATCCTCCTTCAACCTGATTATCTGGTTTATCCGCCGAATTCTTAACATATAAGGTCGTCGTCTCGGCTAAATAATGGAAATCATAAGGAAGAAAGTGTGAAAGATAGAGAACGGGTAATCCTTTTCAAATAAATATTTTATTTTTTATATTTCTATAAAAATAAACCTCTCAAACGTTGTAATAATTAAATTATCATACTGTAGTTTGATTTATTTTACGGCATAGCAATCTGGTTATACACAGACATATAGAAATTACCATTTATATATTGGATTATGCGTAAATTGTTCAAATTGATTAAAACTCGAATTTTGCATTTTTAATCAAGTTAACGAAGAAACGAAAGTGATGTTATTACACAAAAATGTTTGTACTTTTAATATAAGATTGCCTTAAATATTGCCCGTATGACATAGATTTAATCACATGGAATTAGAACTAAAATACCACGACCCTGGTAATGGAACGCTGTAGGAACGCTTCTCAGTCATCGAACTCTAAAGTCCCTAAGCAACATAGAAAAGATCCAATCGAGAATCATGAGCGCTACATTTCATGCAATCCCTGCATAACTGTACTTACGTGTTACAGACCCATAAATGTCAGTGATGAAACGATTATCTCAACGTTTTACAATGAGCTATCCTCTCTATGCAGACACATTCCCAAACACAATCTTCTGATCATTGGGGCGACATGAATGCGCAGGTAGGCAAAACAGAAATAAATAGATTCTGCTGCTACAACACTCCAAACATGAACAGAGAACTCTTAGCTGAGTTCTCTCTTGAGAACAGACTTGTATTCTTAAACACCAAAGTCCAAAAACGAAAGGGAAAACTATGGACCTACCCAAATAACACAAAAGCACGACTAGACTATATCAAAGTTAAAGGCAACCAGCCCAAATAGATATACTTCAGAAACTTCTAGAAACTATTGGGACCCACATACTCGCTAAAATCATAGAAAACAATACCGAGAAATAGTGAATAAACAACTAGACATCAAGCTGAGAGACTTTACGATGGGGGAACAGAGAAAAGTAAAAAGTAGAAAAGCTGCAGACCTTTGCGAAATAGACCCTGAGTTATATATATTTACCAACCCCTCCACACGAGCAGGATGTGACACAAAGCCAATTTTTTAAGCGGAGTTTAACAGGTTTGAATTCAGTTTTCCTTCTAGGCTGGTTACCTAGCCAAGGTTAAAGAACCTAGTCTGCCCGGCTATTTACCCATAGCTGGAGGGAGAATTGGATTCATACCTTTTCCATGTGTATTAGCACAATGTGAAATGCAAACAGTTTCGTCCAGAATTCGAATTGAACTCGGGTCGACGAGTCCATTTCCTACGACTCTAACCATTATACCACGCGCCTCCACCCTGAATTATATGGCATAAAGTATTCCAATGGAAAACGAATAATTTTTAAGAGTGTTGGAGTATTTTGGGTATCATCATCATCATCATCATCATCATGTCGCGCCAGCGGAACAGATATCCCTGACAACCTCTCGCCAACCCTCTCTAACATTCATTGCCCCCGGGAGATCCTCTGCGCGGCATCCAATATCCACGCAGAGATAGTCAATGTATGTCTTTGCTGGACGGCCGACGCTGATGTGCCCGTATGATGGCTTTCACTGAAGTACGTCACTTATGAGTTCATCCTTGCTTCTCCAGGAGTGTCCAGCGTGTCTTCTTCGCCTTACACGGATGGTTTGTGTAATATGGGGCAGGTGGTCGTACAGCTGTTTTTTCATGGGGTGTTGTTTCCAAGTCTTGTTTTAAGATTGCACGCAGCATTCTTGTGCAGCTACCGCCCAGTTCATTCTCCAGTCGCTTCGTTAGGATCCAGGTGGTGCAGCTGTACACTAGCACTGATACAACTACGGCTTGGAAGAACTTTGGGTATAAGACGTGCTAATGAACACGACTTATACTTATATACTGTTCCAAAACAGATGGATTGGCCAATCAGCAGAATCGGCCAATCAGCAGAATCGGCCAATCAAAACGCCAAACATGCATCTAATTTACTATTTAAACTGTCCTACAATTGCTCGCTGTGGAGGCACAGACCAACAGACGAGGATTATACATATTTTTACTTCAGGACAGGATAAACTAAGTACGGATCAACGGACAAGGATTAAAACTGATTTTACATCTTTCTACTTCAAGAAAGGATCAAACTTTATGCCACAAGGGATCTCCACTGTAAAACTACTTTCATGTACAGCCCTACATGAATCGTAACAAGCAGATTTACTGGACCCATACATAGGACCCGAACAGGTACTACCACTCCGAGTCAGTGTGGACCTGGGAGTAATGGCCATGAAGGTGTACCTCACACTCCTCTTGTCTCCAGAACTGGAGTCACACAACATTATGTAGTTTAGTATCATACTCAGAGCACTTCTTTTTTTTGGGGGGAATCTTGCCCCTCTGCAGGGTATACAGTCAGCGTATTCTAAGTCCCATTGATGTTGTCTATAACAAGACAAGAAATTATGGGTTATTGGTGGGAACGTTCAACTTCTACTTCCATATCACCAACACCCATCTTTGACTTTGTTGGGCAACATTATAAAATAAGAAGCATTACTTTCTGAGCGATTCTCTTATGGGTATTGTAGGCAGGTGCCTATTTCCCATTGGCAAAACTGCATAGTTGTCAGTGTATTGAAAAATAGTGTTTTGTAATTGAAAACTTACGAATAGTTTTCTTGTTTTTCCCTATATCGAATTAAGTAAGAGTCTTTACATTCGGAGCTTTTATTCATACATCTTAGTCTCTTTTTCTATATTCATTGTTAGATAGTATGTTTGTAGGGAGGCGATGTGCTCTAGACACAGACAACACTGAGCACATGTTTGTCTTTATTAGATCGTTTTGTAAATAACACAATTGTAATTATTTATACTAGAAAATATGCGCCATTCACCGTAAGCGTTTTAGTTTTAATGCAAGAAAATATATTAGATTCGAAAGAATAACAAAATTAAATAAGAACGCTTATAAAAAGATTACACTTATTTCAATTATATTTTAATTGGTTTCTATATAAAAGTATATATAAGATTGCTTCTAATACGTTTGAGAATAACATAGTAGTATTAGAAATCAGTAAGAGCAAATAATTATTTATTAAACCCAGTTTTGTTAAAATCATTATGCAAATTATTTTCAGCATATACTATATAAATCTTTATTTCTTAGAGATACTAGCAAATATATGCACCCTCCGGGTGCAAGTATTTAAGTTTTAATATAATAAAATATCATGTTAAATTAGAAAGGCTAATGAAACTGAATAAGAATTCAGATTAAAATATTTGGAACAGAGGGAGTATAATCGGAAAATAGAACAACTTTGAAACTAACTGTTCCATCATTTTCCCTTACTCCCGTCTTTCAGTGGTAAATTTCCCTAATTTAACTATTTAGTTAAAATAGGAATAGTTAAATAAAAATTACAGTTATTTCTTTATGTTAATAGATTTCTGTTAAGATTTATCCCCGAGATTTTTGCTCATATTTATTAAGATAAAACCAAACAATTAGAAATCAATAATACTAAGCATATATTTATTAAAATCAAATTTTTTAAGATCAATATGCAAATCAGCCTTCCCATTCACATTGTAAACCGCTATTTCGTTGAATATATAAATATAATTGCATGTTATTAGTATGTAGATATTGTTAACAGTCTTAATGATGTAAAACAATTTTACTAATAATTGAGGTTTAAATAAAAAATAAAATCATGGAGAATGTGTGTAAATAACAAAGGGAATTGTGACTTGTGTAGTTTCGGTTACAGACAGACAAACCCACAATCTCCATTATAATAAGATATAAGACATATTTCAAGAGTTCAAATACATTAATAACATGGGCCTTTCGAGGCTGGTGGGTCCGGTAGCTTCGGCCACTGGACTATTAATGTAAATTAACGGCGTGATCCCAGGGGGCACCCCAGGCAACACCTGCTCCCTTGATTTAAATGGGCAGAGCTGGGTTTATTGCCAAGTGCCTGAGGCGCCCCCTTGAGGAGGAATGCCGAGCAGATTGACGCATTTTTGTACCTACCATCCAATTATCTTCGGTTCGTGGGTGGTCCCACATTAAAAAGACCTTGTGTCGCACCAACATACATGGGATGCGCGGTAAATACATTAATAATATGGGCAGTTTTGTGGCAAATCTAACTCAGCTAGACTTTAATAGAGACATCGTTGATAAATAAGATGCTAATTAAGATTAAATAATTGACTATTTAGTAATCATAGAGAATATAACTTAGATAACTAAGAAAATTGTGATGTCAGTGATGACGTAGTTTCGGTTACAGACAGACAATTACATAATCTCCATTATAATAAGATTTGTTCCAGGAGTGAACTTATCAATTGAAGTTGAATTAGTGCCTAATAGAAATCAACTGCAAAAAGCAAAAAAAAAAAAAAAAAAAAAAAAAAAACAAAAATAAAAAAAAAAGGCACCCCCCGAAAAAAACCCAACAAAAAACAACAAACAAATGAGAAACAAAAACAGATATTGGGTTAGGTAAGAAAAATATATGTAATCACAATTTATAGAGATATACCATCCTGACAGAATACAACCACTCCTGGTTAGGGTTGACCTGGGAGTAATGGTAAAGAGGAACTTCACATTGCCCAGAGATCCAGAATTGAAACTTCCCCGCTAGCTGTAGTTTAACTGTTACGATTTTTGTGGCACTTTACAGTGGAGACCCCTTGTGTTAATCAAAGCGTGATCTTTAGTGAAGAAACCTTTGATTGTTCTTTAGTGTTGGGTATGATCCTTTGGTTGTTCCTTAGTGTTGGGTAAAATCCTTGCGGTGAACAAAATCCTTGGCTGCAGGTCCGTTTGTCAATGTCGAATAACGTGCAAATGAACGGCTTTCAATATCGGTGATTAAATATTTAACTAACCACCTATATGTTTAAGTGGCAGGTTCCACCTTATATA
>CM042145.1:105571834-105574334 GCA_023376005.1 Doryteuthis pealeii
TATATATATATATATATATATATATATATATATATATTACAAAGAAAGTACATTAAGGTATATCCATATATAAGCTAAACTATATGCCTTCAACAAATACCGACAGGAAGTTGCAATCCAAAACTGCACTTAAAACTTGCAAAAATATCTGAACGTTGACGTTGTTCTGGTCAAATGACATTGAAAAGACTAATTCGCAAACAGCAAATTTAGCATTTGGGTTTTAGGTCGCTTTCATGTGGTGTCACTATCAAGGGAATTGTTCATTTCAAAACTGAAAATGTACCAAATTCGCAGATAACACAATAATTTCTTCATTTCAGACACAAAACGAGCCATGTTTATGTTCTTCATAAAAAACCACTGACGGTTGAAAGGACCTGAACAAAAAAAAAAAAAAAAAAAAAAAAAAAAAAAAAAATTAGATAAAGAGATTCATATATTTTTTATTTATCTTACTTTTTTATTTATTTAGAATTGATCCATATTTGAAGTATCTTACTCACTAACAATATACTTTTATATATATATATATATATATATTATATATATAATATATATATATATATCTGTGTGTTTGTAACAGAGAGTGTGCGTGCATGTATGTGAGCTTACATATATATATATATAAATAATAATATGCTTAATATCATATACATATATATATATATATATATATATATATATATATATATTATATATATAATATATATCTGCATAGCGAGCCATCCTTTGCGGATTTACTTGTCAAGTTTATTTTCTATAATTATCGAATTTATACGATACATGCATTTATAATTGCCTTCAAGCAAAAATATAAAAATAATAATTATTCAACATTGCTTCTAAAAACAAACATCCAAAAATCTTATTCACTTCGCCGAAGAGCTAACGGCCGGGTTTGTTTACTAAATAAACGTCTACTTGCCTAATATGGCAGGGGTGTGTAATAGTTTCCTTGACAAGGTTAATTTCGCAGGGATTGTTCGCTATGTACCGGCGGCCGAACGGATATGGTCTCTGACTATGCCTGTGAAGTCCCGGTTTCGATTCCTGTCGGAGGGAGTCGTTAGTATACATCGCTGAAGAGACTTAATAAGTCGAACAGTCTGTACGGTGTTCTGCATAGCGAGCCATCCTTTGCGGGATTTACTGTCAAGTTTATTTTCTATAATTATCGAATTTATACGATACATGCATTTATAATTGCCTTCAAGCAAAAATATAAATAATAATATATATATATATATATATATATATATATGTGTGTGTGTGTGTGTGTTTGTGTGTACTTGCATGTATATATTTGTGTATATATGTGTGCGTATGTGTCTATATTATATGAGTGTGTGATTTTGGACATATATAATATATATATATATTAATAAGTCATCCACAGACACGTGTTTCGGCATATCATGCCTCTTCAGTGTGGCTAGACACAACTATCCTTGCGTAGGGTTGTGTGTGTGTGTGTTCATGTATATATGTGTATATATACATGCATACATACATATATATGTGTGTCTGTGAGTATGTGCGTTCGTGTGTAGTTGAGTATATATAATATATATATATATATATATATATATATATATATATATATAATCACATACACACACACACACACACACACACACATATATATATATATATATATATCCACTACCCATCCCACCAGCCACCCCTGCCCCTACTGACAACCTACTGTTTTTCACCATTCTGAAAATGTCCTTCATTGAAGCAAGAACTAGGCTTTTGTCCTGATGATGGTTAAAATGGCCGAAACGTTGCATCATCGACAATAAAACATCCAGTTTCCATAACATCCCGTGTTTGTCTACTTTTCTCCACACACACACACACACACACACATATATATATATATATATATATATATATATATATGATATACGGGTTAAGGACATATGCAGACACGTATATCAATATATGCACTAAATTTTTATGCTTTGTTGTCAATTATTATATTACAAAATAATCAATCTACACTGGCTTAGTGAAATATATGAAATCACAGACGTACAAATGCACACATACGCACATGCACACACACACACACACACACACACACCCATACACATGTGGATCTATGACTGTCAGCGTCGAGACCGGCATAGAAATCTAAATAAGTCAGTCTGTACAAATATTTTCCTTTCAAACACACTTATTCATTGTCGGTCGTGGTTTTTCTGGTCCAATAAATGAATCTTTAGTTTTTTTTGTTGTTGTTTTTTCTTCTTTTTCAGATTAAGAAAACAGTGATTGCTGCAAATCTGTGTTCAACAGCTGCCTCACCCCCTCCCGCCCCGGAAGCAATGAGTATAGGTCAGAAAGCTTTCGTTTCGAAAAACTAACAACAAAAATGAAAAAAAAATTCTATTTTTCTTAGTTGCTTGAATTAATAAGAAAATGACGTCATTAAAAGAAGAAAAATATCTACACTCTATACATTCATATATATATATATATATATATATAT
>CM042145.1:105584334-105654334 GCA_023376005.1 Doryteuthis pealeii
ATTTTATAATTTTACTTCAGCAACACGTGTTTCAGATCTTCTGGCAAAAAAGTATCAAGATTTTTTGTATTTTTTGATACCTAGTATTCTGAAAATATAACGTTCCATCCATTCGTCATTTCTATCTTTAAACTTGGTACTTTTTTTGACACACCTTGTATTCTGAAAAAATATGAATGGAACTTTATTTATTTTCAGAATACAAGGTGTGTCAAAAAGTACAACAAATTTCGATACTTTTTTGACACCCCATATATATATATATATATATATATATATATATATATATATATATGATAAAACCACTCACGGCTCAGAGTTTCATGTAACAGATCTTTAGGTGATTATATGCAACCACGTCTAAAGTGATCTGAACTTTAGAATGGGAAGTAATTTCTTTATATTCCGTGAAATGAATCAAATAATAAATGGGAAATTTAAGACTATGATTTATGAGTAATGGTTGATATTTTCGCTCATCCAGGAAATCCCCTGAAATATATCCTTGCAGATTGTGCATATAAATATTTTCAAATGCAAGTTGTCAGTAAAACGGTTGTTTAATATATAGAAATGAATAAATAATATATATATATATATATATATATATATATATATATATATATATAAGGTGTGTTAAAACGTATCAAGATTTTCTGAAAAAAATAACGTTCATTTATTTTTTCAGAATACAAGGTGTGTCAAAAAGTACCAAGTTTAAAACTGTATTAACCAGGATAGTAATAATGAATAAATGGAACGTTATTTTTTTCAGGATACATGGTGTGACTAAAGTACCGAAAACCTCGATACTTTTTGATACACCTTATATATACTAGCAAATATATGCACCCTCCGGGTGCAAGTATTTAAGTTTTAATATAATGAAATATCGTATTAAATTAGAAACGCCAATGAAACTAAATAAGAATGCAGATAAAAAGATTTGAAACAGAGGGGGATATAATCGAAAAATAGAACAACTGAAATTTACTCTTCCATCACTCTTGTCTTTCATTGTTATTTTTTCTAATTTAAGTATTTAGTTAAAAGAGGAAGTAAAGAATAAAATGACAGTTATCTTTTCTTGTTAATGGATTTCATTTTAAGATTTATTGAAGAGATTTTTACTTATATTCATTAAAATAAAGCCAAACAGTTAGAAACCAATAATACTAAGCACATATTTATTAAAATTACATTTTTAATATCAATATGCAAATTAGTCTTCCCGTTCACATTGTAAACCGCTATTTTGTTGTATATATAAATACAATTGCATGTTGTTAGCATGTAGATATGGTTAACAGTATTAATAATGTAAAACAATATTATTAATAATTGAGGTTAAAATAAGGATAAATTCATGGTGAATGTGACGTCAATAACTAAGGGAATTGTGACTCGAGTAGTGATTTAGTTTCGGTTACAGACAGAAACACACACAATCTCCATTATAATAAGATATATATATATATATATATAATATATATATATATATATCTTATAATAATGGGGATTCGGTGTCAGTCTACCTGTAACCGAAACTACGTCACTGCTTACGTCACAATGCTTTCAAGAATTATGTTAATTTTTCAATGAGTAATTAATTTATCATCTTTATTTGACAATTTCTGTATTTTTGTGAGAATTTTAAACTCCGGAGTTTAATTAATTCAAATTAAATTCACCAGTTATCAAATATGGTGTAATTATTGATTTTAAAAAGTCAAATTCTACGTTAATTAATCTTTTTAAGAGAATAATTTAGGCTTTTTTTTTTTATCTTTCTTGGAAAAACTAGACGAAATTTAAGGAAATTTCTGAAATTATAGCTACTTTTTATTATTGGTTGTCGAAGAAATTTAAAAAGTAGCTAAACATCACACATAATTAAATATGTCGAGTGAAACATTTTGATTCTATGTCATCTAGTGCGGGACATCTTATTGTGATAGAGATTCGGTGTCTGTCTGTCTTTAACCGATCACGTCACAATACCATCAAGAATTGAGTAAGTTTATCAATGAGTATCTAATTTAGATTCGAAATCATTAATATATATTGAATAGAATAAGTCTTATTTATTAATGATGTCTCTATGAAAATCTAAGTTAGATTTATCTCAAAATAGCCCATATTTATTAGCGTGTTTAAAATCCTGCAATGTGTCTTACATATCACTATGAAATAAAGGTTTACATAAAATATGGTGTGGTTAATTTGCATACTGGTTTTAAGAAAACCGGTTTTAATAAATAATTACTTGGTGTTATTAATCTCTTATATTATTGTTTTATTCTCCAACGTATTAAAATCAATCCTATGAATGATTTAATATAGTTATCATAACACAAATAAATAAAAAAGGGTTGGGATAGATAAATAAGAGTCACTTGTATACTATGGAGGTGCGTAGTGTAATGGTTAGAGTGGTAGGAAATGCATGCTTCGTCCTGAGTTCAATTCCTGGACGAGGCTGTTTGCATTTTACATGGCGCTAATATCCTTAGGAAAGGTATGTATCCAATTCTCCATCAAGCTATGGGTAAAATAGCAGGACAGACTGGGCTCTTTAACCATGGCTAGGTAACCAGCCTAAGAAGAAGGAAAACTCTGAATTCAAACCTGTTAAACTCCGCTTAAGAAGTTGACCTTGGGTCACATCCTGCTCGTGCGGAGGGGTTGGTAAAGATACATATTATGGAGTTTTTTTTTATTTTTTTTCTTGTGAGAGTTGGATGACAGCAATATTGGTTTCTTTATTTTAATGCCATATCAACTTTCATGGATTATTTAATACCAAAGGCATACTTAAAGAACAGTATGTACTGTAAAGTCGACGGAGTGGCCTATTGTCGGTATCAGCCAGACAACCAGAGAGTCTATCCCCTTTTCACTAGCACTAGACAAGGGAGATTGTTTTTGCGTCTGAGGTGGAGCACCACACCTACCATCAGCTCCAACTTTACTGCACAGATCCCTGTGCTACTCGCGTGCTGAGTTGGCCAGGACCGGTATTGAACGCAGAACCTTCTGGTTGCGAGCCGGATGCTCTACCGACTAAGCTAAAACAGTAATGGTACTATTTAACTAATAGATGAGGGGTTTTACCAAGAGTATCAGTCTGAAAATGAACGTAATAGCACGATCGGTGTGCGAACTCGCTTACTACGATATTGATGTCCGGGTCGTTTGCCGCTACGCCACGGTGATTTCAATGATGAGTGAAACTAAATAGACGTGTTTTGGTCTTTTACGATATCTATTAATAATGGAGATTCGGTCTCTATTTGTCTGTTACCAAAACTACGCCACTGATTCCATCACATTACCCAAAATCCTCAATACATAGAATAAAGAACAACCTTGTTTGAATTAATTTGAATTTAACAGTGAGAAATTTGATTTTGTTAGAAATAAAACATATTTATTTGAATTTTGATAGGAAAACTATTTTTATTTCTATTACTAAAAGAATTATAAGATTTCAAAGATCTGTTGCCATTTTTTACGAAAGAGCTTGGCAAAAAATCCTTTATACGTCCAAAAGGATGTCGATGAAATCGAGACAAAATTTGGTAAAAAATGATTTTTTTTACACTAAAATTAACGTATTCGTTCAATTTTAATAACATTTGGTAGAAGTATGTAAAATTGAGTATATTAAAAAAGTATTGCCATCAGTCATAAAACAAAACAAATTCCCACCACCTTAGGCAATGTCTTTCAAAAAATAATTTTTACACCACCCGGAGGGTGTTTTTGTTTTGCTAGTCTTAATTAATAAAGATTTGATAAAAAAACAAACATGTTAGTTTGCTGGAGAAGGTGGTGGTCACGTTACTAATAGACGTATTAGATGTTTGCAGTTTTATTGGTTTAGCAAACACCCAAGGGATGCAAGACTTCCCAAACACCATTGTTTTTTTTTCATAAATAGATTTGGTTATTTCCTATAAGTCTAACATAAACAAAGGGGAGCCACTCTTGACTGATAAATTATTTATTTATTTTCCCATTAAACTAACCCTAAACCATAACCCAGCCCTAATCCTAACCCTAAACCCTAACCCTAACTCCGTCTTCTTTTTTCCTAGTAGATCAATAAATGAATAAATAATTTACTAGTCAAGAGTGGTTCCCCTTTGTTTATGTTAGACTTATAGTAAATAACCATAGATTTTGCTGTCTAGTAATATTAAGTTGTGCCTTTCCAGCTGAGATGACGTTAACCACCACACCGTCAAGTATTTCATAACAAAAAAAATGTGAATTTAGTTAATCTTCTTCTAGACTATTGAATCCAGTCTGCTCGATTATGGAAAATAATGGATTGATACCTTTACTAAGGGCATTAGCATGATGTGAAACGCAAACAGCTTATTCCTGGATTTGAACTCGAATAGACCATTCCGTTTCCTTCGACGGAAAAGCACCGCTCTATCTCTACTTGTCTATATCTTACACCCCTCATACATGCACACACCAACACGCACACAAATGCATTATTCTATTTAAGATTATTTAAGATATAAGATAATAATAGAAAACATATGTAAAATTCCGTCTTCTTCTGAGCAGAATGTTTTGATTTTTAAAAGAAAAACGGTAGATACAGGAGGAATATTCAAAATTGATTATATTGTAAAATGGAATCTTTTTTTAAAAACTCCAAAGTGTTTCCTGGCTTGAAAAATAATGTGGAAATATTTCTAGCTGTTCATGTTCTGAATTTTAAAAAGAATAAAAACATTGACGAAGCGCATCGATGAAGGCTAGAAATATACGAAGACTTGCGAGAAATGGTTGACTTGCGACAAATCTATTTTCCCACTGAAGTCCCATGGCTGGTTAGTTGGTTAGGTTTTACGGCACGTCAACCCTTGTTGGGTTACTTTATGTCGAAGACGTTTTGTTTATTCATTCTTGATAGTGTTTAATAAAAAAAAAATTCCTTTTTTCCTTACTTCAAAAGGGTAGAGGTAGGTATGTACGACCGTTATAATCTTGCAACACCCTCTGGTTAAAAATGAGACCGTCCAAATCGTCCAAGATGAAAGGCAAACATTTAAATCCTGATTATTTGGTGTTGCTTATCCGCCGAATTCTTATTTCTTATGAGTATTGTCACCTCAGCTAAATAATAGACCATTCAGTTTTTATCTTAAAAAAAAATGAAAGGGAAGAAAAATACCATAGCTAACAGAAAAATATCAGAAAGCAAGAAATAAAGATTGAAAGATATTAGTGAAAAAGATAGAAAGAGAGGGTGAGCGCGCGGAAGCTATAATGCTAATCTGTTTCAATCAAATATAATGAAAAGGGGAATAGAAGGAAATAAGGAAAATGAGAGAGAGAGAGAGGAGAGAGAGAGAGAGAGAGAGAGAGAGAGAGAGAGAGAGAGAGAGAGAGAGAGAGAGAGTTAAATCAAGATTGGTATACTTTTTACATATTGAACTATTTAGCAAAAGCTCTTAAGTAAACATATCAAACGTAATAATTAAGTTATTATACTGTGGTATATCCACAAGTCCTGCTAGTGTATACGTAATTTTTGGTAGATATGTAGATATATGTTGAGAGTAGTGTACGAAGTGAAGATGAAGACAGAAATAGAAAATGAAAAAAAAAAAAAACGAGTAGGAAGTAGGGAAATATTATAATGATAACAGTGAATAAGCGAAAAAGCCGATATGAATAGAAACGGGGACGGAATGAATAAATAATTAAAGAAAATATTGTAGAAAATTATCGCTGAAGTTAGCAGAAACAGTTGAAGCTAAAAACAACGATGGTTGACCCCAAGAACACATATTCCCGCTGTGAGTCGTCAATTCAGTTTAAATATAAACACGAAATATCATTAGGCCGGGCAGAAATATGACTGGGGTGTCAAAAGGGTAGAGGTAGGTAGAAGCAGAAGGTGATCAAGTCTCAGTCAAAAGTTTCTTTACCAAAACCAATCTGTACGCTGTCACCTGTGGGCAACGACAAGTAATTATACATCAACAAAATAATTAAATATGGCACTTGTTAAATTACTATTTGGCACACTGTCTTTGGCTTAAAACATCGGATACTTTAAATGCCACCATGTCTGCTTTAGAAATATATATTTATATACACTGAGATGGCAAAAGATTAGGAGCAGAGGCTGTAGTAAGAATAACAGCTACTGTCTCGTAACAAAAGCACAGGTCAAGATACCAAGATAGAATGACCAATGAATGGAACGTAATTTTTTTAGAATACAAGGTGTGTCATAAAAGTGCCGAGTTTGAAGCTGTATTTGCTAAGATGGAAATGAACAATGAATGGAACGTTATTTTTTCAGAATACAAGTTGTGTCAAAAAGTACAAAAAATCTCGATACTTTTTTGACACACCTGGTATATATGATATATATGATATATCATTATATTGTATCATATATAATATACCATATAATTATATCATATATGGTTATATAACAATAAGTCAGAGTCAGAAGTATGTATTTACATATTTACCCTCCGTGTTGTAAGGGAAGATACTTTCCCCTACAAGAAAGTTGAACTTGTCCAACGAAGCCCATAAATGATACGGTCTACATAGTTGAGTAGTCTAGTTCGAGTAGTAGCTAATTGCTACATAATTAATTAATGTTGTGGAAACGCTGCGTTGGACTCTATTATGTTATATTTTATTATATCGAAGGTAATAAACTTATGTTAACCTTTCGTCCGAACTTCAGTGTTGTTATTTGATAATTAAGACTCAACATAAAGTAACTTTCTAAGCGGAGTTTAACGAATTCGAATTCAGAGATTTCATTTTAGACTAGTTGCTATACCAATGTTAAAAAACATGTCTGATCTACAATTTTAGCCAGAGCTGAAGGAGAATAAATGGATTCATACCTTTCACAAGGAATTAGGGCTATGGGAAATGCTAACTGCGTCCTCCAGGATTTGAACTCGGTTCGCCGAGTCCATTTCGTCCTGTGTCCTCCATGATTAGTCTTGCAAACAGAGATTAATTACTGTTGTTAAAGAGCTGCGCGTTGGACTCTATCTTATATATATCATTTGTAACAAAGGGTAATAAACCTCTTAAATTTTCTTCCGGATTTCAATGTTGTTATTTGATAATTGAGATACAACATAAATTACATTTCTTAGTGGAATTTAACGGGCTGGAACACAAAGTTTTCTTTCTAAACTGGTTACAATACCAATGTTAAAAAAACCCGTGTCTAACCTGCTATTTTAGCCAGAGCTGAAGGGTGAATAATTGGATTCATACCTTTCCCAAGGTATTAGCACTATGTGAAATGCAAACTGCGTCCTCCAGGATTCGAACTCGGTTCGCCGAGTCCATTTCGTTCGACTATAACCATTACACGACAAACACCAGATGTATATCAAATAATACAATATAATTGAGAATGGCACTTGTGAAATTACTCTTTGTCACATTGTCTTTGGCTTAAAATATCGGATACTTTAAATGCCGCCATATCTTCTTTAGAAATATATATATATATATATATATATATATATATATATATATATATATATATATATACACTGAGATGCCAAAACAGCTACATGTGGCAAGAATGACAGCTTCTCCCAATGATTATATGAAAATATATAATGATTTTATGATGTTATAATTATGATTATATAATAATTATAGAATTATAATCTATAATTATTTTATATAATCATACAATATATCTTATTATAATAGAGATTTGTGTATCTGTAACCGAAACTGTATAACTAATCAAGTCTCAATTCCCTTTGTTATTTATGTCAAATACTCCATGATTTTATTTCTATTAAAATCTCAATTATTAATAAAATTGTTTTACATTATTAATACTGTTGGTCATATCTACATACTATTAACGTGCAATTGTATTTATATAAACAACCAAATAGCGGTTTACAGTGCGAACGGAAAGGCTAATTTGCATATTGATATTAAAAATTTTAATTTAATAAATATGTGCTTAATATTATTGATTTCTAACTATTTGGTTTTATCTTAATGTATATGAGCAAAAATCTCGGGGGTAAATCTTAAAAAAATCCATTAACAAAAAGAAATAACTGTAATTTCATTCTTTACTTCCTATTTTAACTAAATAGGAAAATTTAGCAATGAAAGTTGGGAGTTTCCATTGTTCTATTAAAAAAAAAAATTATATCCCGCTCTGTTTCAAATCTTTTTATCTGCTTTCTTATTTAGTTTCATTAGACTTTCTAATACATATACTATTTTTTTACATTAAAACTTAAATACATGCACCCGGATGTGTATATATTTGTTAGTCATTATAATATATATAAAATATGTGTCGCATCAGATCGATTCTTTAAAGCTCCGAAACCACGCTTGAAGGTGGGAATCTATCTGATAAGACACAATTGGAAATTAACATTTAACAGCGTATTATATTCAAGAGATTCCAAATTAAGAAAAATCCTAGGAAGGATACGATTTGGAATAATAACATAAGAATCTTTACGTGTCCAATAAATCCTAACAACAGCTAACTATTTGCATATTTTTACTTTGTTTCCTGAAGTAATAAAGTTCAAGGTGGACACTTTATGGTGACAATTTCAAATTATGTAATATATCTACAATAATTATAATAGTTATCTTTATATCTTATTATAATGGAGATTGTGGGTTTGTCTGTCTGTAACCGAAACTATATTTCTATACAAGTCACAATTCCTTTAGTTATTTACATCATATTCTCCATGATTTTATTTTTATTTAAACCTCAATTATTAATAAAATTGTTTTACATTACTTACACTGTTGACCATATCTACATACTAATAACATGCAATTGTATTTATATATACAACAAAATAGAGGTTTACAGTATGAATGGGAAGGCTAATTTGCATATTGATCTTAAAAAATTGATTTTAATAAATATATGCTTAGTATTATTGATTTCTAATTGTTTGGTTTTATCTTATTGAATATGAGCAAAAATCTCTTCAATAAATCTTAAAAGAAATCCCTTAACAAGAAGAAGTAACTGTAATATTATTCTTTACTTCCTATTTTAACTAAACAGTTTAATTAGGAAAATTTACCAATGAAAGACGGGAGTAACGGAAAATGATGGAAGAGTTAGTTTCAAAGTTGTTCTATTTTATACCCCCTCTGTCCAAAATCTTTTTATCTACATTCTTATTCAGTTTCATTAGCCTTTCTAATTTAATATCATATTTTATCATAAAATTTAACTAAAATACTTGCACCCGGAGGGTGCATATATTTGCTAGTATATATAATTTAAAAAAATACCACCTTAAAATTATCGTCAGTCTAGAGTTATTGATAAAGGAAAAATAACACTTTGCCATTTATAGTTTAAATATTCTATTTTATTCTATTTCATCTATTTATATAAAAAAACAATAACATTAAATATAGTTTTCTTAACCCATTCATCAATTTAAGTCTGAGTAAAAAACCCATACATTTCTCTAATATATAATATATCATATAATTATATCAGATATAATTATATAATTATTTATAATTTATAATTATATGATTATAATTATAATGTTATAAATAATTATATAAAAGTATAATAGATACATATAGAAGTTTCAATATAATCAATTATGGCACTTGTAAAATTACTCTTTGTCACATTGTCTTTGGCTTAACACATAGGATACTTTAAATGCCACCATATCTGCTTCAGAACTATATATATTTATATACACTGAGACTTTGTCGTTTTAACTTATCAGTGAGATCTGATTTCCATATGACTGAATCTGTTTACTGCAAACCATGCCTTCCCTATTCGTACATTAACATCGCTTTCTGTGGATGACAATTCTTTCAAGTTGTGGCTGTATCAGTGCTACTGTATGGCTGCACCACTTGGACCCTAACGAGGCGCCTGGAGAATAAGCAAGATAGGACCTGCACAAGAATGCTGCGTCCGATCTTGAACAAGTCGTGGAAACAACACCCGACAAGGAAGCAGCTCTACTTGTCCCCTATCTTACAAACCATCCGAGTGAGACGAACAAGACATGCTGGACACTGCTGGAGAAGCAAGAACGAAATCATAAGCAACGTTCTCCTCTGGAAACCAGCACATGGACATGCCAATGTAGGCCATCCAGCAAGGGTCTACATTGACCAGCTCTGTGCGGATACTAGATACTGCGCAGAGGACCTCACTGGGACAAGGAGTGATAGAGAAGGTTGTCGAGAGATTGTTATGGATATCCGTGCTAATTGCGCGACATGATCATAATGATACACTGAGATGCCAAAACATTTGGAACAGCGACGTGTGGCAAGAATGACAGCTACTGTCTCGTAACAAATGCGCAGTTCAAGATAAGAAGCCGGTATTTACATATTTACTCCCTAGTACAAGCATGACATGACACAGGATCACTTTCTAAGCAGAGATTAACAGGTTACAATACAGAGTTTTCCTTTTCCTAGACTGGTTTCCTAACCAAGGCTATAGAGTACATTGGTTTGTTTTTTGGTTTGTTTTGTTTTACGGCATATCAACCTCAGTGGGTTATTTAATGCCGATAAAGTTTTGAAATAAATCAATTCTTAATGGATAATACAATTTTTTTTATAAACACATTTTTCTATTTAACCCATAGACGGGACCCTAACAGGTACTACCACTCCGGGTCCGAGTGGACCAGGGAGCAATGGTGATGAAGGGGTGCTCCACATTCCCCAAACCTCCAGAACTGGAACCTCACCATCAGATAGAGTTTAACGTCATTCCCAGGACATGTAGACCCGCAGCCACCGCCTTCTAGCACCCATATGATAAAAAGGGGTTGGGGCTTGCCATAAGGGCAATAGGATTGGGAAAATCATATAGGTGCTAGGGCTTGACGTGACTAGCCGATTGATCGGAGGGGGCCTCTCTGACCGCCCGTCTAGCCTATAGAGTACAGTATGTCCTACTATTTCTGGAGTGAGAATAATTATATTCCTACCTTTCCCAAGGGTATGTACGTTATCTAAAATGCAGAAGACTTTATAGCGCCAAAGAACAGTAATCGTAGTAGTGTGGGTCTATGTAAGTCACGGTACTTGATGAGATGACTTAGTTCCGTGACTACCATATGTGTCTCCGGCTAGTTGCTCTGTCGATGCTCTCTTTGCCCACTTGTACTTTCCTTTGATCCGTAGAATTGGGATCGACGCAACTTGGCCGGAGCTTCTTTGTGACGGGCCGGGAGATTAGTGGAAAAAAGTTGCCTACACTCATTCTGACATGTTAAATTGAATTTTGAGCCATTCTTATCTTTTCATATAAACAGATATTTTCATGATTTAAAAAAAATATACAATACCACTAAAAAAAATCTGAAACACCCTCGAACCAACCAACATACTGTCAGAGTAGGATAGACTGGGCTCTTTAACTGAGAGAATAAGGTAATTTCCAGTCCAAATTACAATTTAATTATGATTTCACAAGTAGAAACAGTGGATATATCACAGTATGTTAATTTGATTATTACAATATTTGATATGTTTACTTAAGAGTTATTGCTATATGCTAAATTCCGTTTTTATTATAAAGAAAGAAAGGAAAGAAAAAGAACATGAGATAAAATAAATATAAGAAAGGGGAAAAAAGAGACTAGCGGAAAGATGGGGATAGTGGGTGAGTACGCGGAAGCAATTGAACATAGTGAAAAGATGAAAAGAAGGAAAGAAAAAAAAAGAAAGATAGAAAGTTAAATCAAGATTATTATAATTTTTTATATATTAAACTATTTAGTAATAGTTCTTAAGTAAACATATCAAACGCTGTAATAAATAGATTATCATAATGTGGCATATCCACTGGTCCTGCTATTTATTTGGAAATGCTTAATTTTAATCATATCTATACTTACAATGTTTCCTTGCACTAATTTGTTTATGTTGGATTGTTTTGACACACATATATATATATATTTACCAATCCCTCCGCACGAGCAGGATGTGACACAAGGTCAATTTCTTAAGCGGAGTTCAACAGGTTTTAATTCAGAGTTTTCCTTCTCCAAGACCGGTTGCCTAATCAAGGTTAAAGAGCCCAGTCTGTCCTACTATTTATCCATAGCTGGAGGGAGAGTAGGATTCATACATTTCCCAAGGGTATTAGCTCTAAGTAAAATGCAATTACCACATCCAGGATTTGAACTCGGGGCGACGAGTCCATTTCCCATGACTTTAACCATTACACCACGCGCCTCACACCTGTTATGACACATATAAGGTGTGATGGAAACCGCCACTTAAACTTATAGACTCGGCGTGGTCACGTGGATTAAGCTCAGCCAATCAACAGCTCGAAAATGTGGTTAGTTAACTATTTAATCGCCGATATTAAAACCCGTTCATTTGCACGTTATTCGACAGTGACGAACAGACATGCAACCATAACTTAACGCAAAAAGTGCCCCCACCTGAAGCCTATATATGGTATCAAGTATTCCTATCTAATATAAATAATTTGCACACAGTTATATGACATCAAGTATTCCTATCTAATACAAATAATTTGCACACAGTTATATGACGTCAAGTATTCCTACCTAATACAAATAATTTACACGAAGTTATATGACGTCAAGTATTCCTATCTAATACAAATAATCTACACGAAGTTATATGACGTCAAGTATTCCTATCTAATACAAATAATTTACACGAAATTATATGATATCAAGTATTCCTATCAAATACAAATAATTTGCACAAAATTATATAATCATACTGTGGTATATCCATTGGTCCTGTTAGTATTAGTTAGTCTTTGGTGTGGCCTAAAGTCGGTATCAGCCTGACAGCGAGGGAGTCTACTCCATTTTCACTAGCACAAGACCAAGGAGATTGTTTACAGCATCTGAGTTGGAGCGCCACACATAACATCAGCTCTTCACTTTACAGCACAGATCCCTGTGCTGCTCAAACGCTGAGTTGGCGAGGGCCGATATCGAACCAAGAACCTTGTGGTTTCCATGCAGACGCTCTACCGACTGATATAAACCGGGAGATAACAGGATAAAAAAAAGTGATATATAAGATGTGTAAATTTAATTTCAACGTTGTCACGATTCTTTAAGTAGGATATATTAATGTTCGGTTCATATTTGTTTCTCGAAGACGCAGTAAAATTCTTTTTCCCCAGAATTAATTTAGTGTCTGCGATAAATATTTCAAATTAGTTTAAATTGATTTTAATGGTTCAAGTTTTGAAAACGAAAAAACATTTTTCTAATAGAATCTGTTTTTACTCGTCATCAAAAAGAAAAACCATATCCAAGTTCCTTATAGTCGCATTATAGCCAAATAGTGACGTGTATGGTTGCTTAGCAACAAAGGAGGTACCAGATGGTGACCTAGTTTTAAAGAAAAAAAAACGGGGAAATTTTCTCAAAGTGAAGAATTTTATTTCGAAGAATCAGAACCTTTGGAAAAAGGAATCGGTTTCTTTCTTTCTTTTTTTCTTCGTCTTTTATTTTCCCCTTATATATATATATATATATATATATATATATATATATATATATATATATATATATATATATATGTGTGAAGTCTGGTACTCTTTTCTTGGCCCCCTTAACTTTTTCTCTTCTCTTTTCTATGTATATATGTATGTATGTAATATGTATGTATGAATCACCATCATCATCATTAATATGTAAGTATTTATCTAACCCGTTCGCCACGGGTAGGATGTGACACAGGGTCACAAGTACGGGACAGCCAGTGACGATAAAACTCGCAATTCAGTAATAATGGATCTGCAAATCTAGCTTGCTAACCATTACACCACGATGAGACACCTTTTTTACCCAACTTGTTCGCCACGGGTAGGATGGGATGCAAGCTCGCAAGTCCGGGGCGGGGGGAGCCAGCGAGGATCAAACTTGCAATTTAGTAGTAATGGATCTGCGATATTAGCTTGTTAACCATTACACCACGATGGGATGCACGCGTCATGTATGCCGCAGACAGGATGTGACACAGGGTCATTTATTTTTAAAAGAAGCAAGGCCGGTTTTAAATTCAGAGTTTTCCTTCTTCTAGACTGGTTGCCCAATTAAGGCTAAAGAACCCATGCTACCCCACAATTTACCCATAGTTGGGAGAGAACAGATGGGTTCGTGTATTTCCCGAGGGCATTAGCGTAATGAAAAAACAGACTCGTAAGTATTTTCTATGAGGATAACCGTTATACCATGAGTGCCTTCACGTAAGGTTCCTGGTTCGATGCCAGCCCTCACCACCTCGACGCATCAGTAGCACAGGGGACTGTGGGTTAAATTGAGGAGCTGATGGTAAGTGTGGTGCTCCACCTCTGACGCAAAAACAATCTGCTTCGTCTAGCGCTACTGAAAAGGGGATAGACTCCT
Organism: Doryteuthis pealeii; assembly: GCA_023376005.1. NCBI lineage: Eukaryota > Metazoa > Mollusca > Cephalopoda > Myopsida > Loliginidae > Doryteuthis > Doryteuthis pealeii. The sequence goes on from CM042145.1 coordinate 105,598,776, forward strand.
TTGCTGTCTGGCTGATACCGACATTGGGCCACCTCGCCGACTTAACTTTTTCAAAATTATTGCTCCATGTTTTTGATATATTGAGCCCTTTTGGATAATTTATTAATGCCACTGCAACGGAAAAGTTAAAGCGTGTATTTGATACAGTACTTCCACTTTGGTTGAGTTCTCTAAATAGGGATCTAATTGTAAAATTCACCGTTCTGGCGTGTAGCTAACCCTCACTTTGTTTACAAAGTTAGAGGACTCTAGTGAATTCATTTTCGCTTAGAAATGTATCAACTAAATATTATCCTATATTTGACAGCCGCTACTGGCCGCATGGGTAAGAGACTTGGCGAACGAAAATTCATTCAGGTCTCAAACCCGGCCAGGGTAGCTGTTAAAGTGTAGCCACACTGATGAGAGGTAAATCTCGAAACACGTGTCTGTGGATAACTTATTTATTAATATATATATATATAAATCGGAAAAGCTCCCTCAACTTTTGGGAAGCTCACAGCAAAAGTGTAGAACAACAGCCTGACCACTATCCGTACAAAGTTACTAGTATATAGGGCATGTGTTATCAGCACCCTTTTGTATGGAAGTGAAACCTGGAACCTGTATTCCCACCAACAGCGGCGGATACATAGCTTTAACTTTTGACGTATACTGGGCATCACCGAGAGGGACAGGATCACTAACATAGCAGTTCTAGAGAGAGAGCTCAACTTCCCAGCTTGTGTTCTCTACTGAGACAGCGTCGTCTCCGCTGGATGGGCCTTATCCGCCGGATGGATGATGGACGAACCCCGAAGGACATACTCTATGCAGAGCTTTCGTCTGGTAAGATACTGATTGGTCGCCCCCAGATATGATTTTAAATGCTTTACCCCTTCCAACAAATTTTGGCTCAGGACCGCCCTCGGTGGCGACAAGCTGTCAGTAGCGGACTATACCTGTCTGAAGTCACTGAGTTAGATGTTATGTGCTAAGTTCCATTTTTATTTCATCCAATATTTCGAGGGAATGACCCTTCTTTTACAAAGAATTTTTAGACTGGTTGACGGCTGTGGTCGCTTTCGTTTTTACGGCCACAACGACACCACACACACACACACACACACACACACATATATATATATATATATATATATATATATATATATATATATAAACAAAACAGATTTAGAACCAATATTTTAAAATATATTTATCTAAATTTAAAATATTTGTTCTGTTGGCATCCTTCCGTCTGCTAAAGACGATGGCGTAGTGTCCATTTATTTAAATTCTATTATTAACTGCATCTGCGAGAGTGGATGAATATGCCAATTTTTGAATGGCAATCTCTGGTATAGTGACTGCAAACGAACAGTGATGCTTGCCGAGTTGCTGTTGTCTCTCCTTCCTTCTGGCTCTCTTTTCTGTGGTGGCTTCTTTCCTCTCTTTTTCACTCCTTTTCGTCCCTTCTCTGACAAGGAGGCTCCAGGCCGCACGGTTTTCTTTACCATCCTCCCATGTGTTGTTGGTGTTGATATGGCATGTCTTCATGTCCTTCTTGTAGACGTCTTTAAAGCGAAGGGCTGGTCTCCCTACCGGTCGAGTGCTTTCTACTAATTCGCCATACAGTAGGTCTTTGCGGATGCGGCCTTTGTCAATCCTCCTGACATGACCAGGCCTGCGCAGGCCTCTCTCGCAGATGATGGCGAACATGCTGTTCATGTTTGCTCGTTCCAGCACGTCTGTGTTGGGTACTTTGTCCAGCCAGCGAATGTTAAAATAGTAGGTCTAATATATTTAAAAGATGCAAGGTTTTGGCAAGTACCAATCGTATTACAATGTAACCATGATGTAACCACAAATGTATGAAAAAAAAAAAAGATTTCTGTTTAAATAATCAACTTGCAATATCAATTCGCCTAGAGAAAAGGAACAGGAAATTCAATCAAAATAATTCAATGTTTTTAATATTTTTCACTAAATTTAATTGAAACCACTGGAAGCAGATAAGTGTTTTATATCGTTTTTTTGTCTTCTTCTTCCGAAACCAGGTACGAAGCGAATGCAATTTCTTATTCCTCCATAGAAGAATAAGTAGATTGAACGCCACAAAAGCACGTCGATATAGATATTGTTTGCCTTTTAAAACACGCTGCAGTTTTCATTTTTTTCTTTGTTGAATCTAAAAGAACCAGAGACAAAGTCAATCAAAACTTAGCATTACTCCGTCAGATTTTACTGTTCTTCATATTTTCTTTAGTTCATCTCTGAACATTTATATTTATATATATATATATATATATATATAGTATCCAATTGCCGCTTAACGTTTCCGTTGCAGTGGCATCAGTAAATAATCCAAAAGTACTCATAATATTAAAAACATAGAGCAGTAATAATAATAATAATAATAATAATAATAATAATAATGATAATAATAATAATAATAACAGAGGAAAAAGGGTCTACTTTTTCTTCAAATATATATATATATATATATATATATATATATATATATTGTAGTTAATATAGGTGGTATATTTCTAAGCAGACAGTGCTCAATATCATTGATAGAGAATCCATATTTGAGTTAAGGTCGCGTAGACATGGAGTCAATACCTGGTGACTGATACATATATATACACACACTTATCAGATATACCGACAATGTAGCATACGTGAACTTTACAGCAACATCATATATATATATATATATATATATATATATATATATATATATATATATAATGTAATCCAAAAGTCCAGAGAAGAAATCTTCCTTACGACATAGGTTTTTTTAAAAAAACAACTTGTCGCAGTTTGAGAGCTCAATGTGTGCTCTTATTGTTAGAGTCACAGAGCAAATTTATAATTAAAGAAATAACAAAAGACTTAGAGATCTTGCATTATAGACTATTTCGGGGAGCTTAGACAAAATATAATATATATATATATATATATATATATATATATATATATATATATATATATATGAGGAAGAATGAATAAAGAAAAGAAAGAACAGAATGGATAATAAAAGATGAATTTAATCAATATCACTTACACATGTGTTTCGGTCAGTTCATCTGTGTGAAAATATTCCGCACACAGAGAAGATTCGACCTTCATCAGTGTAAAAGTTTATTTTTATTCAAAATAAAAAAGGTCGGATCTCTGTATGCGGAATATTTTCACACAGATGAACTGATCGAAACACATGTGTAAGTGATATTGATTAAATTCATCTTTTATTATCCATTCTGTTCTTTCTTTTCTTTATTCAATCTTCCTCATATTGTCGGATTCATTTCCAATTTCCATTTTTACATATATATATATATCTTATTATAATGGAGATTGTGTGTTTTTCTGTCTGTAACCGAAACTATATTACTACTCAAGTCACAATTCCCTTAATTATTTACGTCAAATTCTCCATGATTTCATTCTTTTAAACCTTCAGTTATTAATAAAATTTGTTTTACATTATTAATACTGTTGACCATATCTACGTACTAATAACATGCAATTGTATTTATATATACAACAAAATAGCGATTTACAGTTTGAACGAGAAGGCTAATTTGCATATTGATATTTAAAATTTTATTTTAATAAATATGTGCTTGGTATTATTGATTTCTAATTGTTTGGTTTTATCTTAAGAAATATAAACAACAATCTCGGAGATAAATCTTAAAAGAAATTTATTTACAAGAAGAAATAACTGTAATATCATCCTTTACTTCCTATTCAAACTAAATAGTTAAATTAGGAAAATTTACCAATGAAAGAGGGGAGTAATGGAAAATGATGGAAGGGTTAGTTTCAAAGTTGTTCTATTTTTCGATTATACCCCCTCTGTTGCAGATCTTTTTATCTGCATTCTTAGTCAGTTTCATTAGCCTTTCTAATTTAATATGATATTTTATTATATCAAAACTTGAATACTTGCACCCGGAGGGTGCATATATTTGCTAGTATATATAAAGGTGTTTCTCTATATCACGGTTTCGGTGTTCAAGTTACACTTCAGGAGAACTAAACATTTTTAAGTTGCATGGGAATTAGCCTGGTTTGGAATTATTTTGATCACTCTTTCTGTCTTTTAACTATTTTGTATAAAGTTTAGTTTCTAAGTCAGGTCATTTTTTTCTTTGAAAATGGGATTTGACAAGGCAGGCGGCTTTGGGTTGGGATCAAAACCCGATCGATTTGTCATCAGTCGGACATCTTACCACCGCACAATCTACACACCCACTTTTTAGAAATGGAATTTTACTGCTACAAACATACTAGGCCAGTGGGAGTACTCTATTCGTTTTAAAGAGAGCTATGAAATGCGTAGTTAGCGGTCAACAGAAAATCCCATTTCCATATATCTCTCTTGGAGCGACTTTAATTGACTTTCACCACCAGTGTAATAAAGCAATGATCGTCTGTTTTTTACTGTTTTGATCTCTCTGGTGATCATAAAAATATATACACAGATGTATGTATTTATCAGTTAAAACACCGCTCCTTAATGGCAGCTATCGACGGCCGAGAGGTTAAGGAAACGGTCTGATGAAAAGTCAGTCAGGTTTCGCTCCTGTTTAGAAATAGTTGATGTGTCTAGCCACACTGATGAGACGTGAAACGTCGAAACACGGTGTCTATCGATGACTATATATATATATATATATATATATATATATATATATATAGCTGGATTTAATATGCTTTCTTCCTGAGTTTTACGCATGAGAAGAACCCTGTTGTCTGGTCAAGTTAGTAGATTGCGAAATTATATTAATTTTTTGAAACCTCCTGAAATTATTATGATAAAAAGATACATTTATTTATTTAATTACCCCCCCCCCAAAAAAAAAAAAAATCTGTTATTCTAATTCAGTCCATTTGAAGCTTTTATCCTTTGTATTTAAATTGAAAATTTCTGATAATGTTATTTATTTTTTTAAAAGATGAGTTGTTTATGTTGGTCGACATTGTTTTGGACTTGGGCCATAATAGACGGATTCAGTCGAACTCAATAAACCGGAACAAAACGTGCCATATAAACGAGACATTGTCCATTGTTCAGGTTCGATGAAAAATAATGCAAATAGGACTCTGAGTACAGTATTTTTCTCTCCAGTCAGATACATTGCTTTTTTTTTTCTCTCTGATAATAATCGGCCGAAAAGACCGACATCAAGTCAACAAGTTTATTGACCGAGGAGAGAAGCTAATTGATAATAATTAAACTATAAAAAGATAAACAACAACACCAATAATAATAATAATAATAATAATAATAATAATAATAATAATACCTAGTATTGATTAGCAAAAAAGAAAAAAGAAAAAGAGAACTTGTCAACTGGTACATTTTGCAGTTCCAGCAGATCACAGGGTGAAGATAAAGGAAAATGAAAAGATAGACAAATACATGGACCTTGCCAGAGAATTGAAAAAGCTGTGGAATATGAGGGTGAAAGTGATACCAATTGTAGTTGGTACACTTGGATCGGTCCCAAAAGACTTGGAAAAAAGACTGGAGGAACTGGAAATCAGAGGAAGAATTGAGACCATCCAGACTACTGCACTGCTGTAATCGGCTAGAATAATCAAAAGAGTCCTGGAGACCTGAGGAGACTTGTCACTCAGACTCCAGTAAAATACCATCAGCTAATGCTGGTGTGAAAAACTCAAATAATAATAATTAATGGAAATCAAAGGAGGAATTGAGACCATCCAGATAACAACATCGTTAAAATTAGCTAGAATACTCAGAAGAGTCCTGGGGACATGTGCAGACTCCAGTAAAAGACCGTCAGCTTACGCTGGTGTGAAAGCATCGCAAGTAGTGAAATGATAACCTATATATTAATACACGTGTTCCTTAATTGTACGACCGCTATCATCTTGCATTACCCTCTGGTTAAAAATGAGAACGTCCAAGATGAAATGCAAAAATGCAAATCCTGATTATCTGGGGCTGCTTATCCATCGAATTCTTATTTCTCATGAGTGTCGTCCCCTCAGATAAATAATAGAAAGAAAGAGAGTAGGAGGAAACTCTCAAAGTCGTTTTTGACTAGCGTGAAGAGAGTCCCTTTGGTTTTAATTCAGAGTATTCCTCCTGATAGACCAATTGCAATGCCATAGTTAAAGAGCCCAGTCTGTCCTACTATTTATTCATAGCTTGAAGGAGAATAGTTGGATTCGTACCTTGCTCAAGGATATTATCACTGTGAAATGTAAACAGATGTGTCCACGATTTGAACTCGTCTCGTCCATTTCCTATAAAGATAACCGTTACACCACTCACCTCCAACTTTCTCTATTCCAAGAGTAGAAAATTCAAGTAAACTCAGGATAATGAAAAAATAATTGAAAAAATGAATACAGATAATAGATATTTTTCAGAAAAAGATGAGATAGTTAGAAAGGTAAGAGAATATCATAAAGTAATTTTCTTTGTCCGTAGGATGGGTAATCGGCTAGTTTATTTAATCTATTCAATTTATTTTGCTATATTGTATGTATAGTATTATATATATATATATATATATATATATATATATATATATATATATATATATATAAGAGAGTTTCATAATTTGCTAGAAGCATTGTGTATGTATTGGTTAGGAGGTTGATTTAGAAGGCTATCACAATGCAGTTTGGAATAAATAAAAAATAATAATACGGTAACAATGGTGTTGTGTGTTGACCTGTATTTTTTATTATTTATTTTTATATATATATATATATTGATAGATAGATAGAGAGAGAGAGAGGGAGGGAGAGAGAGATAGAGATAGGGAGAGATAGATACAGACTGATAGATATATAGATAGCTACACACACACATACACACATACACACACATACACACATATATATATAAGTATATTTTGGCAGCATTTTTTCTTTTGAACATGTTTTGTTGAACGCAACGGACAATTCTTGTCTGACGAGTTTTTGTCCGATTCTTCCTTACTGTCTGACCATCTTTTTAATATCGGGCGGAATTAGTGTATGAATCCACCAGAAAGCGCTCCTGGTAAAAACTTTGGTGGATTTATACACCAATTCCACCCGGATATTAAAAAGATGGCCAGATAGTTAGAAAGGATCGAACAAAAACTCGTCAGACAAGAATTGTACGTTGAGTTTAACAAAACACACACACACAACTATATATATATATATATATATATATATATATATATATATATATCCTTCCCAAACACGGTAGAACTCTCTAGGAACAATTTTAATTGACTGTCACCGCCAGCATAATAAAGAAATGATCGTCTGTTGTTTACAGATTTGATCTCTCTGGTGATCATAAAATATATACAGCGATGTATGTATTTGTCAGTTAAAACACCGCTTCATAATGGCAGCTGTCGACGTTAAGGAACCGGGTTGATGAAAAGTTAGTCGGGTTTTGCTCCTGTTAAGAAGTAGTTGCTGTGTCTAGCCACACTGATGAGACGTGAAACGTCGAAACACGGTGTCTGTGGATAACTTATTATATTATATATATATATATATATATATATATATATATATTTGTAGAGAGTAGAAAAACAAAGTATTCCAAAAAAGACGAATTTATTTTTGATATGTCAACGTTAAAACGTTTCAGTTTTTATTAAACCTTCTTCCGGATATAAGGATGGGAAAATTGTTGTCTAAACAGTCATGATTTTTTTTAAATAACAGGAGTTTGTATTTAGAGAAAAGGAACATAACCCTATTTAAGCCAGTATTCATTTTGAAAGTCAAGACGTGATTGATATATGCGAAGACGAAAGTCAAGACGTGTTTGGTACACGTGAAGTCGCTTCAAATATATGACATATTTCTTACAGCTATCATTAATTAAAAGACGAGAAAACTATTGACTGAATACATTAGAAATAATTGCTGAGTCTAGCCACACTGAAGAGACGTGAAAGTTACTGTATTCTGTCGCTGTAGTAGTTTGGAATATCCTACTGCAGCATTCAGTTCTTTTCATTTAAAACCAATCTGTGCTTTCCTTTACGAGAGTCCTTAACTCCCTGAGTCGCTTGCTAGATCTTAGGACCCCCAGTCTTGCATTTTTGAGGTCCGTCCGCTGCTTACCAAACAAGTTTGTGCATGAATTTTTGCACAGGTGCTTATTCTACTTGGGTAGCGTGGGCATGAAATCAATTGCGCTTTGTAACTGACAGTTTCTTGCCTATGCGATTTTCAGACCAAGCCCGGACCTGGTTTGAAAATCGCATAGGCGGGTAACTGACAGTTGCCAAGCGTCTTTGACTTTATGTCTTCTACTGTTCTTCTACAACGATGGTTTTGGCCTTAAACCGATGAAGGTTTGGATTGGTTTGGTTTGGCTGGTTGGATTTTACGGCATGTTAACCCTTGTTGGATTATTTTATGCCAAAGACGTTTTATTTGATTAATTCCTGATGGGTATTTAACATTAAAAAACCCTCAATTTTCTAAAACTGAATTTCTTTAACTCAATTTGTTTTAAAATTAATTATTTTTTAAACTCAGGACACAGGTGTACTTGATGCCGTATGATTATTATTATCATTTTTATAGGAATAGTTACATGAAACCATATAATAGTGTAAACATAATTAGTATTAATAATAGTTACTTGAAGCTATCATCATCATTATCATCATGTCACGCTATTAGCATGGATATCAATGAATCTCACGCCAACCGTCCCTATCATTCATTGTCCTCCCAGTGATCCTCTGCGCAGCATCCAGTATCGGTGCAGAGCCGGTCAATATAAGTATTTACTAGACGGCCCGCACTGGCATGTCCATGTGCTGGTTTCAACGGGAGGACATCGCTTATGAGTTTGTCCTCGCTTCTCAAGCAGTGTCCAGCATATCTTGCTCGTCTCACTCGGTTGGTTTGTGATATAGAGGGCAAGTGGCAGTGCAGCTGCTTCCTTGTGGGGTGTTGTTTCCACGGTTTGTTTAAGATCGCACGCAGCATACTTGTGCAGCTCCCATCTAGCTTATTTTCTAGACGGTTTAAGTGGTCTAACCATACAGTAGCACTAATACAACTACGGCTTGGAAGAATTGTCGCTTTAACCTGTCAGGGAGATCTGATTTGCTGATGAATGTTCATAGTAGACCTTACCTTCCCTCTGCGTGCAGTACTTGAACCCAAATAATTGCTTTAAAAAGACTTCAGTATTAAATAACCCATCAAAGTTTGACATGTCGTAAAACCAACCAACCAACCTTTAAAAATGTCTTTAACTTCTGAGTGATTTATCACGTTGAATAGCAATTGAAATAGTTATTTAAAAACATAATTGTTTCAAAAAGTTTTTTGTTTTTAAAAAAAGGTTTTCAGCATTAAATAACCCAATAAAGTTTGACATGTCGTAAAACCAACCAGCCAAGAAGGCAAGCAACCAATCTTTCAAAATGTATTTTTTCCCTGAGTCATTCGTGTCGCATTACGAGTCTGTTTCCCTTATTCCCGTATCTATTCCGGTTCCGTACATTCTTTTTCAGGCATGAATTCTTTTCACAGAGGACTTGTTCAAATCATTCACAGTTCGCACGTTTCTCCATTTCAAATGACGAAATTTTACAGATAGAAACCAAATTTTAAAGAAAGGAAGACCCCCCCCCCATGCCCGTAAATCCATTTTAAACAAGGACAAATTGGTCCCTTGCAAAAAGTTAAGACGATATGGCGATGGTATTTAGGAAATAGTTGGTAGGTTGGTTGGTTAGTTGGTTGGATTTTACGGCATGTCAACTCTTATTGGGTTATCTTAAGCAGAAGACATTTTGTTTTATTCATCATTTTTAAAGTCAAATGCTGTAGAAAAACACCCATGGAAGAAATTACACGCAACACTCCACTTAGGCTAGACGGGCTGTCGGAGACCCCCCTCCGATTAATTGGCTGGTCACGTCAAACCCTAGCACCTATATGGTTGTCCCAACCCCAGTTCCCTTATGGCAAGCCACAACCCTTTTGCTTTTAAGGAACACGAGTATAAATATATAGATTAGCAAGAGTCCAGTCGAAACTCGGTTCACTAAGTCAGGCCTTCTTTATGGCCATCAAAGATATGTTGGATTTTGGAATTGGCCATACTATGTTATATGGCCCTGATAAACATCGGGTATTTAATGGCGAGAGACAGATACCTAGATTAGATAGAGATGTAATGAGGAGGAATAATAATATGATGAATCTCTTTAAGAATGCTATCATAGATGATATTTTATCCTTCTTGTGAGAAATAAAGATATACAGAAAATTATCAATCAGATATAAAATACATCCACGAAATTCATCTACAAAAATTATACCTGTAAAGGAAACGAGTACCAACTTTTGTTTCATACTCTGACAATTTTTGGCGTTAAATAAACCATAGGATTATCATACCATTAAATAAAGCAGTACGATGCATTAATAACCCGGCCTTTGGGGCGGGGGTTCGGTGGCTTCAACCACTGGACTATTAATGAAATGAGGGGCATGCCGACGGGATCTACGTAATTTTTGCACCTGCCCTCCCATGAGCTTCGGTTCGTGGGTAGTCCCATATTAAAAGACCTTGTGTTATACCCACATATGTGGGATGCGAGGTAAATAACTTAAATAAGCCAATACGAACGAAACCAAACGTGTAATGATTAATGAGCCGTGTTCGCAGAAGGGAAAACTTGAATCCCTTAAATAATAACTTCGTCGTAACCGCCTGACATAGACTTGGACATAATTTTTATGTTTCTCGACCCGCTAGTGTCTCCAAGAAAAAACAGACATTCCATACCGTTCAAATAACCTAGCTTAAATATAGCAAGGGAAGTCTCCGTGGCGTAGTGGCTAACGTGCTGGACTGCGACATCGTAGTAGATGAGTTCGAACTCCATTCACTCTCTCAGTCGGTAGAGCACCCGACTAGGAATCGCAAGGTTCCTGATTCGATACTGGTCCCCGCCAACTCAGCGCATGAGTAGCACAGATTGGGTAATCTGATATGTGCGGTAAAGTAGGGAGCTGATGGTAAGTGTGGCGCTCCACCTCAGCAAAAAAATCTCCCTGGTTTAACACTACCGAAAAGGGGATAAACTCCCTCGCTGTCCTGCCGATACCGACAAAATAAGGCATGTCCACTTGTATTGGTAAAAGTATGAACCCCCTCAATCCCCAGCAATGGGTTAAATAAAGCTACTACTGATCTTTTGCAAGGATAGCTTTGGCATTAAATAACTCACGAAATTTGATATACCATTAAACAAAGAAACAAAACCAAACCAAATATTGCATGTTACCTTAAGATCCTAAAGTCCTAGGTCAGTAAGTACTTCGTTGGTCCATATACGACTGATTCCCGACACGAGTTCAAATCCTGGACGAGGCTGTTTGCATTTCAAATTGCACTAAGACCCTTGGGAAAGCTATGCGTCCAACTACTTTCCCATCAGCTATGGTTGGAGCAGACTGTTTTAAAAAAAAACAACTTTTGCTAGGTAATCAATCTAGGAAAAGGAAAACTCTAAATTCAAACCTGTTAAACTCCGCTTAAGAAATTGACCTTATGTCAGATCCTGCTCGTGCAGAGGGGTTGGTATATACGACTGATTCACACTATGTCAATTTTATACCACTCTAACTACCCACTTACCTTAAATATCGAGATCTCGAGTGCATCATGCTAAAGCAGGAAGGGATAGATAGATAGATAGATAGATAGATAGCAAGCCGCACTAATACATTCCACTTTTGAACTATTTCCCTAAGAAAAGGTATAAATCCCTCACCCATAACTATAAGTTATATAATATCACTACTGCTCTTCTACAAGAATGAACTTTGCATTAAATAATCCGCGAAGGTTGATATACCATTTAACAAAGAAACCAAACCGGACGAGACTTAACAATCAATATAAATTTAGAACAGTCGGTAGAGCATGAGCCTATGAACCACAAGGTTCCTGGTTCAATACCAGCCCTTGCCAACTAAGCGTATGAGAAGCACAGGGATCTGTTTGGTAAAGTAAGGAGCTGATGGTAGGTGTGGCGCTCCATCTCATATACAAAAACAATCTTCTTGGTCAAGCGCTAGTGAAAATGGGATAGATTCCCTCGCCGACTTTAGGCCACCCGAACGACTTTACGTATAAAAAGCATTATATTTAAATTTCCCGGAAATATCCGAAACCTTTGAGATGCTACAGTTAGGGTTAGGGTAAAGGTTAGGGTTAGTATTAGGGTTAGAGATAGGGTTAGGCTACTTCAGGAGTTTCCAATATCTAATGCTATTTATACGTAAAACAGGATTCCAATGATTCTTGCGTGCTATTGTGCATTAGTACCAATAGTACCAGTACTGTTCTTCCCTAGGGATGACTTTGGCATTAAATAACCCACGAACATTGATATGTCATTAAACAGAGAAACCAATTCAAATAAAAAAACATGATTATTTTTCCAGTATTTAATACAAAATTATGAATTTCAATTTTATAGGGAAGAAAAGAGCGACCTTCAAATACAGTACATACAGGAAAAATGGTACAAATGCAGAATAACGCGCAAGAGATAATATCATTAGAATCGCATTTTACGTATAAATAGCATTAGATTATGGAAACTCCCAAAGTAGCCTAACTCTAACCCTTACACTAACCCTAACCCTAGCGTCTCAAAGGTTTGGGGTATTTTCGTGAAATGTAATGAAATGTAATGCTTTTTATGTGTAAAAGTAGTAAGTAAAGTTGGCGGCGGGTGTAATGTCGGTATCAACCAGACAGCAAGGGAGTCTATCCTCTTTTCGCTAGCGCTAGACCTGGGAGATTGTTTTTGTGTCTGAGGCGAGGCACTACACCTACCATCAGCTGATCACTTTAACGCAGAACTCCCTATGCTACTCATGCACTGAATTGGCGAGGGCCGGTATCGAGCCCGGAACCTTGTGGTTCCTTCGTGGGCGCCCTATCTAATGATATTATCTCTAGCATGCTATTTTACGTTAGTATCGAAATAAAAAAGAAGAAAAAAGAAAAGAAAGGAAAACAGAAAAAGAAAAAATAAGAAAAAATTACTTCTCTAAATTTTTGAGATGAGGCTTGATAATTTGGATTATTTGGATTATTCGGACTATTGTACTCATCTTTATTGTTTTTACAACGTTTCGACCGATGTGTCCTCCAGACTTTTTCAGGTATTTCTTGTCGGACTCGGGAACCTTCTCTTGGAACTCGGTAACCTTCTTGTAAACCAGAGCCTTCACATAACTCTGAACCCAACCCTTTATTCAATCTCCAGGGGGTATACTGCTCTCATTCCGCTACCCATGACCGGGTACAAGTGTTAAGTTGTGTTTATTATTATTCTATGTTACTGTCACCATTGACCAGGATTAAACCTGCGGCCTAGAGATAACTGTCACTTAGAACTGTATTAACTCAACGCCTATATCCACTACGTCCTGTGTCAAACGTGTACAGATAACAATAAAGATGAGGGCAATAGTCCCAATAATCCAAATAATACAAAAAGAAAAGTGTCGATTTTGCGTCTGTATTTTTTTATTGGTTAGATTCGAAATGTGCCAGTGTATTGTGAAACTGAGAATAATGCATCTGAACCAGCCGGCGAATGGATTAAATGCAGTGTGACGTCATATAACATTTAGTTTATTATTCAATGACTTTCTCTTGATGTGAAGTTAACCAATCGTATTGAAGTTATTGTTCATTGTTGGACGTTATCTTTGTGAACGGAGGAGCTAAAGTCGCACGATTCTAATGAAATGAGTTGCAACAGGAATAATATCGTGGGAAATGCGTCTGTCTTAGAAAAGACGAGAGGCTTTTACATTACAGAATTTGGAATATGACCAATAAAAAGGATCGACAACTTTGCGTTCTTTCTTTCTTTCTTGTTTCCGTCTGGTCATTCTTTCTTTCTTTCTTTCTTTCTTTCTTTCTTTCTTTCTTTCTTTCTTTCTTTCTTTCTTTCTTTCTTTTCTTTTTTCTTTTTTGTTTCTTTTCTTCTTTAATTGTTTTCTTTCTTTCTTTCCTTTCATTTTGTTTGTCTGGTCGTTCTTTCTTCTTTTTCTTTTGTTTTTTCTTTTTCCTTTTCTTTCTTCTTTCTTTCTTTCTTTCATTCTTTCTTGTTTCCGTTGTCATTCTTTCTTTTGCTTTTCTTTGCTTTTTCTTTTTTCTTTCTTTCTTTCTTTTTCTTTCTTTCTTTCTTTCTTTTTCTTTCTTTCTACATCCGGTAATTTTTTTCTTTCTTCCTTTCATTCTTGTTTCCGTCTGGTCGTTCTTTTTTCTTTCTTTTTTTTCTTTGTTTATTTCCTTTTCTCTTTCTTTCTTTCTTTCTTTCTTTTCTTTCATTCTTTCTTGTTTCCGTCTGGTCATTCTTCTTTTTGCTTTTCTTTTGCTTGTTTCTTTTTCTTTCTTTCTTTCTTTCTTTCTTTCTTTCTTTTTCTTTTCTTTCATAATTGTTTTTCTTTCTTTCTTCCTTTCATTTCTTGTTTCCGTCTGGTCGTTCTTTCTTCTTTTTCTTTGTTTTATTTCTTTTTTTCTTTTCATTCTTTCTTTCTTTCTTTCATTCTTTCTTGTTTCCGTCTGGTCATTCTTTCTTTGCTTTTCTTTTGCTTGTTTTTTTTTTCTTTTCTTTCTTTCTTTCTTTTCTTTTCTTTCTTTTTCCTTTCTTTCTACATCCGGTAATTGTTTCTTTCTTTCTTCCTTTCATTCTTGTTTCCGTCTGGTCGTTCTTTTCTTTCTTTTCCCTTTGTTTATTTCCCTTTTCTTTCTTTCATTATTTCTTTCTTTTTCTTTCATTCTTTCTTGTTTCCGTCTGGTCATTCTTTCTTTGCTTTTTTGCTTGTTTCTTTCTTCTTTCTTTCTTTCTTTCTTTCTTTCTTTTTCTTTCTTGGGTTCTTTCTCTTTCCGTCTGGTCGTTCTTTCTTTCTTTTTCTTTGTTTATTTCCTTTTCTTTTTTTCATTCTTTCTTTTTTTCTTTCTTTCTTTCTTTCTTGCTTTCTTCTTCTTGTTTCTTTTTTTTCTTCTTTCTTTCTTTCTTTCTTTTTCTTTTTCTTTTCTTTCTACATCCGGTAATTGTTTCTTTCTCTTCTTCCTTTCATTCTTGTTTCCGTCTGGTCGTTCTTTCTTTCTTTTTCTTTGTTTATTTCCTTTTCTTTCTTTCATTATTTTTTCTTTTTTCATTCTTTTCTTGTTTCCGTCTGGTCATTCTTTTGTTTCTTTCTTCTTTTCTTTGCTTGTTTCTCTTCTTTTTTCTTTCTCTTTTCTTTCTTTCTTTCTTTCTTTTCTTTCTTTCTACATCCGGTAATTGTTTCTTTTCTTCTTCCTTTTCATTTTGTTTCCGTCTGGCCGTTCTTTCTTTTCCTTTTTTCTTTTTCTTTTCTTTTTTTTTTTTTTCTTTGTTTATTTCTTTGCTTTCTTTCTTTCTTTCTTTTCTTTTTCTTTGTTTGTTTCCTTTTCTTTTTTTCTTTCTTTCTTCTTTCAATGTTTGTTTGTTTGTTTGTTTCTTTCTACCTTCGGTCTATTTCTTTCTTTCTTCTTTTTCTTCTTTTATCACTCTATTCTCTTGCTTTCTCTTTTTCTTTCGTCTTTTCGGCACTATCCTTCTTTATTTATTTATTTCGTCCTCTTCTCGCTCATATTATCCCTCTTCTCTCTTCTCATCTCTCTTCTCTCTCCTCTCTCTCTCTATATATATATAATATATATTATATATATATATATATTGGACCATTTTATTCAATTCTTTCTCGTTTTCTTTCCCGCATTTTTTATGTACTACTATCGATTTTTTGTATTGTTATTTTCATCATTCGGTCATTCATTTCTTTTCCTTGGTTTCACTTTTATTTCTAATTTTATTTTCCTCCCATACAAATTTCAGAGTTCATTTTTTTTTTCTTTTTTTTCTTTCTATCTTGATTAATTCGTGTCGTTTTATTTATTAAAAAAACTTTCAATTATTTATAAATCAGTTTTAATTTCCTCCTTTCTTCCTCCCTTTCTTCCTTCTGTTATATAAACCAACATTCTTACCAATTTTAACGTTTTGTTTTCTTTTTTAAGTATTGTTTCTTTCTTTTGTTCTCCTGTGCCTTTGGTGCCAAATCTCTTTTTTTCTTTCTTTCTTTCTTCTTTTCTTTCTTCTTTTTTTCTTCGATCTGGTTACTTCATTCTTTTTCTTTCTCTTTTCGATTTCTTTCTTTCTTTCTTTTTTCTTTCTTTCATTTTTCTTTTTCCTTTTCTTTCTTTTTGTTTCTTCTTTTTTTCTTTCTTTCTTTCTTTCTTCTTTCTTTTCGATCCGTGTTTTTCTTTCTTTTCTTTCTTTCTATTTATTCTTTTCTTTCCTTTTTCTTCTTTCTTTTTATTCTTTTTTGTTCGACCCAGTAATTGATTTCCTTCCTTTCCTTGTCCTTGTTCTTTGTTTTCTTTGATTCGGAATTTTGTTGCTTCTTTCTTTTCTTTTTCTTTCTTTCCATAATTTTTTTTTTTTTCTTTTTTCTTTCTTTAATCTTTCTTTCTTTTTCTCCATATCTTCTTTTTTCCTTTTTCTTTTTTTTTTTTCGATCGTATAATGATTTCTTTTTATTTCATCTCCTATGGGACTCCTCTTTTATTTGAACCTTCATCAATTCTATTTCCCTTCAAGAGAAGTACATTTGCTCGCAAGAATGAACAAAAAAAGAGAAAAAAAAAAAAAAAAAGAAAAGAAAAAATCGTCTCGCAAAAAAAAAAGCCTTAAAAACATATACAACAAATCAACTCTCGCTCCTTTTCTCCCTCAGTTCACATTCACACGAGATGACCTACATAAACGAGACTTGCCCGACTGCTGCGGTGGAAGTCCCCTAACTTCTAACAAGTGTTCTACTTTCTAAACTTTTCACGTGTTCTCACAAGTATGTTTTTTAATGTTTCTTTTGCAATAACTGCTACTACATCCATCCCCTATCGCTACGATTATTACTTTTACTACTATTCAACTACTACTACTACTACTACTACTACTACTACTACTGTCGTTGCAGCTGTGGTTATTGGAAAGACTGTCGAGGCTCATTTGGTAAAGACGTAGCTTCTTAACAACCAGCTGTTCGAAGCTGTGATAAAAATATCTTAATAGGTCATGCTAATGTAAAGACGTACAAGTCTTTAAGCCGGCAACGAGGCTTTGGTAGAGAAAAAAAGTCAGTCTCTTACTTTTCCTACCGTTCGATGTTATAAAAAGAATTATTTTGTCATTTACAGTAAAAAGAATTGGAGACTTGGCTAAGTCTTTGCTTAGTCTGTACATAGACTTCAGATTGCTTATGGCACCAGTAGTTGGTTGGATTTTTTTGGCATGTCAACGCTTGTTGGGTTATTTTATGCCGAAGACGTTTTTACTTTATTCATTTATATTGAGTATTCAATTTTTTTTTATCTCATTTTTAATACATTTTTTAAAACTCATTTTAAACCATGGGCCCTAACAGGTACTACCACTCCAGGTCAGAGTAGACCTGGAAATAATGGTGATGAAGAGGTATTTCATATTCCCTAAAGCTCCAGAACTGGAACTTTATCATCAGAGAGTTTAACGTCATACCCAGGACATTAAGACCCTCAGCCGCCGCCTTTTAGCACATATATGATAACAAGGGTTGAAACACTCATATAGGTGCTAGGACTTGACATGACCAGCCATTGATCGGAGAGGACCTCTCCGACCGTCCTCTCGTCTAAGTAAGGACCAAAGTGGAGTGTTGCATGTCATGGGCTGCTCAGTCACCTTAAGCATCACGGTCGCCTCCCACGCCAGCAAGTGACCACATTGGCGGGGGTAATGGTGGTAGATCTTAACCTTCTCCAGGGGTGCAGTGGGTGTATTCTAAAGCCCCAGCGACAGGGCAGCCATGCTATTGGCTTGCCCTGATGATGATGAATCTTAGTAAAAAATATTCCTAATATTTTCTGGTAGAAAGTTCTTTGGCGTTGAATGTAAATTAAAAGTTAAATATAAAGTTGTTGGATTAGTTTGGTAATATAAGATGGACTGAAGATCACAACTTGAATTTAGAAACTCTTTCAAAACAGCGTTGGCTAAATCGGCCAATCAAAACGCTCAAATATGTATTTGATTTACTATTTAAAGGCGTTGATAAATTGCCGCACAATTGATCGCTGGATGTACAGACGAACGGACAAGGATTATACAACTCTCTAAGCACGGACCAACTGATGAGGATCACTCAATTCTTTAACATGAATCAGCTGACAAGGATTAAAACTGATACTAGATCTTCCTACTTCAAGAAAGGATCAAACTATATGCCCAAAGGGAATCCACTGTAAAACTGTTTTCACCTACAGTTCCCTCACAAATCATAACAGAATTGATCAACAGGGAAATCAAAAAAGTAAATCAGGAATATGATCGAGGAGTTGGCATTGATGTTACTTTTGTGACGGAGAACGAGTACCACCGTACACATTTGAAAAAAGAGCAAGACATTGTCTTGCTTGCCAGAGTCGAACCCGCGCCCTCCCGAATGCAAAGAAATGCGATTTAGCGCTAGATGGACGCGAGGTGCAATTCAGATGCCCGTATGTTGGGGGCTACACACGCGTCCATCCGAATACACGAGAATTGTGCGTAACACGGGCGCGAGGTTCGACCGATGTGCCCGGATGTTGGGGGACTTACGCCCATAAATAACTGAAGTGATTAGAGCGCTGGGAGACGTAGTTGACCTACGCGAGACTGCAGTCAGTGAAGAAACGTAAAGTAAAAACGTCTTCGGCATAAAATAACCCAACAAGCTGACAATCATATTCTGTCAATGGGGGCAAATTAAATAATTGGCTGGATGGTAAGAAACTTTATCTCAAGGGAGGCAAATAATGTTTTAAAGATATATATAAAAACCCAAATAAGATCTCATATAGTGTCATATACCCTTCAACATCGGGTATATAAACGGGGAGAGAGACAGTTGATAGAGTATATGATATAATGATGGTTTTACTTTTTACTCTGCTTCTACTGGTTCTACCTCAGCCGCCATTTTCTTCCGTCGATCTAGTGGGCTCACTTTACTTCAGGGCTTCTGCTGGGGAGTTGATCTTCTTTGTTGATTTCTTCGGGCTGTCATCTATTGTTTTTAATATTCAATTAACAAACAAGACTTGTTGTTTTCTTGATAAAGCTTTATTTCTAGAACCCAGCCCATGATTCCGCCACGGGGGAGATGCCTACCTACACGTCCACTCACTCTGACTTCTCTGCCGCATCTAACTCAACTAAGACTTATTCTCACGCCTGTACCGGAAGGTCAGCGGATGTCCCCGGTTGTCAATCATCGGCCATAGTACCTTTCCACGGACCCCGTCATTTTTAATCAAACGGACCTTATTAAAATATTCTAACTACAGGTACGTACATAAATCATAAGTTGATTTTGATTATGTAACAATAGAATATTGCGCTTCAGTGTCTACATTGAAGTATGATGTTGAAATCGGAGGGAATACAAAGAAGAGTGATAAAAATAATAAAAAGATTACAGTTACATGGAGAGATTGGAGAAATTAGGATTAACTGCTTTATCAAAAAGAAAAATGAGGAATGATCTATTTGAAACTTTCAAAATAGTAAATAAAATTTCTAATCATTGTAGACATTTTTTTTATATTTCTCTTTTTTAAAAAATTATTTAGAAATATACATTAATAAGACCTCATATACAATATTATTTGTTTGTTTTGTTTTACGACATATCAACTTCGGTGGGTAATTTAATGCCGATAAGTTTTGAAATGAATTCATTCTTAATGGATACTCAATTTTTTTATAAACACATTTTTCTATTTACCCCATAGATGAGACCCTAACGTGTCAGAGTGGACCTGGGAGTAATGGTAATGAAGGAATACTCCCCATTCCCTAAACCTCTATAACTGAAACCTCACCATCAGATAGAGTTTAACATCATTCCCAGGACATGTAGACCCTCAGTCACTGACTTTTAGTACATATATGATAAAAAGGGTCGGGGCTTGCTATGAAGGCAGTAGGTTTGGGACAAGCATATGGGTGCTAGGACTTGACATGACCAGACGATTGATTGGAGGAGACCTCTGACTGCCCTTCTAGCCTAAGTAATGGCCAGAGTGGAGTATTGCATGTCATGAACCGCTCAGCCACGAGCATTCTGTTTTTAAGCATCACGGGTCGCCACCCACGGCAAACAGACGGCCCCATTGGGGGGGGGCTTACCTCTCTGCAGAGGTGCAGTCGGTGTATTCTAAAGCCCCACCGACAGGGCTTTATACAATATTGTAAAAAGGCATTGGCTCCAGTGTCTACACATGGAATCTGAAGAGTAATATTGATATTGAAGGGCATCCAAAGAGTGACAAAAATAATAAAAAGGAGTAAGATTACAGTTATAGGGAGAGATAAGGGAAATTAGATTAACTACTTAAAATAAAAAAAATGAGGAGTGATCAATTGAAACTTAAAATAATAACTGGAATTTCAAATATGGTAGACATTTTTAAAATATTCACTCTGTAACTGAAAACTTACTGTCAACGCAGATTTCAAAAACTAAGTCTATTCACCGATTGGATATTTTTGCCTATACAACCCCTTCGAACGAGTAGGATGCGACACAAGGTAAGTAGATGAATTTAAGAGGACATTTTTGGGAAATATCGGATGGATTACATAACAGAATTTTATTATATAATAGAATTTGATTTGTATATAGATATTGAATTAATATTGTATATGTTCTGTGAAAATATTCAGAATGGACCGGGAAGTAAAGGTGATGAAGAGGTACTCTACATTCACTAGACATCCAGAACTGGAACTTCACCATCAGATAGAGTTTAACATCATACACAGGACATCAAGATCCTCAGCCACCGTTTTCTAGAGTATATATGACAAAAAGGGTTGGGTGTTGCCATAGGGGCAACAAGGTTAGGGCAATCATAGGTGCTTAGGCTTTACGTTACCAGCCGATTGATCGAAGGGGGCCTCTCCGACCGCTCGTCTAGCCTAAGTAAGGCCAAAGTGGTGCATGTTATGTACTGCTCATCCACCTTAAGCATCACAGGTCGACACCCACGGCCAATATGTGGCCCCATTGGTAAGTCTTATCCCTCTGCAGAGTTGCAGTCAGTGTGTTTAAAGCTCCTAGCCGACAGGGCTGAATTTAGATATTTCAAAAAAAAATGGCAAGAAGAATTAATTTAAGAGGGCATTTTTGGGAACTATTATATTGAAATTGAAAATTGCCTCCCATCGTCTTCAGACCACGGTGCAATATACATCAATATGGATTTGGTCGAGATTAAAAAGTTTTCAGCGCGTATGAAATGCGCGGGGAATTCCTATTCCCGTGTGATTACGTAACACCAAGAAACGGTTACTGCAAGCGCGTAATGACATCAATGGCCGAATAGTAAACGCGTTTTAAAAATCACAAACTGCACTTAAAATAAAACTTCCAAGATGAACGTATGTTATAATCTCTTCTCTTTGTTCTTCTAGGATGTATAAATTAAAAAAAAAAACCTGTCCGGTGGCATAAGAAAACCCTGCTTGGTAGCACTAGGAGTAGCAGTACCGCCTTGAGCTACCGAAACTGTGTTATCACTCCTGGTTGGTGGCTGTTGAGGGCGGGGTTTCGCACGTGCTATCACACGTTGCATGATGAAAAAAATCTTCTGTGCAAAGATTCTTTTTTGTTGTTTTGGTTTTGTTAAAGGTTTATGTGAGAAGAAAAAAATAAATGAGAGATGCCCAAGGAGACATAACAAATAGACAAATAAACGTAGATAGATGAATAATACTTAAAAGCCCAGGTCTCTTATCACACACTGCCTCATACGTCACAGAGGGGAAAAAACCCAGTCGCCCGGATGTTAGTTATATTAGCAAATCACGTCCATTACCCGAAAGGCATAAATATGAGACTAACTTGTCTTTAGCATAAGAAGCAAATAAAGAAATGAAACAAATAAATAAAATTACTCTCTGCAAAGAGTTGGGTTGAATTCTCTTACATAAATCTAAAGATATTTTACAGAAAATGTTATTAACCAATTCCAGGCGGGCTGCACAGATCTACCCGACTAAACACTTGGGTTGCTCACAACTTGGTCGTATACAGGTTGATTGAAAAGTAACTCTATTTTAAACTATTAATATGTTTTTTATATGCAGATATATTTTTCTTAATTCTTTAATATATATTCCTTAATATACAGGGTGATTGAAAAGTAACTCTCTATTTTAAACTATTTATAATCTTTTAATATGCTGTTATATTTTTCTCAATTCTTTAATGTATGTTCCTTAATATACAGGTTGATTGAAAAGTAAATGTATGTTCCTTGATATATAGCAATTAAATCTCTGTTGTTGTTTGATGGTGTTCTTCCACATTTTGCTATTGTTGTTCGTGAATGGCTGAATCACCATTTTCCCAGGAGATGAATGGGTAGACGTCGTCTGCATGAGTGACAGAGCAGAAGTTCTGATTTAACACCCTGCGACTTTTTCTTTGGGGTTGATTGAAGGAGTAAGTCTATTCTATGAAACCAACGACTTTAGAAGAACTTGAAGGACGAATACGAGAATTTATTTCTGTCATTCCACAAGTGTTCCTGGGAAGATCAGTGGATGCGATTCTCGAAGGGCTTGAGAGGCTGAAGCCAAATGCTGGTGACCATATAGAATTTAAAAACCTCCATGTTAAGTGTGTTCTTCTCATATTCATTTTTTGTAAAAATAATGATTCAGAAATAAATTATAAGATTCTTAAAATAGGGAAGGGAGTTACTTTACAATCACCATATATATGTATATAATATATATATATATATATATATATATATATATATATATATATACCCAACCTGGATATAACACAATGTCAATTTTTTCTTAACCAGAGTTTAATCTGTGAGACTAGTTTGATAGCCATTAAACGATGATAGGAAAACCCTTTTAACAGTTAAGGCAAACTACAAATATTGGATAATATAGATTTTTATATAAGAGCATTTTAATAATATTAAAAAAAATCTCTATAATGTGCCATTTTTGCAGTGTTGTGGTAAAGTACAAATATTGGATAATATATTTCCTTTTCCAAGAGTATTTTAATGCTAACAAATATCTCACTATAATGTACCATTTTTGCAATGTTAAGATAAAAACATTGGATAAATTTCCCAGACTGCCCAACTATTTATCCATAGCGGGAGGGAGAATAGTAGGATGTATACCTTTCCCCAGGATATTAGCACCATGTGAAATGTAACCAGCCTCGTCTAGGATTTGAACACATGTAACCGCGTCTATTTCCTACGATGATAACCATTATAACACGTGCACCTTCTCTTGTTCTTATAGTTCACAATGAAGACACCGGTTCCTATTTGATCACCGAAGTTAGGCAGCGATCAACTTGGTCTGTACTGAACGGGTGACCATTTGGTAGCAGCAGGTACGTTAAAAATTAGCAACGGGTTCCCTGTTAAATTATGGAAATATTACGCTTAAAGGATGCTTATCTTATTATTTTAGATGGACTACTATTGACAGGTTAACGACACTTTAGAAATCTACTCTTCTGACTCTCCCAAGTTGTAGCCGTCTCAGTAATGGACTCTCTCGTCGATTTCGACGCATTTGGGTTCATCCGATGAACAACGCACACAGTGTTTTATAGTGGTGAGGCTTGTGTTGGACCATCTGCACTTTTTGGCACAATCGATAGGAAAGAATTGGTGCACAAGAAATACCACAAACCTGACTGACCTCAGGTTTTTCAAATTCAGAGTTTTCCTTCTCCTAGACGGGTTACCTATCTAAGGTTAAAGAGCCCAGTCTGCACAACTATTTTACCCATAGCTGGAGGGAGAATATATGGATTCATACCTTTCCCAAGGGTATTAGCGCTATGTGAAATGCAAACAGCATTGTCTAGCATTCGAACTCGGGTTGATGAGTGCATTTCCTACGACTCTAATGCCACGGCCTCCATAAGCCGTCTCAGTACTACTATGTTTACACCACTTGGACTTTAACGAAACGCTAGGAAAAAAGCTAGATGGGAACAGCACAACGATGGTGCATGCTGTTTTAAAAAAAAATCTGGAAGCAGCACCCAATAAGATGACAGCTGTACGGCTATTTGCCTTTAATTACACAAACCATTCAAGTAAGAAGAGCAAAACATGCTTGACACTGCCGCAGCAACTAAGGACGAACTCATAAGTGATGTTCTCCTATGAACACACCAGTGTTGACGGACCAGCAACAACTTACATTCATCAGCTCTATGCGGACACCGAATGCCGTCTGAAGACTTAGCAAGAGTGATATCCAATAGGGATGGGTGGCGAGAGAGAATCAAAAGAATCTATGCAGTCGCCACGCCTTGATAATGATAATGATGATGATGAGGATTTAAACAGTTAACTACATAACAAGACTAAAATGTAGGCTACACATTAGGGGTACCAAACCCATGATAATAGTCATGGTCTGTGAGATCAGCTTGTTTACTACTACAACTATAATTTATATAAATGAATATGTGTCCGTGTATATATTTACCAACCCCTGCGCGCAAGTAGGATGCGGCACAAGGTCAATTTTTTAAACACGTTTGAATTCAGATTTTCCTTCTCCTAGACTGGTTGCCTAACCAAGGTTATAGAGCCCAGTCTACGCTACTATTTACCATAAGTGTCCATTTAAGTGAAATTCCTTCAGCTACACTATGGGACCGTGGTTTCTGTAAAAAGTAGTTTTTTTTAATGTGTAATCAAATGGCTGCCTCCCACCACCAGTGACTGACAGCAAAGTGTCAATTACGAGAACTCTCGCGGTAGGTGCGAGAACTGCCCAAACACGTGAGTTGGGGATCGAAATCACTACACTAATAATGATGTACTGTTAGAAACCTGATGTCAATAATGACTTGATTCGGCATTAAATCACCCGAAAAGAATTGGTAAAACCAACCATCCAACCAACCAACCAACCAACTCCATTTTGACATTAAAAGAACTGTTGTATCATATCTCAACATTGCTATTTGATTCCGAGTGCAAAAATAAAAAACATTATTCCCTAACCTTTAGGCATAAAATAACCCTAGACGGGTTGACAAGCTTTTAAAATCAATCAAATTCATATTCACATACATACTTTTATAGTTAGACTTGGGCATCACAAGGTGATACAATGGTTAGCAAACTAGTATTGTAGATCCATTACTACTGAATGACGAGTTCGATTCTCAATGGATGTCCCAAACTTGCGACCTCAAGTCACATCCTACCCGTGGTGAACGGTTTGGGTAAATAAAAGGGCGTCCCATCATGATGTTATCGATAGCAAGCTAGTTTCGCAGATCCATTACTATTGAATAGCGAATTACATTCTCGCAAGATGCCCCTTACTTGTGACCTTGTGTCACATCCTATCCAGGTGAACGGATCGGGTAATAAAAGGGCACCCCTTCATCATGATGTAATGGTTAGCAAGCTGGACTCGCAGATCCATTACTACTGAATAGCGAGTTCGATCTTCGCAAGATGCCCCATACTTGTGACCTTGTGTCACATCCTACCCGGGTTGAGTAAATACCGATTCTATAGTTACACTCAGTATTTGATAAGATTAGTTTTGCACAGTACAAGGTCAGAAATGTTGGTGGCTAGCCAAAACCCATTTTATGATATATATTTACCAACCCCTCCGCACGAGCAGGATGTGACACAAGGTCAATTTCTTAAGCGGAGTTCAACAGGTTTGAATTCAGAGTTTTCCTTCTCCTAGACCGGTTGCCTAACCAAGGTTAAAGAGCCCAGTCTGCCCTACTATTTATCCATAGCTGGAGGGAGAGTAGGATTCATACCTTTCCCAATGGTATTAGCGCTAAGTGAAATGAAATTACCACATCCAGGATGAAATTACCACATCCAATTTTATGATATATGTGCTAGAAGGCGTTGGCTGAGGGTCTTAGTATCCTGGGTATGACATTAAACTCTATCTGGTGGTGAAGTTTAAATTCTGGAGCTCTGTGGAATGGAGTACCCCTTTATCACCATTACTCCTAGTTCTACTTTGACCTGGATTGGTGGTACCTGTTAGGGTCCCATCTATGAGATAAATAGAAAAGAATTAGTTTTAAAAAGATTGACTATCCATCAAGAATGAATAAAACAAGATGCCTTCGGCATAAAATAACCCGACAAGTGTTGATATGCCGTAAAATCCAACCAATCAACCAACCTACCCGTGGGGAACGGGTTGGGTAAATGCCGATTCTATTGTTAGACTAAAAAAAAAGTAAAGTAGTCGGGGTGGTCTAAAGTCGGTATCATCCAAACAGCGAGTGAGTTTATCCCCTTTTCACTAGCGCTAGACCAAGGAGATTGTTTTTTAGTGTCTGAGGAGGAGTGCCACAACTACCATCAGCTCTTTACCTTACCGTAAAGATCCCTGTCCTACTCGTACGCTGAGTTGGCGAGGGCCAGTATCGAGCCAGGAACCTTGAAGTTCCTAGCCGGACACTCTACCGACTGATCTTGCACGGCACGACGCCCAAAATGTTGTGCACTCAGTGTGGATCGAAATCACTACACTAATAATTATGTGTGTGTTATCCTCCATTCCAGCATTAAAATAACTGCTGTCTAATATCAACACCGCCGTTTGATTCTCAATTCTCTTTTCAACGTAAAAAAAAAAATCCTTTTGCGAAAAGTGTTTTCATCTTCAATCTAAACCCCAAAGCAACACACAATGTGTCCGCCATTTTTCTTTGTCTTTTTTTGTTTTTTTTTTTTTTTTTTTTTTTTGTAATTTAAAAAAAATATAGCTTATTCATTAATTTCTTTTTATTCATTTATTTTTTGCTGTCGTCTTCTGTTTTCCATTACATCCTTGCTGCTATTTTTATGTTAGCATTTGTTATTCTTTTCTTTTTGTTTTGTTTAGTACCCCCCCCCCGCCACACACACACACCCCGCTAACGTCACCAGTTCATCTCAACACCTAATGCCTAAGCAAACGTTCCCTTCTGTTCTTCCTTATCTAACATCCAATTTTCTTCTCGCCAATAAATAAATAATAAATAAATAAATAGATATTAGAAAAAAAAAAATGGACACCCTACTGCACTTTGACCTTTGTACAGTCTTCTTATTCGGCCCAGAACCAAATAAATGAATTGAACAGCGGTTGTTAAGGCGGGGGACAAAAAAAATTAAGATCAGGGTCCACATTCTCTTTTTAAAAAAGTGAGACGACTAAACACTGTAATGTCTTATACAGAATACAGAATCATATTAATACTCTTGTTCTTTAATCTTCCGACCGGTGTCATCTTGCAACAGCCACCGGTTAAAAATAAGATCGTCCAAGATGAAATGCAAAAAAAATCTAAATCCTGATTATCTGGTGTTGCTTATCCGCCGAATTCTTATTTTTTTTATGAGTGTGGTCACATCAGCTAAATAATGGACCATTCCGTTTTTATTACAAAGAAAGAAAGTGAAGAAAGAAGACATGCTACAATTTTAAATATGATAAGAAAGAAAGAAAGAAAGAGATTAGGAGAAGTTATATCGAGAGTGAGTGAGCACGTGGAAGCGATAACGCTAAACTGTTTTGACCCAACATAATGAAAAGATAAAAAGAGGAAATAAAGATAAAAGGAGAGAGAGAGAGAGAGAGAGAGAGAGAGAGAAGAGAGAGAGAGAGAGAGAGAGAGAGAGAGAGAGAGAGAGAGAGTTAAATCTAGATTATTATACTTTTTACATATCGAACTATTGCAATAGCTATTAAATAAACATATAAAAACATTCTAATAATCAGATTATCCTACTGTGGTATATCCACAGGTCCTGCTAGTACAGAATCATTTCACATAACAAATATCTATGAAATAATCAAACGCATGATGGTGAGGTCGGTAGGCGAGAGGTTTCTAGTTATTTCCTAATAATTGCTTAGTTGTGGCACAAGTATGGAGCACACAGTGAGAATCGAACCCACTAACAACAGTCTGCTAAACTAGTACACCACGTGAGGTACGCTCGGCATAGCTTTGTATGTGTTTACATATATCTGCCCCAGTAAGTTTCTCTCACCCTAAGTTTCCCTATTTCTTATATATATATATATATATATATATATATATATATATAGTCGTGGGAAATGGACTCGTCGATTCGAGTTCAATCCTAGTCAAAGCTGTTGGCATTTCACATAGCGCTAATACCCTAGGGAAAGGTATGAATCGATATATTCTCCCTCCAGCTATGGGTTAAATAGTAGGGCAGACTGGGCCCTTCAGCCTTGGGTAGGTAACCAGTCTAAAGAGGGATAACTCTGAATTCAAAATTCCTGAGGTCGGTCGTTGATTGGGTTGTTGCAACCCTATGCACCAATTCTTTCCTATCGACTGTGCCAAAAAGTGTGGATGGTCCAACACAAGCCTTCACCACTATAAACAAATCATTGTGTGGTGTTCATTGTATGAACGCTCATGCGTCGAAAATCGACGAGAGAGTCCATAAATATATATATATATATATATATATATATATATATTATATATATATATAATTTATTACTATTGATAATATAGTTTGCTATATCTATAAGTAAAGAGTGCTCAATATTATTGATTGAGGATGTATACCTTATGAAATTCGAATAGACAAGAAAGTTGTCTGTTACCAAGCGCAGTGTAACGACATAAAAGATAAATACGGAGGATGTATTTATTAATGAATAATAGCATGCCGACGTTCGAACATTTCGGTTTTTCAGGATCATGTAAGTAGTGTTGTTATGCTACATATAGGAGGTTAGAAATAGACCAATTGAAAACAACTCTCTGTCTGTCTGTCTGTCTGTCTCTATATATATATTATAAAAAAGAAGGTCCGCAAAATGGATTATGTTTATTAACATTTTTAAAATTTTTATCTTACATTTGCGACACATGTTTCAGATTTTCTGATATCTTCTTCATGCATTAATTAACCATATGGATATGAATTTGTACATGCATATATATATATATATTATATATATATATATATATATATATATGTATATATATATGTATGTATATATGTATATATATATATATATATATATATATGTATATATTATATATATATATATATATATATATATATATATATATATATATATATATATATATATATGCATGTACAAATTCATATTCATATGGTTAATTAATGCCTGAAGAAGATATCAGAAGATCTGAAACACGTGTTGCAAATGTAAGATAAAAATAAATTAAAAAAAAAACATAATCCATTTTGCGGACCTTCTTTTTTATAAAATATTTAATTTTCTCCCATTGGACCCATAAAAACACTTTATATATATATATATAATATATATATATATATATATATATATATATATATATATAATATATATATATATGTTATATATATATATATATATATAATATATATATATTAATTATATATAATATAATATATATGTTATATATATATATATATATATATATATATATATATATATATATATATATAATCGATAATATCTATATGAGAGTTGATCCCTTCAATTATAAACTGAGAATAACAATAGGCCATGAAAGATTTACTCAATACCTAGAAAAATGGCAGAGCGAATTATACCACCAATGTTATAAATGGATCCACGCTACTACCCCGTGACTCTGGATTTCGTGCCACACAGGAAAGTGGTAGATTGAATTGAATCTACAGTGATTATTGAGGGTCAAATAAACTGTGGCTAGACACAGCAACTACTTCTGACCAGGAGCGAAACCCCACTGACTTTTCATCAGTCCGGTTCTTTAACCCTCGTCGACAACTGGCATTAAGGAGCTGTGTTTTAACTGATAAATACATACATCAGTGTATATATTTTTACGATCACCAGAGAGATCAAATCTGTAAATAACAGACGACCATTGCTTTATTACGTTGGCGGGGAAAGTCAATTAAAGTCGCTCATATATATATATATATATATATATATATATATATATATATATATATGTGTGTGTGATACCTTGGTACAGATATAAATTTATTTCGGCATTTGTTTCCCTCCTCAGTCTGATTTTTTTTACTAATTTGAAGACCTCCCACCCGGTTTTATTGGTATGATTTTCTCGAGGAGGCAAATAAATGCCAAAATAAAT
Organism: Doryteuthis pealeii; assembly: GCA_023376005.1. Classification (NCBI taxonomy): domain Eukaryota; kingdom Metazoa; phylum Mollusca; class Cephalopoda; order Myopsida; family Loliginidae; genus Doryteuthis; species Doryteuthis pealeii. The sequence goes on from CM042145.1 coordinate 105,629,070, forward strand.
GTATCAAGGTATACATTCATTCATTTATTTAAAATACTCCGTTTATGTAAAAGTATATATGCAAATGTTTATATGTACGTTTGAGTTCTCACTTTTGGTTGAATCCAATCATGAAAATATCACCCATATATATATATATTATATTCCAGTAATACCAGGCATCAAAAACTATTTTGTAAAAACAATATTGTTTACGAATTTTCGAGCCCCCTGGGAGATTGTAACACTAAAACTACAAAACAGAATTTAATTCATACAGCGGTCCGGTAACAAACACATTCTCACGTAGACTAACATTAAACCTAATCATACAACTGTCCGGTCGGCTGGTGTTGTAGAATACACCGACTGCACCTCTGCAGATGAGTAAAATTCTGTAATGTGGCTACATCTGGCAACCTGTGATGCTTAAGGATGGAACCCTGGTAGCTGAGCAGTTCATCACATGCAACACATCACGTCAGCCATTACTTAGACTAGACGGGCAGTCGGAGAGGCCCCTTCCGATCAATCAGCTGGTGACGCCAAATCCTAGAACCTATATGTCTGTCTCAACCCTATTACTCTTATGGCAACCTCTTTTTATCATATATTTGCTAGAAAGCGGTGGCTGAGGGTCTTTGTGTCCTGGGTATGACGTTAAACTATCTAAATCACCACCAACACCACAATTCCCTTAGTTATAGGGGTCGGGTTGGCTCAGTCGGTAGAGCGTTCGGCTAGAAACCACAAGGTTCCTAGTTCGATACCCGCCCTCGTCAACTCAGCGTATGAGTAGCACAGTACTGTGCGGTAAAGTAAAGAGCTGATGGCAGGTGACGCTAAAATAATCTCCTTGGTCTAGCGCTATTGAAAAGGGGATAGACCCCCTCGCTGCATGGCTGATACCGACATTTAGGCCGCCCCGACGACTTTACTTACTTATGTACGATATATTCTCTATGGGTATTAAATAATCATTATTTAATCTTAATTAGGATCTTATTTACTAATAATGTTTCTATTAAGGTCTAGCTGAGATAGATTTGCCTCAAAACAACCTATGTTATCTCTGGGTTTAAAATCTCACAATGTATGTTATATATCACAAAAAAGATTTACAAAGTATATGGTATGAATAATTTGCTTACCAGTTTTAACAATACCGTGTTTGATAATTAATTACGAGGTGTTGTTATATATTGTACAAACGGAAATATGAATTTCTGGTTTTATTAAACAAAGAAGTTTTTACAACTGCCCGTTATCAGATCAGGAGATAAAAATACGTGGGTGTAGCTAGGAAGATAAAAGAACTGAGGGTTTCAGACAGGTCAGTCGTCAGAGTCCCGGAGGCATTCACACGAGGAGAGAGTGAGGGATCGGAGTCAGTAGTCGGCCGAGCGGGACCTCGTATAGTTGGTGTCGGAAAAGCTAGCGTTAATATTTACCAACTGAAAAAGCTTGTCGCCCAGAAATTTAATTGAAGGACCGAAAGTGTAAAGACTGAATATATTGATTAAACTGACCCTCTCTCTCGAAGTTAAGAAGCTTGAATTTATTTCAATAAACTTCTGGAGGATAACTTTGGTGTTATTGTCATCCCTTACAACGAAGATAAAACTATTGCAATTTAGTACAGTGACGACGCGCTATGCAACAGTGTTATTGATTTCTAATATTATTGTTTTATTCTCAAACGTATTAAAAGCATGTCCTATGTATAACTTTATACGGAAATCAATTAGAATAAAGAAAAATAAGTGTAATCTTTTCTGTGTTCGTATTTAATTTCATTAGTCTTTCTAATTCAATATAACATTTGATTATGTTAAAACTTAAATACTTATCTCTAGAGGGCGCTTATTTTTTGCTAGAATTAATAAAAAAAACAACAAAAAAACGAAACAATCCACACTAAACAAAATATATTTTAGCTTCACCCTGTGAACGGGGGTGTTAAAGTGCATCCGATACATGTGCAATACCTTACATCCTAGGCGAAGTGAACAGCCACGCGATATTTAACGGCTGTCTTTTCAGCATTAAACCTGGTACCACAGCTTAAGCCCGTTCACACATGACGTCACTAGCAGTTGATGAACACGCCCATTTAAAAATAGCACAATTTTCCGCATTTCACACAAAAAACACCAGGACACTTACGTTCTTGATAATGACTAATGGTGGCTGAAAGTGCTCGAACCACACACACACACACATACACACACACACACACACACACACACACACACACACACACACACGAACCATATCATAAGGTATGTTCCTTAGCCAATAAACGTAATTATTACACAATCTTTTTATACTAATTTTTAATTTTTAAATTTTTCTGCTAATTTTCACTGATATCTACACCCATTATAAAAGTCGTTTGTACTAACCTGTCAGAATTATCCTGATGAGTCGTTTAGGTGAACCTGGGTAGGTAGTTTCTGATCTTTAGACACACACACACGCGTATATATATATATATATATATATATATATATATATATATAATATATATAATAAAAGCTGAGTAAATCAATAATTGTTTTGTAGAGGCTTTTTTCTTTTTTCGACACAAAATTCATACTAAAATATTCCTTAATTTTAGGATTGAGTTATATTTGAAAATTAAAAATACATTTTAATTGCTTCTAATTAGTCGTAATTTGCAAAAACTGACCCGTCTCTTTGTTCACATTCTACCTGTCACTTACCCCAGGCCCATTTAAATTTAAATTAGTCCAAATTTTTCCCTTTCTTAGAAAACTTACAAAATCATTTTGATGTTTTTTTCTTTTTAATTCTCTGGTCGCTTTTATTTAAAATTTCTTAATTCGCTTTGCAAACTCACTTTTTCCTTATCCCAATTATCTACCTAGTGCTCAATGGGTGACCAAACAGGTTACATTTTATCTAGTATATATATATATATATATATAATTTCGTTAAAATGTAATTTACTATATCTATAAACAAAGAGTGCTCAATATCATTGATAGAGTATATATATCAAAATTATTGAACATTCCTTACTTATAGACATAGCAAACTATATATATATATATATATATATATTATATATATATATATATATATATAAGTAAATAAATAACAAAAGACTTAGAGATTTAGCATTATAGTCTATTTCAGGGAGTGTAGACAAAGTGTCTAACTCTCCCGACTCATCAGATGCGAAGATTAGATTCACATCTGATGAGTCGGGAGAGTTAGACACTTTGTCTACACTCCCTGAAATAGACTATAAACAAAATCTCCAAGTCTTTTGTTATTTCTTTACTTATATATTTGCTCTGTGACTCTAACATTAAGAGCACACATTGAGCTCTCAAACTGCGACAGTTTAAAAAAAAATAAAACTTGTGTCGTAAGGAAGATTTCTTCTCTGGACATTTGGATTATATATATATATATGTTATGGATTAGCGATCGTCGCAATGTTTGCGCGGGAAGTTCGAAAAGACAAAGAAAAATTGAACTGAGAAGACAATGGATAAGGTAGACAGAGAGTCTGGTGTGACAAAGAACTTCCTCTATACAAGCGGAAAATTGAACAAAGAGACGGGAAAGGAAGTAAGGACTTCCGGTTGAGGGACAAAGAGAAAGATTAAAATGCGTGGGCGGTCGTCAATACTTAAGCGGTCATCAGTCAGCCCAGGGTCAGACCCCAGAGAGACGGCGAACAGAGCGGACTGAGTGACCGTTGACACGGTCGATCCCTGCCAGCGAGCAGTGAGGCGCGCCCACCACCTTCCACCACACCAGCACTAGTAGTGCCCATTATCAATGCCCGTCACCACACACACCACGTACAGCCGAGATGAGAGAAATAAAGTCAAATCTCCTACTACATAGAGCATGCCTTGTGATTTCATTTAAGCGACCACTAGATACATCGTCTAGGGGTTAGAAACGATTTCCGCTGTATACCAGCAACGTATACGATTCAGAGTAGCAAAGAAGGGCTATGCAACATATATATATATATATATATATATATATATATATATATATATATATAATATATTGTGTGTGTGGCGAAACATAAGGCCTGTTTACACAATCCTAGTGGTTGAGTATTCTCTGGCTACTAAGTGAACATGCATAACTCCATTTCGGACCTTATTTAGGCTCGACGGTCAGTCAGAGAGGCCCGATCCCATCAATAGGCTGAGAATATCAACTCCTAGCACCTATATGATTAAGTCCCAATCGTCTTCCTCAGATTGTTCTTATGGTAAACACCCTACTCTTTTTATCTGAAAGGTTCCAGAAGGCAGTGGCTGAGGGTCAACCACCAGTTTATCAATAGACATAAAGTTAAAGTTATTTCTTCTAATTCATTGATACACATGAATTTAGTGAAACCGTTTAGTTCAGTTGGTAGAGCATCCGCATAGGAATCTCGAGGTTCTTAGTTCGATACCGGCCTCCGCCTTCTCAGCTAGGCTGGTCATGCCAAGCCCTAGCACTTATACGATTGTCCTATGGAAGCTTGTATGATTGTAGGAAGCGCGTGGTGTAATGGTTAAAGTCATGGGAAATGGACTCGTCGCCACGAATTCAAATCCTGGACGTGGTAATTGCATTTCACTTAGCGCTAATACCCTTGGGAAAGGTATGAATCCTACTCTCCCTCCAGCTATGGGTAAATAGCAGGGCAGACTAGGTTCTTTAACCATGGCTAGGTAACCAGTCTAGGAGAAGGAAAACTCTGAATTCAAACCTGTTAAACTCCGCTTAAGAAATTGACCGTGTGTCGTATTCTGCTCGTGCGGGGGAGTTGGTAAATATATATACGATTGTCCCAACCTATTGCCCTTATGGCAAGCCTCAACTCTTTTTATCATATGTGCTAGACGGCGGTGGCTGAGTGTCTTCATGTCCTGGGTATGACGTTAAACTTTATCTGATGGTGAAGTTCAAGTTCTGGAGTTTTGGGGAATATGAAGCACCCCTTCATCACCATTGCTTCCAGATCCACTCTGACCCGGACTGTTAGTACCAGTAAGGGTACCATCTATGGGTTAAATAGAACAAAATATGTTTAAAAAAATTGAGTACCCGTCAAGAATGAATAGAATAAAAACACCTTCGGCATAAAATGAACCGCTGAGGTTGACATGGCGTAAAACTTAACCAACCGACTAACCAGCACCACACCTTTTATATTTGTGTTCCAATGCTCATGTTATCGCTGTGCTCTTGTACAGTATTGGCCATACAAGATTTGCACACTCTTTTATACTCAAGCAGGAGGATCAACCATAGTGCGGGACATGCCAAACACCCTACACAGTCAAACATTTCCCCACGGAGAGAAGAGTTTTCGCTCCAGTCAGAAAGAAATATTTCAACGCAAATAATGTGAGGGATCTGTTTTAAAAATACTAACATGGATGACATTTTATCCTTCTTGAGAGAAATAAAACTATATCGAAAATTATGAATCACATATAAAATACACCCAGGAAACTATCGACAAAAATACACCTGTAAAGGAAACTTGGGTACCAGCTTATATCTCACACTCTAACAGTTTTTGGTATTAAATAACGCCCAGCGTCTGAGGTGGAGCGCCACACCTACCATCAGCTCCTCATTTTACCGCACAGATCCCTGAGTTGGCGAGGGCCGGTATCGAACCAGGAACCTTGTGATTCCTAGCCGAACGCTCTACCGACTGAACTACGGTCTCGGTTCTTTCTCTGTTTTCCAATTCCTCCTGTCCTTTTCTAAACACTTAGGAACCTTTCCGAGGACACCATCTACAAATAGAAAGAAAGAAAGAAAGAAAGAAAGAAAGATGTCTCGAAAGGAAATTGAATAAGGCCATTCTTAGGGGATAACCATATTTGTAAAGAAATAATAGAAATTTATGTTTCATTTAGTTATTCTCCATTGTATTTCTTAAAAATGTATTCTATATTCAGTTATGATATCAGTGTTTTATTTCCGATGAAAACAAATATAAATATTTGCTATTGTATACGTTCCTACAATCAGGACAGTGTCTGTAATTTCTTATAGTATTGCTGCAGGAAGATTCATTGCTGTTTCATGTTTATAAAGGGATCTTGTCTTGTTTGTTTATCCACTTATCACTGTACGTATATAAGGCTCATGTATTGATTTCATATTCGCTTGATAAATATCTAACATGTGGTTAAATATATCTTCTTATTATAATGAATATTGTGTGTTTTCCTGTCTGTAACAGAAACTATATCAGTACCCAATTCACAACTCCCTTAGTTATTTACGTCACATTCTTCATGATTTTATTTTTATTTAAACCCCGATTATTAATAGAATTATTTTAGATGATTAATACAGTTGGCCTTATCTTTTTACTAACAACACGCAATTGTATATATATAACAAAATAGAGGTTCACAGTGTAAACGGGAAGGCTAATTTGCATATTGATATAAAACATTTGATTTTAATAAATATGTGCTTGGCATTATTGAATTATAATTGTTTGGTTTTATCTTAATGAATATGACCAAAAATCTCGAGGATAAATCTTATAAGAAATCCATTAACAAAAAGAAATAAGTGTAAGTTTATTCTTTACTTCCTAATTTAACTAAATAGCTAAATTAAGAAAATTTAGCAATGAAAGACAGGATTGATGGAAGAGTAAGTTTCAATTCTATTTTTTAAATTATAACCTCCCTCTCTGTTTCAAACCTTTTTATCTGCATTCTTATTTAGTTTCATTAGCCTTTCTAATTCGATATAATATTTTATTACATTAAAACTTAAATACTTGAACCCGGAGAGTGCATATATTTGCCAATCTATCTTAGCTCAAATGAATAATAATAATAATAATAATAATAACCAGCAGGGCGTGTGGATATACTACAGTATGATGATTTAATTATTAAAACGTTTGATATATTTACTTAAGAGCTATTGTAATTGTTCAATATGTAAAAAGTATAATACTCTTGATCTAACTCTCCTTCTCCCACCCTCTTTTTTCTTTCTTTCCTTCTTTTCATTATGTTTTATTGAAACAGATTAGCGTCATCGCTTCCGCGCGCCCCATCTCCTCTCTCTATCTTTACCGTGCTCTCTTTCTTTCCTTCTTTCTTTCTTATTATATTTTTCTATGTAGATTGTTCCTTTTCTTCATTTTCTTTCTTTGTAATAAAAGCGGAATGATCCATTATTTAGCTGAGGTGACGACACTCATTAGATATAAGAATTCTGTGGTTCAACGACACCAGATAATCAGGATCTACAATTTTGCATTTAATCTTGGATGATTTGGATGGTCTCATTTTTAAACGGAGGGGGTTGCAAGATGAGGACCGACTTTGAGGAACCTATGAGGATTTATTGATTATTCGAAACAGCATGTCACCCCGTTTAGGGTTATTTTATGCCTAAAGGATAAAGAATTGTGTACATTGTTTATTGTAGAGGACTGTTCATGTCTGAAGTCACCCTGGCGCAACACCATGAAGCTAGGAGGTCCAGAATAAACCAGCAGCAACAAAGCGCCGGATCATCATCTTCAGGGACAGCCTTCACATGCGACATCTGTGGTCGAGAATGTTTTTCTAACATTGGACTTTACAGTCACAGGAGGCGCTGTAACTTCAGGGGCACAAAAACTATATTCCAGTCTTCCGAGACTGAAATTGCCAATAAAAACATTTCTATTTCTAGAGTAGATTCTTGAGAGTCTTTTTTGCACACGGTTATATGATGTCATGTATTCTTGTCTAATAGAAAGGATATGCGAATAGATTTAACCCATACAAGAGGGGTTTTTGTTCATGGCCTTTTCGAATCTTATTATAATGGTGTCTGTCAGTCTGTAACCGAAACTACGCCACTGCTTATGTCAAAATATCATCAGGAATTGCGTACGTTTATCAATGAGCATTTAATTTATAGTCACAGTAAAAATCAGTAATACATAGAATATGACAAATCTTATTTATTAACAAGGTCCTTATGAAAATCTGAATTAGATTTGCCTCAAAACCGCACGTTTAAAATCCTGCAATGTGTCTTATATATCACTAAGAAATGAAGGTTTACATAATATATGGTGTGCTTGAATTTGCATACTGGGTTTAGAAAAACCGGGTTTAATAAATAATTACTTGGTGTTATTAATCTCTAATATTATTGTTTTATTCTCCATGGTATTAAAATCAATCCCATAAATGATTTTATATAGAAACCAATTAGCATATAATTAAAATAAGTGAAATCTTTTTATATGCGTTCTCATTTACTTTCCTTAGTCTTTCTAATTTGATATATTTCATTACATCAAATATTAGATACTTACATATTTTTTCTAGTCCAAATAATTTGTAAACAGATCTATTTTACCCATTCAAGAGGGTTTTTGCCCACGGCCTTTTCGAATACACATAATTTCTAAAAATCTAATTGATCCATAGACAGGGCCATACCTTTCCGAAGGGTATTAGTCCGAAAGGGCACCTAATAGCTCGACTGGAGTTCGAACTCGGGAACAGCGATATCACAGTGAAGCTCGTTATCCACAGCACCACGTATCGCCCACCTCGTTTATAAATCGAGAGTAATTTTGCCATAGCGTTGTATAAATGATCAAAAACTAAACTAAAAATGACGCCATTTTTTGACGATATACCACAATAGTGATAATAATATACACAAGCGAGACCTGTGGATATACCACAGTATAATAGTTTAATTATTACAACGTTTGATATGTTTACTTAAGAGCTATTGTTAAATAGTTCAAGATGTAAAAAGTATAATAATCTTGATTTAACTCTCTATCACTTTTCTCTTTCGTTCTTTTCCGTATATTCGTTTGAAACAGATTATCGTTATCGCATCCGCGCGCTCCATCTCCCCTCTCTATCTTCCCCTACTCTTTCTTTCTTTGTTTCCTTCTTTCTTTATATTATATTTTTCTGTGTAGAATGTTCCTTTTCTTCCAGTTCTTTCTTTATAATAAAAACGGCTTGGTCAATTATTTAGCTGAGGTGATGATGCTCATAAGAAATAAGAATTCGGCAGATAAGCAGCACCAGATAATCAGGATTTACATTTTTGCATTTCATCTTGGACGATTTTGTACGGTCTCATTTTTAACCAGAGGGTGTTGCAAGATGATAACGGTCGTACTTTTAAGGAACGCGAGCATTAATATATAGATATTCAGCTTGAGAATGAATTTTATAGGTAATATAAAACTAGAACTCATACCTGGAAATATGTATTTACCCAACCTCTCCATCCCGAGCAGGATGTGACACAAGGTCAATTTGTCGGCAATGATTAGTAATATTTGACGAGCACGTGTGTAAAATGAGGACATTTTCAAGTATTGTAATGCTTTTTTTTCCAGAAACAGACATGAGAAGTCACCCCGTCATTGTCCTCAAGCAAAGTAGAAAAATAAACTGAACTCCTCCAGTATTTGGTAAGGGGTGGGGGTGGCAAATCACGTGACTCAGAAGAAAGGATGTGTTCAATAAAAGCCAACTCTTAAGAAGAATTGAATATCTCTTTGCTTTTGGCCTGCTGTGAAATTTTAATCAATTTTTCAATAGACTCCGAAAATAAGGAATAACTTATATGGTCTACGATTATTGTCACATTAGGTTTGATGTCCAAAATATATTATACGAAATGCGTCATATTAATACCATCAATTTTTCAATGCAAATAACATGAAATACTTGTTTGAAAATGTTAACATAGATGCAATTTTATCCTTCTTGACATAAATCGTATTATAATGGAAATTGTGTGTTTGTCTGTAACCGAAACTATATCATTACTCAAGTCACAATTCTCATCACAGGTCATTTACGTCACATTCGCCATGATTTGATTTTTATCTAAACCTCAATTATTTATAAAATTGTTTTACATTATTAATACTGTTGTCCATATCTACATACTAAGAACATGCAATTGTATTTGTATATACAACAAAATGATGGTTTACAGTATGAACGGGAAGGCTAATTTGCATATTGATATTAAAAATTTTATTTTAATAATATGAACTTTATAAAAAGACATACGCTCGGTCGTTGTACAAACAAACATACACACAGACAGTATCTTTCTTTATCATATATATATATATATATATATATATATATATATATATATATATATATATATTTATAATTGCCTTCAAGCAAAAATATAAATAATAATTTATTCAACATTGCTTCTAAAAACAAACATCCAAAAATCTTATTCACTTCGCCGAAGAGCTTAACGGCCGGGTTTGTTTACTAAATAAACGTCTACTTGCCTGCTATGGCAGGGGCGTGTAATAATTTCCTTGACAAGGTTAATTTCGCAGGGATTGTTCGCTATGTACCGGCGGCCGAACGGATATGGTCTCTGACTATGCCTGTGAAGTCCCGGTTTCGATTCCTGTCGGAGGGGAGTCGTTAGTATACATCGCTGAAGAGACTTAATAAAGTCGAAACAGTCTGTACGGTGTTCTGCATGGCGAGCCATCCTTTGCGGGATTTACTTGTCAAGTTTATTTTCTATAATTATCGAATTTTATACGATACATGCATTTATAATTGCCTTCAAGCAAAAATATAAATAATAATTTATTCAACATTGCTTCTAAAAACAAACATCCAAAAATCTTATTCACTTCGCCGAAGAGCTTAACGGCCGGGTTTGTTTACTAAATAAACGTCTACTTGCCTGCTATGGCAGGGGCGTGTAATAATTTCCTTGACAAGGTTAATTTCGCAGGGATTGTTCGCTATGTACCGGCGGCCGAACGGATATGGTCTCTGACTATGCCTGTGAAGTCCCGGTTTCGATTCCTGTCGGAGGGAGTCGTTAGTATACATCGCTGAAGAGACTTAATAAAGTCGAAACAGTCTGTACGGTGTTCTGCATGGCGAGCCATCCTTTGCGGGATTTACTTGTCAAGTTTATTTTCTATAATTATCGAATTTTATACGATACATGCATTTATAATTGCCTTCAAGCAAAAATATAAATAATAATATATATATATATCATTACTTAAATCACAATTCCCTTTGTCACATTATCCATGATAAATTGTTTAACATTATTAATACTGTTGGCCATATCTACATTCTACTAAAATGCAATTGTATTTATATTTAAAACAAAACGGTTTACAGTGTGAACGGGAAGGCTAATTTGCACATTGATATTAAATAATTGGTTTTAATAAGTATGAACTTAATATTATTGATTTCTAATTGTTTGGTTTTATCTTAATGAATATGAGCAAAAATCTCGGGGATGAGCCTTAAAAGAAATCCATTACCAAGAATAAATAACTGTAATTTAATTCTTTACTTCCTATTCTAAGTAAATAGGAAAATGAATCAATGAAAGACGGGAGAGATGGAAGAGTAAGTTTCGGTAGTTCTATTTTTCGATTACCCCTCTGTTTCAAACCTTTTTATCTGCATTCTTATTTAATTTCATTAGCCTTTCAAATCTAATATGATATTTTATTACATTAAAACTTAAATACTTGCAGTAAAGATGAATTATGAATTAGATATGAAATACATTCACGAAACTATCTAAAAAAACTGAATGATTATTATATAGACCCATTTACTGTATATAAAAGTGACCTTTTCTTAGCAATACGCGCCATTATTGCTGTGTTACTGTAACATACAAAAGTAGGATCCATCACTGACTTGTATAAGTGATTCTTTTTCTATTTTAATACAATTTGTTTCACAAGCAACATGACGGTCGATTCAGTCTAACCGAGTAGTAGGAAGAGTAAAGCAAAATTTGATGACCAACTGCAGTATCGCACTCTAACAATTTTTTTTTTAAAACAAAGTATTTACCAACAAACTACTCCCTTACAAACCAAATATACAAAACAGAAATTTGGTATGAAATAATCTACAGAGTGGTATTCCATTTAAATAAACAAAACAAAATCTACTAATAATGGAGATTCGCTTCTGGTTTTTGTCTGTAACAAAAACGACGTCACTGATTACGTCACATTACCTAAAACGTCATAACGTAGAATAAATACACTCAAAATTTGGGCATGCAATGTTAGACAGTCCTCATTGGATTTTTTAAACAAGTTTTGATAAATACATACCTGGTATTATCTATCTATATATAGTTTGTTTTATTTTAATATATATTTAAAGTTATCAGAACTAAGTTTCCATTTCAATTTTTTAATATTTTTTACTCCTTTAATAAATTTATTTTATTTTTTATTCCTTTAATAAATTTGATGATTTTACTTTACTTATGATACAAACTCTCTGATTAAATTTTCAACTCCCATCCCCTCAGGCAATATTTATTTTACGTCGCCCAGAGGGCGTTTTTTTTATTTTGCTAGTTATTATAATGAATATTCGGTGTTCGTTTATCAATGAGTATTTAATCTATAGTCAAAAACATTAATACATAGAATAATTCTTATTCATTAACAATGTATCTATGAAAATCTGAGTTAGCTTTGCCTAAAACAGCCCATGTTATTAGTACGTTTAAAATCCTGTAATGTGTTTTGAAATAAAGGTTTACATAATATATGGTGTGGTTAATTTGCATGTTGGTTTTAACAAAACCGGGTCTAACAAATAATTACTTGGTGTTATTGGTCTCTAATATTATTGTTTTATTCTCAAATATATTAAAATCAATCTCATGAATGATTTTATATATAGACCAATTAAAATATAATAAAAATAAGTGTAATCTTTTTATATGCGTTCTTATTTAATTTCGTTAGTCTTTCTAATTTAATATATTCATTGCATTAAAACTTAAATACTTATGCCCGGCGGAGGGGTCATATACTTGCTAGTGATATTAACAAGTAAAAGTAAACGAGACAGAATGGTTTATTGTCGGTATCAACCAGGCAGTGAGGGAGCCTACCCTGTTTTCACTAGCGCTAGATCCGGGAGATTGTTTTTGTGCCACACCTATTTAGTATCCTCACCTTACCGCACAGATCCAACTGGTGCTACTCATGCGCTGGGTTGGCAAGGGCCGGTTTCGAACCCAGAAACGTACAGATATATTACCAAGTGACAGCTCATAACTCGGAAAACTTGTATGTTTGGGTACACGTAAGTCAAGGTATCACTATATATATATATATATATATATATATATATATATATATATATATATATGGTTGTGTGTGTGTATTAATGGAAACTAATTCAAACCACATGCATATCAGACTAAAAGCCAAGCTGGTACAGTTATTTATTTTTGTTAATTTGTGCAGTTGTTTTCTTTTTTTCTTTATTTTCTTTATTTGATTACACGTGACATTGGTTTGATTACAAGAAGGGAAGCCATTTTTATTTTGACTTCAATTTTGCTTCATTCTCTTTCTTTTTAAAAACGGGTTATCTTAAATTATAATCATCGACACTTTATTATTATTATTATTATTATTATTATTATTATTATTATATTATTATATTATTATTATTAACTGGATGTAAATGAGTACATTTGAATAAACTGTTTATTAGAAAACCAGCCCAATCTGTACAATGGTGAAAAATGACTAACAATTGGGTATTATTTACACCCATCCCACCAGGGGCAGGATGCGACACATGGTCAATTTTTAAACGGAGTACAGCTGTTTGAAAAAAAAAAAGAATTGTAATTCTTTTAAGTCAGTTGCTTTGCCAAGGCTAAAGAACACAGTCTATCCTATTGAAGTGGAAACAGTGTGTTGTGGATATAGAGGGTGATTGAAAAGTAAATCCTTATTTTAAACTATTCATATATTTTATATGCAGTTACATTTTTCTCAGTTCTTTAATGTATGTTCCTTAATATACAGGGTGATTTGAAAGTAAATATTTTTTTAAACAATTCATATTTTTTATATGCAGTTATATTTTTCTCAATTCCGGAAGGTATGTTCTTTAATATAAGGGTGATTGAAAAGTAACTCCCTATTTTAAACTATTCATAATTGTTTATATGCAGTTACATTTTTCTCAATATGTATGTTCTTTAATATATGCCAATTAAATCTGTATTATGCAAGATGGTGCTTCTCCAAACTTTGCTATCATTGTTCATGAATGGCCAAATCACCATTTTCCTGGGAGATGGATGGGTAGACATGGTCAGCATGAGTGGCCAGCCTGAAGTACTGATTTAACACCCTGCAACTTTTTTTTATTGGGGTTGATTGAAAGAGAAATTCTATTCAACGAAACCAACGACTTAGGAAGGATTTAAACGACGAACACGAGAATTTATTTCTGCCATTCCACAAGAGTTCTTAGAGAGATCAGTTGACGAGATTCCTGAGTGGCTTGAGAGGCAGAAGGTGATTGCTGGTGCCCATATAGAATTCTAAATAAAATTCCAGATTATGTGTTCTTCTCATTTTAATTTATTTTATAGAAATAATGATTTAGAAATGAATTAATAGATTTTTGAAATAGGTAGTTACTTTACTGTCACCCTGTATAATAGAATAGATAAATTTATTAAAGAATTGTATTGTGCGTTTGCTATTCAATCAACGTATGGAATTTTATATTAAAAATCCCTCAAGAAATATCGTAGATTGTTATAAAAAAGAGAATAAAATTATTCGCTTTATAAAATCTTCTCTTGTATGAAATAAGATGAATCCTATCAAAAAGAACAAAAACAAGATTTCAATAATGGCAGATTCTGTTCTTGGAGTTGTGAAGAATTTTCATTTTTATCCAACTGGTAACATTAGAATATCATAAACCTGACGTTAGACATGAAATAAATCAGTTATTTTTTCAAATTTTCAAAATCAAAATTTATGTAATGAGATTTGAATTTTATGAGCATATAAAAACAAAAACCGAGCCAGTTGTTTATTTTTAGTAAAAATAAAGATTCAGAAATAAATTACATTTTTAAAATCGGGAGTTACTTTACAATCACCATGTATGTGTAAAAAACCCAAGTAACACTTCTACTAAAAAACAAAAAGTTTTATTAAATAAAATTAAGAAATTAAAAAAAAACCCACAGATGTTATTAATTAATGTTGTATTTATTGGCTAATATTGCAATATTTCAATCTGTATAAGACAATCATAAGAGCCGATCTGTTATGAAAGAGAAAATAGTTTTTGATTAATATGCCCAGTTTGTAAGGGAAATAACTCATAACGGACTTTAAGAGAAAAGATATTCAAAATTCTTATAGAATTCTTAAAGAAACTTTACTGGAATATTTTTCATTTGAGAATCTTGGAAAATTAATGAAAGCAGGGTTACTTTTCTGAGCAGGCAGCAACTGACGGTCTTAGTCGCTTTGATGTCGTTAAAGAAAGACGTATAAGGTTTCTCCCTTTGTATCTCTAGTACCTTGTATTCCGGGTGGATGTTTATTTTATCAGTGAACTGACGATTTTTGTCACTTTGATGTGCTTTGTTGGCATTCACCCGTATACTAGAACGATGGCGTAATGTCCAAAAACTAATGAAACCACGTAACCTGGGCAGGTTGATATGGAGGATGAGATATCGCCCAAGTAGCAGGTGTTCTTCTCCACGCTCCAGGAAAGGCAAAAATACCAATGCTGTTTGGCAACAATAGTGTCACAGGAGTTGTTGGGTAGCGCCGAAGTTCAGCATCACATCACCTTAGGGACTCCAACTCCGGATTTGATTTTGAGGTTTACTCCCCTAGCCTTTCCTTAGTATGAGGTATTGCAGCTAGGCAGCGGAGGTTTTATAACAGACTTTTCCTTGTCTAGATGGATTGCCGACCAAAGCTAAGGAGTCCCATCTACCCCAGTTTGGGATTTATGTAAGTAGTAAGTACCTCAATTCAACTACTATTGGTATGGATGGCGTTTGTATCCCCTGGGGCTCACCCGTGCTTAGAGGAAGATGTATAAGGTTTCTCCCTTTTTATCCCCGGTACCTTGTAGCCCGGGTGGATGTTTATTCTGTCAGCGAACGTTAGTGAGTCTTTTAGGTGGCGTGAAGGGGATTCAGCTTATTCAATCGGTCAAAGTAAGTGTCGTTATTTCTCTGAATGTTTGAGATGAGGCTTGATGATTAGTATTATCTGCATTATTCGGACTATTGACCTCATCTTCATTGTTATCTGAACAACTTTTTGGCCAATGTGTCCTCCGGCCTTTTTCAAGTATTTCTTTTCGGATTCGGGAATCTTCTTGTCGTAATCGGGAACCTTCTTGTTGTAATCGGGAACCTTCTTGTCGTAATCGGGAGCCATCACGGAACTTTGAACCTAACCCTTTATTCAGTCCACGGGGGTATCCTGTTCTCATTCCACTAACCATAGCTGGGGTAGAGGCGTTAAGTTGTGTTAATTATTATTCTATGTTACTGTCGCCCCCGACCAGGATTAAACCTGCATTCCAGAGATAACTGTTACTTAGAGCTGTCTTAACCTAACTCCTTTATCCACTAGGCCATGTGTCCAATTGGACAGATGAGGACAATAGTCCGAATAACGCAGATAATACTAAGTGCAGTTAGCTGAAAACTAGAACAACTGACCATTCGCTGGTCGATACGTTCTTTTATGTGAAAAAGTAGGCTCCAATCGAAATGATTTTTTTCCTGTTTACTTCAGTTTTTTCTTTGGTTAAAAAATGTATGCTGGTAGATGTGGAAAGAAAGTGTCTTGTCTTGAAACTTAAGATGACGCGTCTTTTAACTTCTTTTTACAGTTGGAAAATTTGACTGCGTATTTGTTCGTCCAAAAACGTTCATCCATATATAGGGTATAACTTCCAATTTAAAAAAAAATATAATTTACTTCTGAATCAGTATTTCTATTAAAAAACATGAATATGAGAAGAATACACATAACATGGAGTTTTATTTAAAATTCTATATGGGAACTAGAATTCGCCTCCAGCCTCTCAAGCCGCTCAGGAATAGCATCTACTGATCTTCCTAGGAACTCTAGTGAAATGGCAGAAATAAATTCTCGCATTCGTACTTCAAGTTCTTTTAATGTCATTGTTTTGTTTAGAGTATACTTGCTCTAATGAAAAAAGTACCAGGGTGTTAAATCAAGACTTCTGGTCGGCCACTCATGCGGACCACGTCTACCCATGCTTCTCCCAGGAAAATAGTAATTCAACCATTTACGAAAAACAATAGCAAAACGTGGAGGAAAAACCATCTTACATGAAAATTAAGTCTTCAATATTGTCCCTAGTATTGACAATTGGTCAGATTTCATCTTATAGCAAATTGACAGGGCGGCACAAGTTCAAATCATTTTGATATCAGTTGCTTACATTACCTAATGTTGCTTAAGTGGTCACCCACTTAATTATTGAACAAACTTATCGCTGCTTAACTTCAGTGATCTAGTAGGGAATCGGTACTTTCAACGTGACTTGGCTGTAAGTACATGAAGAATTATCCGGTATGATACACTTGAATCCATGCTAAATTCCAACCCCCATCACTGTGGCAGGGTGGGGACAACATGGTAGTGTCAGAGCGATGCCGTCCGGAAATCAAGTTCTTGGTAGGGCCTCCCAAGGCGGATTGGTCTGTCACCCGGTTGTATTAGGGCCACAACCCGGCTAAAGCGGGTCTGGTGAAAATCCAAAGGGCGTCTCTATTATCAGGAATCAACAGCTTTTGGCGTACTTGTCACTGCGTCTGTAGTAGATTTGCGGCAAACTAAGGCATCTTCTTCCTCTGGCCGGGATATGCAATCGGGGTTCGGGGATCGCTTATGAATTTCCTATTCCCTTGTTACTCTTTTCATGAATTCACTATCTCGTTCATTTGGGATACAGTGAATTCATTGGATGAAGCCTGCTCAACCAACCCAGATTTAATGCTGTCACAACATAAGGCAGAACGAGACTTCGAAAGAGAAAAAAAGGAAAAAAGAAAAAGAAAAAGAAAGAGAAAAAAGGAAAAAAGAAAAAGAAAAAGAAAGAGAAAAAAAGGAAAAAAGAAAAAGAAAAAGAAAGAGAGAGAAAAAAAAGGAAGAATTAAAGGAAAAGATAAATTAGAAAATCAGAAAATTGTAAGAAAATTTGAAAGGACAAAAAAGAAAAAAAATGAAGGAAAAAAAAATTGGGAAAAAATTTGAAAGAAATAAAGAAATATTGGAACAACAATAGAAAGAAGGAGAAAAGAAATAAAGGGATATTGGAAGGAAATTTAAAGAATGAAGAAAGAATTGAAAGAATATTGGAAGGAAATTTGAAAGAACGAAATAGGAAATGAAGGAATTTAGGAATATTTGAAGAAAACTTTAAAGAATGAAGAAAGAAATGAAAGAATACCGGAAGGAAATTTGAAAGAAATGAAGAAATATAGGAACATTTGAACTTATTACAATTTCCCTGAGTTTAGTTTAATTTTGCACAATGCCACAAGTGAGGTCCACCCAGTTAGGATCGAATTCACTATACAGTAGTAATGATCAATTAGACATGTATATGCTAATAACTCCTGTGATTAAGGCCTAGAAAATTCTTGGTGGGTATTGACATTTTTAAAAAACTGAACTTAAAAAATATTTTTGAACTTATTTTTCTATTTAACCCATAGATATGACTCAAGCAGGTACTATCATGCCGATTCAGGGTGAGCCTGGGAGTCATGGCGATGAAAGGGTACTCCACACTACCCTAATATGCAGAATTGGAACCTCACCACTAGAGTCAGTTTGACGTCATACCCAGAATATTAAGAGGCTCAGCCACCACCTTCTAGCACATATATGATAACAAGGTTCGGGGCTTTGCCATAAGAGCACAACATGGCCAGGGCAATCATATATATATTTACCAACATCTCCGCACGGACAGGATGTGACTAAAGGTCAATTTATTAAGCGGAGTTCAACAGGTTTGAATTCAGAATTTTCCTTCTCCTAGATCTGTTGCCTAACCAACGTTAAAGAGCCCAGTCTGCCTTACTATTTAGCCATAGCTGGAGGGAGAGCAGGATTCATACCTTTCCCAAGGGTATTAGCGCTAAGTGAAATGCAATTACCACGTCCAGGATTTGAACTCGGGGTGACGAGTCCATTTCCCATGGGACAATCATATAGGTGCTAGGACTTGACGTGACCAGCCGATTGATCGGGGGGACCTCTCCGACCATCTGCCAAGCATAAGTAAGGACCAAAGTGGAGTGTTGCATGTCATGGACTACTCAGCCACTACGGTTCCATCCTTAGGCATCACGAGTCGCCATTCAATGCCAACAGTAGCCCCATTGGGAGAAGGTTCTTAACCCTCTACAGAGTTGCAGTCGGCGTATTCTAAAGCCCCAGTCGACAGGGGTGCCCAGCAACAAATTATAGATTATGATAAATGCCAATTAACGTTGACTAGACGAATGTATGTTTTTGTAAACTAAACATCACGGGTCGCCACCCATTGGTGGGATCTAACCCCTCTGCAAGAGTGCTGTCGGTTAGGGTTAGGGTTAGGTTTCTGTCTCAGCTGATAGGGGGTTAACTTAGTTTGACAAAAGACCATACAGATTGTGCACTTAGTGAGGATGAACTTCACTACTTATTAATAAGAATTAACTCAACGTGTACACTAAGCATTTACCCTACAGTGTTTATTAGACTGTTAAAAACGGTGCACCCGATTAGAATCGAACTCACTACACTGTAGTAATTTTTAATGTGACAAACATGTTAAGCATTTCTCTTGTGATGCACATATATTTTACCAACCCTTCTGTGTGAGCAGGATGTGACACAAGGTCAATTTTAAGTGAAAGTTAACAGGTTTGAATTCAGTGATTTCCTTCTCCTAGATCGATTGCCTAACCAAAGCTAAATAGCTCATCGACCCTATTATTTACTTATAAGTGGAGGAAAGATAGTTTCTGCATACCTTTCCCAAGGGTAGAATCGATATGTGAAATAAAAACAGCCTTGTAACACACACACACACACACACACACACACACACACACACACACACTATATATATATATATATATATATATATATATATATATATATGCTCCCATAAATTTGGTAATAAGCTCTCTAATTGGTAATTTAAATTAACTCTCACTACTACGCAAATAAGCAATGATCATTTCTCCGGAAATTTGATCTCTCAGTGACCGAAAGATACATACATTCTTATGTATTTAATAGTTTAAAAACACCAGTCCCCGCATCAGCTGTCAGTGGGCGAGGGGATAAGATATCGGACTACCATGCGGTCAGTCTGAGTTCGAACCCTAACCAAGGATAGTTGTGTCTAGCCACACTGAAGCGGCATGATATGCCGAAACACGTGTCTGTGGATGACTTATTAATATATATATATATATATATATATATATATATACCAACCGCTCCGCACGAGCAGCATGTGACACAAGGGCAATTTCTTAATCGGGGTTTAACAGATTTGAATTCACATTTTTCCTTTTCCTAGACCACTTGCCTTACAGAGTTCAGTCTGTCCTATTATTTACCCATAGCTGGAGGGAGAATAGTTGGATGCATACCTGTCGCAAGGGTATTAGCGCTATGTGAAATGCAAATATCCTAGTGGCTTTTAGAAAGCTTAGCTAAGTTTGGCACATGCAATACATGTGTTGCACCCTGTAAGGATGGAACTCACTACCGAATAGTAATGGTTAATTTAGACAATTAGTGTTTTTACGAGTTTTTTTTTGACAAAGCTTACCTTATTTTAACTTACAGTCATAAGTGTATGTCACCCAGTCAAGATCGAACTCAATACTCAATAGCAATGATTAATTTGACGGTCTATATACGAATTTTTAAAATGCTTAGGTAAGTTTTGCACTAGGCCATAAATGGGGTGCACCCGGTGAGTATCGAACTCACTACACAATATTAATGTTTAGTTTGACAAGTCCGCTAAGCATTTACCTTACGGTGTATATACAAGTTTTTTTTTACAAAGCATAAGTTAGTTTAGCTCATAGCCATAAATATGTTACACCCGGTGCGGATCGAACTCATTACATAGTAATAATGGTCTACCAGATTATGTTGCTCCACTTTGCAGGGAAATGGCAAGACCGAATGAATACGGAAGGATGGAAGAAAGAAGAGTACGAAAGAAGTACAGGCACAAGAGAGAGAGAGAGAGAGAGAGAGAGAGAGAGAGAGAGAGAGAGAGAGAGAGAGAGAGAGAGAGAGAGAGAGAGAAATAAAAAAAAGTACGAATTTTCTGGAGGTTTTTATAATCTCTCAACGGCAGCAAGACACCTCCTCTCTCTCTCTTTCTCACTCTCTCTCTCGCGCGCGAAATTGCTCTCTCTCTCTCTGTCACCTACCACCCTCTTCCTGCTGTCGCTGCCGTCTTCAGCACCGTCTCTATGCTATTTGCCGTCATCCCCCAAATCCAACATCATCATCAACACCAGTTGGCGCCGCTAGTGTCGTCGTACCCTCCGGAGCACCCCCCGCCTACTACCCCCCGAAAAAAAAATACGCACGCACACATACACAGATGCATACACACAAACGGTGTGAAGAATGGCAAGTTCTATTCGGCTTTCAACAACAGTGCCTATAAGAACTCAAAAAAGCAGCGTTAGTCGCTGTGAAAATAAGTTTTTTACTTATTTCCCGACCATCCACCAACACCACTACCAGCAACAATAATAATAGTCAACATACCAAGCTACTAACAGCAAGCATCCTTTTGAACAGACCCCAGTGTCCGACAGCCTCTTGCTATCACCATATCCATTAGCATCAACATCAGCATCAACATCGTTATCACCTTACCATTATTATTAATCATATAATTACAGGGAGCAATAACTGCTATTATTCAACCACTAAAAAAAACCCCAACAACAACAACAACAACCGGCTGATAGACCCGAACTGATGGTCATTTATTTAAAAGTAACTACAATCAACGCTACCAATATTACTTCAGGTATAGCGTAAACCTCGGAAGTATTATGACCCCTCGGAAAAAGAAACGAGACATACTATCATTATCATCATCATCATCATCATCAACATCCTCATCAACACGTTATTGTTATTGTATTGTTATTTCTGTTGTATCTTATTAATAATATTATTGATATCTTTATTATGAACTCTCATTATCATCACAGTCATCCACAGCAAAAGTAATACACGGCTTGTCGTTACTTATATATTTATATATAATCATATATATATATATATATATAAATCATTACCGTCAAGACGTGCCGACAGCACATATTTCTTTGACTCTCTCTCGTTATCCGTCCCTATATATATATATATACATATATATATATACACACACACATATATGCATATATAGTCTTTGTGATTGCGTTTGATTTTTAGAAGTCTATAAGTCTTTTGTGGAATTGGTAATATCTGGACTATCGTCATCCGAGAATTCTGTTTTAGAACGAACTATGAGAACCGTAAAAGAGAGAAAGTTGCGAAAGATATTATAAAGAACAATGAACTGATAAGGTAATAAGTAATATACATATATATATATATATATTTATATGTATATATGTATACATATCTATAGATGTAAAATATGGTTTTATAGGGAGGAACATCGTTATCACCATCACCGGTACCATCAAAACCACTGCAAACCGCAAATACTGATATCAACAACACACATCAGTATTTTTGCCTCCGCCGAGACCACCGTCCCCTTCATCCTTACCCAGCAGCCGGGAAGAAGGGAGAAGCGAAAATAAAGTTAAAAACAAGAGACAGAGAGTGCGATATAAAGAAAAAGAGAGACTGCGTGTGCGAGAGAAAGAGCGTGGGAGAGCAAAGGAGAGCGAGGGAAAGCAACCCAATTTGTAGGAGATTACATATGTTAAACTTCCACGTATTTCTTCGTGCCTGCCTGCCGTCGTACGGTCTCAGGAGGTGCCTGCCAATTTTGCTGTTGCTGTTTTTTAGTGACTGCGGCGGCCTCGTCTCGGCGACATGTTGCAGGAAACGATCGCAGGTAGCCCCGGCACCGGTGCCGGCCGTGGTACGTCCGAGTGTCGCCAAAAAGCCCTCGCCGGGGTCCGCGAAAGTCGCCGGCGCCGGCGCCTCCGTCGTTGCTACCGTCAATTCGACGAGACTGGGAACGACTCTCACGTCTCGCGAAACACGCCGCTCTACGGCTGGCGAGAGCCCGGGGGAGGCAGAACAACAAGAGTTAGATCGCGACGTGCTCGTATCAGATGATCCCCATGTTACGTCTGGGGGCCAGAAACGACAGAAGAGTCGAAGTAGGACAGGCAGAGAAAAGAGACGGGTTGAAGAAGGGGAGGAAGAAGAGGGGGAAGAAGGGGATCGGATAAAAAAAGGACACAGGAGAGAAACCGGGAAAAAAGAGAAAACTTTGGAACAATCAAAGGAGAATGGAAAATCCAGGGATAAAGCATTGGAATGGTCTGCAGAAATTAGCAATGGGACCGTGAGTATATATTTCCTCTCTTTTTTGCTCTTTGTTTATATATATATATATGTGTCTATATGTCAAGGTTATAAAAAAATAAACGTAATTCGAATGGTTTATTGCTAAAGAAATACAGTTGACTAACATTTCGTCTAGACCTGTTGTGTATTTTATATAGCAGCAAGTATAATATATATATATATATATATATATTATATATATATATATATATATAGTTTAGCCTTACATTTGAACATATATACTCGCCTAAAATTCATTAATTATTAACTAATTAATTTTCAAAATTAGGTACGACTTCAATTAAGCACATATCCTCCAAAAATTGTCGGCTTAAAGCCATATAAAAATAAACGCATTTGTTTGTTTACTTAACCTCATATATATATATATATTTATATATATTTATACGCGGGGGGGGGGGTAAGTTTAATCAATTGTAGTAAAAGATAGCTGCATCCCAAGGCATATTCTTTTTGGGGAACGAATTATAAAAATAAACAAAAAAACTTTACGATCGTTGGCGAAGTTCCAGACGAATTATGTTGTTTTTCTATAATTCTTGTTTTCTGTTTTTTTTCCTCGTACGTTTTTTTTGTTGTTGTCAAACTTTCTATCTATCAATCTATCTGTTCTGTTTATATCTATCGATCTATCTTAGTCCACATCTGATATATAGATAGATTATCTATATATCTACCTTAGTCTGCATCTATCTATCTATCTATCTATCTATCTATCTATCTAATCTATCTATCTATCTATCTATCTATCTATCTATCTATCTATCTATCTATCTCAGTCTGCATGTATCTATCAATCAATTCCTATCTATTTATATCTACCTTAGTCTATTCATATCTCTCTCTCTGTCTATCTCAGTCTATTCATATCTCTCTGTCTATCTCAGTCTATTCATATCTCTCTCTATCTAAGTCTATTCATCTCTCTCTCTCTCTCTCTCTCTCTCAGTCTATTAATCTCTCTCTCTCTCAATCTATTCATATCTCTCCCTCTATCTCAGTCTATTCATCTCTCTCTCTCTCTCTTTCTCTCTCTCAGTCTATTAATCTCTCTCTATCATATATATATATATATATATATATATATATATATATATATATATATATATATATCTTATAATGAAAAAAAAAAATCAATTTTTTTCTCTCTTCCTTTCTTTTCCAAATATTTTTTGCATTAATTTTTTTCCTTTCTCTCTTTCAACCCATACACACATATAGCCACTCATTTTCCGAGGGCGTTTACCGTATTGGGATGTTTTAACCAGCTCGTCTTGCACACCAATTCGCTAATAAGTTCGACCCACAACAGATGCGTTACTGCTTTTACGTCCTTGTACTAAACTAAGCTAAGCACCGTAAAGAACCAGAATATTTCTTTTTTTTCTTTATTATTTACAATGCGTGAAGGTTGAGAGTCTAAACATCCATTTTGTATTTATATAATGCATTCATTATATACTATTTTGTTTGATTTGTAAAAGACTGACTTGTCATGGGAGAACTCATTGAAAACCTACCGACGATTTATGAGTGCTGTGCAATATTTAAAGTTGCTTATATTCTTCGTTTTGCTGTCACTTGCGTATTTTTTATTTCCTTTTCTTTTTTTTGTCGCGACCCATTTTATTTTTCACGCGACCCACTGAAGGGTCTGGACCCACAGTTTGAAAAACCCTGGTTTAGACGACTTGATGTGAATGAACAATTTATAACAATTCTATTCCAGCCCTGTCGACTGCACCTCTGTAGACCACTTTCCTCGGTGGCATTGTTATCTACGACAATA
>CM042145.1:105661834-105689334 GCA_023376005.1 Doryteuthis pealeii
CAGGTCGCGCTAGTATACATAACTTTGCCAATATGGTTTGGAGTCCAAGATTAACCAAGGATATAAAACCCATCAAAGGAGTATAGATGAGAGTTACTAAAGTAATGAATGATCTAAAAAAAACCTTTTGTATGAAGAAAGACTTAGGAAGATTGACTTACCAAGTTTAGCTTATCGACGAGCCAGAGGAGATATGATTGAAGTCTATAAATATACTCAACGATTTTTAATTAACAAATCTTTATCTATTGAACACTGCTCAAAATTCAATACCAGGGGTCATAAATTAAAACTTTCAAAAGAATTTTTCAAAAACACACCCAAGACAAAATTATTTTAGTAACAGGGTAGTAGATTCATGGAATAAACTACCATCATCAGTAGTGAATGCCAAATCTCTGAAGTCTTTTAAGGCAAAGTTGGGTGAATCGTTGAAAGAATATAAATATTTAGCGGAAATAAGATAAATGTTTTGAATATAAGGAACAGCTGACAGATCTCAGATCTAATATACTAGTTGAATATATATAATATATATACACAGGGTGTTCGGGATAAATTTGACATATTTATATTTGGTTATTTTTCTCCGTAGGTTGGAGGTATTGACGCACACTATGCATCATTTAAAAACTTGGACCCTTCTTCATTCATATACGTGATGAAAGATAGAATTGATGACTGCATCCCACCTGAATCATGGAAGATAATAACTTGTATAATGATGATCTGCGCCATCCATCAAAATAAAGAGATTATGGTTGCTGCCCAATGCTCCCTGAACACTGTAAATCAGACATGAACTAGAGAATTGCAATGGAGACTACGAGGCTGTGGCTAGAAGAAAGCAACATAACAGACGATCTGATTGCATTCGTACAGCAGAATTCCTCGAAAGTCTGCAGAAAAAAGTGTTGGAGGACCCTGGCATTGGAATTTGGGCTTTGTCACATGAATTGAATGTTTCAGTCTCAACCATGAAGCTTTCACTCAATGAAGATATTCGCTACTACTCATACAGGCGTCGCAGAGGTCAACTGCTCCCAGAAAATGCCAGTGAAAATCATCTGAGTAAGGCGAAGAAACTTCTGAGCAAAGTGAAACATCCTGCTGAACCACAAACAATCTGGTTCTTTTCCGACGAGAAAAACTTTTGCCAAGATCAAAATCACAACACGCAGAATAACAGATGGCTTTCATACAGTCCAAAGGACACTTCTTGTATCATGCAGGCTAAATTTCCCCAAAATGTGATGGTTTTCGTATGTTTGTTCTCTGGGGGTGTTATGATGCCTTGTTATTTTTTCAGAGAGTGTTGAATTCAGATGCCTACGTGGAGTTGCTAAACATTGTAGTCAAGCCCTGGATAACAAGGGTAACCAATGGTAGGCCATATGTATAGCAGCAGCCACACCTCTGGGAAAAGTCAAAAATGGTTATCGGCGAATTTTTACAACTACGCCAGCCTCCGAACTCCCCAGATCTTAACCCCATGGATTATTTTGTACGGGGCGCAGTTGAGAAAGACACAAATCGTCGTGCCAGTACTACAAAAGCCCAGTTAATCGACAGAATTTAAGTTGTTTTTGAGACCCTTCCCAGGGAAACTAACATCAGCTTGCTCCAGGTTCCGGAGCAGGATTGAGGCTCTGATCGACGATAATGGCGGTTAGTTTGAGTAAAACTTGTTGACAGTAGTGTAATAATACCCGTGCCTGTTGAATTTCGTTACAATCAGTTACATTTTGTAGTTACCAAGCACTTTTTCTTTTTCCTTATGACACTGTCAAATTTATCCTGAACACGCTGTATATATATATATATATATATATATTTGGGCAGGATTTTTCTTTAATGCACACGGTATTAGACAAGAGAGACCTCACATGTCTGACGAGTTTCTTTCCGATCTTTTTTTAGTATTCGGACCAATTTCTTAACATCGAGGTGGAGTATTGGAGAGGACAATTTTACTGAACTAATGAACAGACTCCACAAACTTGGCGCGCAAACTTGAAAAGAAACTCGGCAGATATAAGACATCTGTCTTGTTTAATATCTCATCATGGCATCCAGTGTCCGCACAGAGGTGATGAATGCGGGGTTTTGATATCGTCCAATACTGGTACATTCATATGTTGATATCCACGCGAGAACATCACGGGAGATGTGAAAAAAGGATGGTTCTACCACAGTGTCGATCATTGAGATCTCTTGAAGACTTTTTAATGTACTGGACTAAGATGAAAATATTACGATTTGTTCTTATTTGCTATTAGGTAAGTAGGGAGGTTTGAGCTAACGCTATGCTCGTAAATACTGTACCTTTCTCCAGTGATGTTTATTTAACTATTTGCCTATTTTAAACCGTTCACAGAGTCTTTCCTATTCTACACATACCACATCGAAGCAAAGTGCAAAAACTGATGCTTAGTTTATCATGATTGAACGGAATGACTCAGATTAAAATGATAATAGAACTTTATTTGAATAGATTGAATTATGAGGTGAATAGATAGTGAATTTTGAAATGTCCTATCGTACGGGTAAAAAATGCCAAGAAAATTTGGTACAGCCATGGGAGAAATTTGGTAGGTAAAGAGTTAATACACTTATCGTTATGTTCTTTCGGCTTGTTTGATCAATGTACGAGGGTCATTCAATAAATAAGGTGGATTATTCCTAAAGCGTTAGCAGTAGGAAGCACTGTTTACAATTGCACATTTTCAAGGAAACCAACAGTGATAGATCATTTCATGTCCCCGATGGTTATTGTCATAAGGAAATGTGCAATCCAGTTGGATGAGGACATGTACGGCCACTTACCTCCTATCTCACAGATTATCCTAGTAAGACGAGCAATACATGATGGACAATGCTGGAGAAGTAACGACAAACTTATAATCGACATTCTCCTGTGGAATCCTACACATGGACATACAAGTGTTAGCTGACCAAACTGGATGTCGTCTAGATGACTTATGAAGAGCAATGACTGATAGCGACTGATAACGAGGAGAGAGAGAGAGAGAGAGAGAGAGAGAAGGAGAGAGAGAGAGAGAGAGAGAGAGAATATGTGCTGTCGGTATGCCTTGAGGATGATGGGTAAATAGTAGTGCAGACTGGGTTATTTCGCCTAAGTAAGTTAGCCAAAACAAATAAACGAAACGAAACGAAACCATAATCTCTTTGTTGAAATGTCTGGAAATGTTTGCTGCATGAATCATTGTCACAAAATCTAAAAGAAAATCAGTGTCGAATTACGCATAATATGTATGTTGTAAACTGAACCCTCATTTTATGTGAAGTGAAATGAACTCATAAATGCATACATTTAGAAAATAGAAAATCCAGAGAGGAAGAAGTAATACTGGCTTGGCTGCGCATTAGCCATACAAGACGTACGCAATTTTATACTCAAGCAGGAGGATCAATCATGGTGCGGGACACCCTGCACTATCAAACACCTCAATTTTGTTCCAATCAGAAATAGTTTTTTAACGCAAATATTATCTGAGGGATCTATTAAGAATACTTACATGGATGGCATTTCATCCTTGCTGAGAGAAATTTGGTTGGCAAAGAGTTAATCTGAATATGGAGCCATCTTTCTGACTGCTTACAATTAAACCCTATGCACGTTCATGTATTTCTTCTTTTAGAGTTTGTATTGTCTTAATTCGGCTTAATTCTATTTGTTAATTTATTTTCCTGTTCTTAACTCTGTATTGTTTTTCTTTCTGTAAACAGTTAAAACTTAAGAGTATAATTCTAATTATATTCTAGAGAACAAACCACAATTACAAATAGATTCTATTTTATCGTTTAATAGATTTTCCTTATCGGAGAATCTAATTATTGCTAAGTTTTCGTTTAAGCATAGGAAACATGGATCATTTAGCATACGTTTGATTTCTTTAGGATATCCCATCTTACCAAATAAATTTAACATTATGTTCATATTGTAGATTTATGTATACTTAGCTTTTCTAAAGTAATAAATATATCTTATCATAATGGAGATTGTGTGTTTTTCTGTCTGTAACCGAAACTATATTACTACTCAAGTCACAATTCTCTTAGTTATTGACATCACATTCTCCATGATTTTATTTTTATCTAAACCTCAATTATTAATAAAATTGTCTTACATTATTAATACTGTTAACTATGTCTACATACTGACAACATGCAATTATATTTATATATACAACAAAATAGCAGTTTACAGTGTGAACGGGAAGGCTAATTTGCATATTAATATTAAAAAATCGAATTCAATAAATATGTGCTTAGCATTATTGATTTCGAACTGTTTGGTTTTATTTTAATGAATATAAGCAAAAATCTCTTCAATGAATCTTAAATGAAATCCATTAACAAGATAAAATAACTGTCATTTTATTCTTTACTTCCTCTTATAACTAAATACTAAATTAGAAAAAATAACAATGAAAGACGAGAGTGATGGAAGAGTAAGTTTCAGTTGTTCCATTTTTTTAATACTCCCACTGTTTCAAATCTTTTATTATACTCCCTCTGTTTCAAATCTTTTTATCTGTATTCTTATTTAGTTTCATTAGCCTTTCTAATTTAATACAATATTTTATTACATTAAAACTTAAATACTTGCACCCGGAGGGTGCATATATTTGCTAGTTCATATAAAATATTTTGTATTTGAGTACCCACATTTTAAAGACAATGATATTTGTATTAATATGTACACAACTGTATATGTGTACTTGGGTATACATAATTGCGTGTGCGTAACTTGAGTATACATGATTGTATGTGTATACTTGGGTATATATGGAGGCACATCTAGTGTAATGGTTCTCATCATAGGAAATAGAATTGGTAACTATTGGAGTTCAAATCCTGGACATGGTTGTTTAGATTTCACTTTGCACTAATACCCTTGAAAAGGCATGGATCTATCTGTTCTTTCCCAGCTATGGTTCTTTAGCCTTTACCAGGCAAAAAGACAGACAATTTTAAACTCAAACCAACTTAACTCCACTTAAAAATTGTCCTTATGTCACATCCTGTCCCTGGTTGAGGGGTTATTTAAATACATACTTTGGTATACATGATTGTATGTCTGTACTTGGTTTGTTTCCTTTGTTCATTGGCATACCAAGTTTTGTAGGTTATTAACCGGTGTTAAGCTTAAAAAAAATCCCAAACATACTTGCGTAAAGTTATTGAATTTCTAGGCTTTATGTTAGAGAACGAGTGCGTATGATTTACAAGTCTTGTTTTATATTCTGATAGGTATACTTTTATAATATTATAATGTTATACCCAGGACACTGTATAATAGGGTAGGTCGATTTTTCACTTTCTAAAAATATATAAAAAGTAAAAGATCTAATTTTTGATATCAGTATTCAGTATACTAACACTCAACTTTCGCATAGATGGACAATTTGATATTTTAAAAAAGTGAAAAATATACCTACCCTACTGTATAGTGTAATGAAGAGACAAGTCTTAGAAAAGTTTCAACATGTGTTAAGTTTCAGGTTTCAATCGTAAATCGTTTTCGATTTCTGACGACAAGTCAGCAAAACATATTAACATCTTTTTATCTTGTACTTATTAATTGAAATATTCCCCTCTCTCTCTCTCTTTCTTTCTCTCTCTCTCTCACACACACCTCTCTTTCTTCCTCTCTCTCTCTCTTTATCTCCCTCTTTCTCTCTCTCACACACACACATACACTCTTCTCTTTCTCTCTCTCTCTCTCTCCCTCTTTCTCTCTCTTTCCCTTTTTCACACACACACACTCTCTCATTCTTCCTCTCCCTTTAACTCCCTCATTCTCTCTCTCTTTCTCACACACACTCTCTTTCTTTCTCTCTCTTTTTATCTCCCTCTTTCTCTCTCTCTCACACACACATTCTTCTCTTTCTCTCTCTCTCTTTATCTCCTTCTTTCTCTCTCTTTCCCTTTCTCACACACACACACTCTCTCTTTCTTCCTCTCTCTTTATCCCCCTCTTTCCCTCTCTCTTTCTCTCACACACACATACTCTCTCTTTCTTCCTCTCTATCTCCCCCTCTCTCTCACACACACTCTCCCTTTCTTCCTATATCTTTATCTCCTCTTTTCCCTCTCTTTCTCTCTCACACACACACCCTCTCTTTCTTCCTCTCTCTTTATCTACTCCCTCTCTCTTTCCCTCTCTCTCCCACACACACACTCTCCCTTTCTTCCTCTCTCTTTATCTCCCTCTTTCTCTCGCTTTGGTTCCTTCTGGTTTGCATCATTAGTGACACGTTCTTGCATTACATCAAATACTAATTACAAACAAAATATAAATTAATTTCTCGGGAATCTGTCGAGTGCATACCGCGTTTCGCTGCGTCACTAATAAAGCAAGCATCTGTCAAATGGTAGAAACCGAATTATTTCTTCTTGGTTAATTGTTTAGTTGTTTAGTTAGTTGTTTAGTTAGTTGTTTGGGTTTTACATGTCAATCCTTGTTGGTCCATTTTATGCCGAAGATGTTTTTATTTTATTCAGCTTTCAAAGGTTGTATCAGTTCTGGTTTTGGAGGTGTGGGGCGAGTTCTTAATTCTTGGAGGTACTTCATCTGGTCTCGAATAAAGTAGAGAATTTCCGAGCGAGTTAATCTTGTATAGTCCATATTCTCCATCCCACTTCTGACACCAATGATAAATCTTAGGTATCCTTAAAAGCGTATGGTTTGCAAAGAAGAATAATGGACAAGATAAATTGGATAAAAATCGTTTATTAAAATAAACAAGTGTAAAAATTGTTGTCGTTGACCGTAGATAATCATAGTAGTTCTCTGGAGTGGCCGAGGGGTCGTAAGTCAGGAATGGCCGTGGGGTCGGTGAGGTGTGGGTATCGTATGATGATACGTCAGGAATCTCTCTTGGCCTGGTGCGAGGCGTGAGGTAGTAGAAGTTGAGTTGATACGGTCACTTGGTGTAGGGACCAAGTCAGGAATTTCTCAGTGAGTTGTAGTGGGTACCGCCGTAGTGGTCAAGGGGTAAGGATGTCGCCCGGCTACGGTGAGGTGTCGAAGTAAGGCTGAGTGTCCGGGTGGGCGAGGGCGCGACGTGGTAGTGGGAAAATAGCGGCCTTTTGATCCTGCCCGCCTGGTGAAGTTCTCGGCGTCCAGGCCGTCCGTCAACTGCCAATTCTCAAAATACCCGAGCTTATATGCTACGAGATCGGCTCCAGAATGCCTTTGGGGTGTTTAGCGGGAAGATTTTTCATTGGCTGAAATTCTGGATTCCTTACAATATTATTTTTTGTTTGTTTTGGAATTCCTTTCAAGCGTAACTCAATCCGAGCCTTATGCGCAGAACTGCGCCGAATTGGTCACTTCGTGATAGGGTACCATTGAGTTCACTTCCGCTTGTTGCCTCCGACTTGAGTTTTAATGCTTTTGCTAGCGAGGTGTATTTTTTTGAGTAAGAATTGTGAATCATAAGAGATATCTTCTCTCTGATATAACAATGGGTACTCAATTTATTTTAAACACATTTTTTTTAATTTAACCCATAGATAGGACCCTAACAGGTATTACCACTCCGGGTCAGAGTGGACGTGGGAGTAATGGCGATGAAGGGATACTCCACATACGCCAGACCTCCAAAATTGCAACTTCACCATCAAATAGAGTCCAACGTCATACCCAGGACAATAAACCCTCAGTCACCGCCTTCTAACATATATGATAAAAAGGGTTGGGGCTTGCCATAAGGGCAATAAATTTGGGACAATCATATAGATGCTACGGCTTGACGTAACCAGCAGATTGATCGGAGGGGGCCTTCTGTCTACCCGTATATCCTAAGTAAGGACTAAAGTAAACTGTTGCAGTCATGGACTGCTCAGCCAACTGGGTTCAATCCGTAGGCATTACGGGTCGCCACCCACGGCCAAGATGTGGCCCCATATATTTCCTCATATATATAATGATTTGGCATTAAGCGTTAGATGGCTTAGAGTATTCCTAATGCTAACACTTAAAACATCAAATTGGCCCATAAAATGAACCCTAACATATGCTACAACTATGGGCCAGAGTGGACCTGGGAGTAATGGTAACGAAGGGATGTCTTTACACGCCTCACAGTTTTAGAACTGATGCATCACCACCAGATGGAATTTAGTGTCACATTAGGATATCCTTTGTCGAGGCGGAGTCTTACCCCCTCAGCAGGGGATGCAGTTGACGTATTCTAGGCCCTACCGACAGGGCGGAACAATAAGCATCTCTTTTGGGAAAATCTGTTTCAAATTAGAAAAAAAAAACACTTTTTGAGAATTTTTCAAAAAATATTTTAACACTAGCAGGACCTGTACATATACCACAGTACATTAATTTAATTATTACAACGTTTGATATGGTGCAGATTATTCTTGCAGATGGATAAGATCCGCATCCCCCAAAAGAGATGCCTGTAAACTGCCTCTGATGCTGAGGCTGCAATTCTGGAGATCTTGGGAGTATGGAGTAGCTCTTCATTGTAAATTACTCCTAGGTCCACTGACTCAGAGTGGCAGTTCTTGTTAGGGTCTCATCTATGGATCAAATAGATCTGTTTATAAATTATTTGTATCCGAGAGGAATATTTGATACCATGTAACTGTAAATGATTTTTAATTAGAAGCTATACTTATTCATAAAGGGTTGGTTGGATTTTACAGCAAGTAAACTCTTGTTAGGTTATTTTATGCCAAAGACGTTTTGATTTTATTCATTCTTGATGGGTATTCAATTTAAAAATTTGAACTCAATATTTTTAACACAATTTTTTAAACTAGTTTTTTTTTCTATTTAACCCAAAGATGGGACTCTACCAGGTACTACCACTCCGGGTCAAGGTGGACCTGGGAGTAATGATGGTGAAGGGGTACTCCACACTCTTCTGAGCTCCAGAATTCGAACCTCATCACTAGATTCAGTATAATGCCATACCCAGGCTACTAAGACCTTAGCCACAGCCTTCTAGCACATATAGGATAAAAAGGATTGGGGGTTTGTTATGAGGGCAAATGGGTTGAAACAATTATATAGCTGCTACGTGATCAGCCGATTAATCGGAGTAGGCATCTCCGACCGCCAGTCTAATCTAAGTGGAGTGTTGCATGTAATGGACTACTCAGCCACTAGGATTCGGTCCTTAAGCATCACGGGTTACCACCTGCGACCAACAGGTGATCTCATTGGGGGATTTTGCCGCTGAAGAGAGGTGCAGCCGGCGTATTCTAAACCCCAGTCGACAGGATGGTGTTTACTAAGGGTTATTATCAATAGTTAAGTGAAACCATATATCAGTTTGCAAACAAATGAATATCATCAAATAGAAATAATTTCTTGAAACCATATAGTTATTAGAATTAGATACGAATACTTGAAACCATATAACTGTATGCAAATCATATATATTAGATAGGAATACTTGATAGCGTATAACTGTGTGCAAAAATCATTAAGAAGTAACTACACAAAAATATAAAATATAAACATAAAATTAACGTAATTCCCTAACATATAGGAGCCTTGTCAGCTGGGGCTTTACCCTCCCCCCCAATGGGACCACCTGTTGGCCGTGGATAGTGACCTGTGGTGCTTGTGGATGGAACTCTAGTGACCAAGCAGTCCAAGACATGTAACATTCCACTTTGGCCCTTATTTAGGCTAGATCGGGTAGTCACGTCAAACTCTAGCACCTATATGATTGTCCCAACCCTATTACCCTTATGGCAAGCTCCAGCCCTTTTTTGTATATTAGCTATAAGGCGGTGGTTAATGTCCTGGGTATGAAATTAAACTTAATCTGATGGTGAAGTTCCAATTCTGGAGCTCTTGGGAATATGGAGTATCCTTTCATCACCATTACTCCCAAGTCCACACTGACCCGGTGTGGTAGTACCTGTTAGGGTCCCATGTATGGGTTAAATAGAAAAATTGAGTTTTAAAAATTGAGTATCCATCAAGAATGAATAAAACAAAACGTCTTCGGAATAAAATAACCCAATAAGAGTTGACATGCCGTAAAATCCAACCAACCAGCCAACCAAACCAGAGCCAACGCCGCATATTCCACCGACCAGAATGACCGAAGCCGAACACAGAGACGAGGACGAACGACAGGACGGAAGAACATGCACCGGTTACTGTCGCATGTGTGGCGCCACGACCCGGGTGCCGACGTACAGGAAGGCGGGCACAACGACATCGCACCGAACCGATCGTGGCTGGTGTGACATGCGGCGCTTCGGTATATGTTCCGAAAAAACAATGTCAAGGGGTTTTGCATTTCGGGATAGCTGCGGAGGCGCAACTGGTCCAAATCTCTTGTGGTTTGTGTTATCATGTATTAGCTCTAGAATTGACACAGTTATCCATTACCTCCTACGAGGAGGATTATGGTCTTAAGGATTAGGTCAGGTTACCGAGCCATTCGGGTGGTGTGAACTGACACTTCCTATCTCATGATAACGATTTCTTTGCATAGTTAAATGGCTTTACGTATGGAGAAAGTGGTGTAATGGTTATAGTCGTAGGAAATGAAATCGTCGACCCGATTTTAAATCCTTGATAAAGCTGTTTGCATTTTACATAGCACTAATAACCTTTGGAAAGGTATTCATCCAACTACTTTCTCCATCTATGGGTAAATAGTACGGCACTCTGTGCCTTTAACCCTGGCTAGGAGCCAGTCTAGGAGATTGAATACTCTGAATTCAAACCTGTTAAACTCTGCTTAAGGAATTGACCTTGTGCCACACTCTGCTTCTGTGGAGGGTTGTTCAATATATATATATATATATATATTATATATATATATATATATATATGGTTGTAGAAAAACTTTCTACAACTATAAATGCTCCATATTTTACAAGATATATTGAGCCCTTTTGGATTAAATACTTATGCTACTGCAATGAAAATGTGGTAGTAACTTTTTGATGATATATATATATATATATATATATATATATATATATATATATAATGTTATATCAAGTATCCCTAATACAAATTTCCACACAGTTATATGGTTTCAATTATTCCTATTAATAATTATAATTATATGGTTTCAAGTAATTATTTTTATTGAATGTTAAACATTTGTTTGCTTAGCTATATTGCTTCACATATTTGCATCCAATATGAATACTCTCGCATATCTATTTGACCCATAGCACCTTAGCAGGTAATACCACTCCGAGTCAGGGTGGACCTGGGAGTAATAGCATCCGAGAGACCAGATTTCCATATGATCTATAATCTATCTATAGCAGTTCATGCATTTCCTATGCACATAGACATCAATTTTTGTAGATAAGATATTACTACCTACGTATGTGCACTAGTTTAATAATTTCAGAGGTTTACCATTCCAGTGTGGAGATGTCTCCATCTTGTTTAAAACACATGAAGTCAGTTTTATCTGAGTTCACTTAGAGGCCAATGCCTCACACCAACTTTCTAGGCGATGCAGCAGTAATTCGACTTGCAAGAAGCGCTTGCTCATCTGCGTAGTCAGCATATATATACGTCGAATAAATTAAAAAAATGGATTCAACATCTGAAACGAATATTTTACAATTTCTCGTAAAATAAATTGTTCTTTCTTTGTCTTAATTTCTTTGTTGTATTGGCCAACGTTGACATTAAAATATTGAGGTATTAAGAAGAAGGTGGACGTGTCGTTGGCCTTTTTCCATTCTCTTTCTTGTATTTCTGATTATATATATATATATATATATATATATATATATATATATATATATTATATATATTCACTTGCCGAAGGGCATGAGGCCTGTTTGTGTATTATTCTCTCAACGTCCCCTTACCTATTATGGTAGAGGCGTGTAAGTATCATTTGACAAGGTTAATTTCGCAGGGATTGTTAGCTGTGTACTGTGGCCGAGGCGGTATGGCGTTTGACTATGCCTGCTAAGGTCCCGGTTTCGATTTCTGTCGGAGGGAAGTCTTTAGTATATATCGCTGATGAGACTTAATAAAATCGAAACAGTCTGTACGATATTCTACAGACCGAGCGATCCTTTGCCGGGATTACACTTGTCAAGTTCATTTTCTATAAGAAAAAGTATCGAATTTTATGCGATACATGCATTGTAAGTGCCTACAAGTAAAAATATAATATATACTTTATTCAACAATGCTTCTAAATAAACAAACATCCAAAAATCTTATATATATATATATATATATATATATATATATATATGTGTGTGTCAAAAAGTATCGAGGTTTTTTGTACTTTTTGACACACCTGTATTCTGAAAAAATTAACGTTCCATTGATTGTTCATTTCTATCTTGGTAAATCCAACTTGAATCTTTTATGATATATATATATATATATATATATATATATATATATATATATATAGATAATATGGGTGCTATATGTA
The DNA here is from genome assembly GCA_023376005.1 of Doryteuthis pealeii. Taxonomy (NCBI): domain Eukaryota; kingdom Metazoa; phylum Mollusca; class Cephalopoda; order Myopsida; family Loliginidae; genus Doryteuthis; species Doryteuthis pealeii. Next base: position 105,674,278 of record CM042145.1, read on the forward strand.
TATGTAAACAGTGCTCAATATCATAGATAGAACATTAATATCTAAGTTAGGGTTGCGTGGACATCTAGTCAACGGCAGTTACTGGTTTCTCCCAGATATTATTATCTAAAATAATTATCATATATATATATATTATATATATATATATATATATACATATATATGCATATATGTATATATATATATATATATATATATATATGTGTGTGTGTGTGTGTGTGTGTGTGTATGTGTGTGTGTATGTGTGTGATGATTATTTTGGCTAATGATATCTGGCAATATGGTTTAGAAATATGACTCTAAAAGATGAAATAACATTGAAAATAACAATTGAATCCCATGAGCAGTTTCGTTTTTACGACATTTATCTAACTCATTAAATCTATCTATCTATCTATCTATCTATCTATCTATCTATCTATCTCAGTCTATTACTTTTCTATCTTTCAATCTATCCATCTTAGTCTATTCTCACCTATGTATCGTGATTTGCAATGTCATTGATGCAAACTGTGTTCACCTGTGTAAACATCTGCAGCATTGGTGCGGCTTGGTATCACCAAGACCACCTGTATAAATAGCGGCACTTTGTAGAAAGTGTAATTGAATGCACGTGCATAAATACTTCGGTCACCGTGTCTAGGTGTGGTAACTCACACGTGTTTCAATACGAGTCACCATCGAAACATTGCAAAGAAAAAGAAAAGAAAGACATTTTGAATAAAAACATATTAGGTGTATGCTAAATGTGACAGCGAAAAACTGGCATTCAGCGATATTGATCACTATTTATTTATAAATTAAGCAAACTACACATTATATATATATATATATATATATATATATATATATATATATATATATATATACTAGCAAATATCACCCTCCGGTGCAAGTATTTAAGTTTTAATGTAATAAAATATCGTATTAAATTAGAAAGTCTAATGAAACTAAATAAGAATGCAGATAAAAAGATTTGAAACAGAGGTAGCATAATCGAAAAAATAGAACAATTGAAATTTACTCTTTCATCACTCACGTCTTTCATTGTTATTTTTTCTAATTTAAGTATTTAGTTAAAAGAGGAAGCAAAGAATAAAATGACAGTTATTTTTTCTTGTTAATGGATTTCATTTAAGATTCATTGAAGAGATTTTTGCTTATATTCATTAAAATAAAAACAAACAGTTATAAATCAATAATACTACGCATACATTTATTAAAATCACATTTTTAATATCAATATGCAAATTAGCTTTCCCGTTCACACTGTAAACCGCTATTTTGTTGTATATATAAATATAATTGCATGTTGTTACTATGTATATATGGTTAACAGTATTAATAATGTAAAACAATTTTATTAATAATTGAGGTTTAAATAAAAATAAATTCATGGTCAATTTGACCTCAATAACAAAGAGAATTGTGACTTGAGTAGTGATTTAGTTTCGGTTACAGACAGAAAAGCACACAATCTCCATTATAATAAGATATATATATATATATATATATATATATATATATATATATTACTCAAGTAAAATTTCTTTAGTTATTTACGTCACATTTTTCATGAATTCCTTTTTATTTAAACCTCAATTACTATTAAAATTGTTTTACATTATTAATACTGTTGACCATATCCACACACCAATAACATGCAATTGTATTTATATATACAACAAAATCGCGGTTTACAGTGTAAACGGGAAGGCTAATTTGCATATTGATATCAAATTTGATTTTAATAAACATGTGCTTATCATTATTGATTTCTAATTGTTTGGTTTTATCTTAATGAATATGATAAAAAATCTCGAGGATAAATCTTAAAAGAAATCCATTAACAAAAAGAAATATATATATATATATATAATATATATAAGTAAAAAATATAACAGAAGACTTAGATTATTTGCGTTATAGCCTATTTCAGGAAGCCTAGATCAAGTGTCTAAGGATCCCAATCATCAGATGCGAATGATGAATTCTTTATTACTTTTATGGCAGTTGAAAACAGATTTTTTATTGTCCTGTGTTCCTCTGTGTATCCTCCTTTGGAAGGTAATCAGCCGTCGGTCATAAATTAAAGACTTGCCCAGTTTGTACTTTGCTTTCGGTCATTATTAGGAATCCCTATTAAATCAATCTATTCCAGATTTCAACTAAACTGCAAACTGAGACACTGTTTAAAAAAAACTTTCTATGTCGTAAGGAAGATTTCTTCTCCAGATTTTTGGATTATCTATCTATCTATCTATCTATCTATCAAATGATAACGATCGGAAGATTAAGGAACAAGTGTATTAATGGGCAAAAAAAAAAACAAAAAAAACAAAAAAACAACAAAAAACAACAAAAAAACAATTGCAATAAAGGCCGGAACTGATGGAAAGAGCGTTCAAACTGTTCTATTCTTCGAATATACTCCCTCTGTTTCAACTAAGTTTAAGGTTATATTTAATAGATAATGATTTATATAGAAATCAATAAAAATAAGTGTTATCTTTGTATATGCGTTCTTATTTTATTTCGTTAGCCTTTCTGATTTAATATGTTTTATTACATTAAAACTTAAATACTTGCCCCTGTCAGGCGCTTATTTTTGCTAGTCTCACTATTTTTGCTAGTCTCACTTATAACTGTGCCAGCATGATGCTATTTGCATGACCTACTAGTAATGACCTACTAACCATCTCCCGAGTTCGATCTTTGCAGGGTGCTTCATACTGGTAGCTTAATCTCACTAAATAACTTCTAAGTGTACCAGGGGGGCGCATACTTTTGCTAATCTCACTAAATAAGTTATGATTGTACCAGCGTGATGCTGTTTGCATTGAATATATCAAACGTTGATGGCGTTTACTTCCTGTCGGGAAATGTACGCTGACAGAATGTCAGCACGATTTCTTTCTGTTTTTTTGTTGTTGTTGGAGGGAATGTCTTTTTCAGTCTGTATTCACAGTATTTTTATAAAGCGAATGTCTTATATATATATATTTACCAACCCCTCCGCACGAGCAGGATGTGACACAAGTTCAATTTCTTAAGTGGAGTTTACCAGGTGTGAATTCAGAGTTTTCCTTCTCCTAGACTGGTTGTCAAACCAAGGTTCAAGAGCCCAGTCTGCCCTACTATTTATCCATAGCTGGAGCGAGAGTAGGATTCATACCTTTCCCAAGGGTATTAGCACTAAGTGAAATGCAACTACCACGTCCAGCGAATGTCTTATATATATATTTACCAACCCCTCCGCACGAGCAGGATGTGACGCAAGGTCAATTTCTAAGGCGGAGTTCAACAGGCTTGAATTCAGAGTTTTCCTTCTCCTAGACCGGTTGCCTAACCAAGGTTAAAGAGCACAGTCTGCCTTACTATTTATCCATAGCTGGAGGGAGAGTAGGATTCATACCTTTCCCAAGGGTATTAGCTCTAAGTGAAATGCATTTAGCACATCCAGGATTTGAACTCGGGGCGACGAGTCCATTTCCCATGACTTTAACCATTACACCACGCGCTTCCCACTTATATAGTCCCAGGTGGTAAAGGTTAAATTATTGCTGAGTTTACAGGTACTTAACTATGTTGCCCCCGAATTTTTGGTTTAGTTTTGAATTGTTAAAAAATAGTTATGCTGCCTTTATTAGTAACTAGCAGCGGCTACCCGGCCTCGCCTAGGTAAAGGTGGATTTTTTAAAGTTAGTCCGCAGATCGATTATTACTGAATCGTGAGCTGAATCCTCGTGGGATGCCCAATTTAAACCCCTATGTAAAAAAACCCAGACCTTGCAATGATCTAGCTACTCTGAAATGTTAATGTCTACTAAAATACTAAAAAAAAAAAAAAAAAAAAAAAAGAAATTAAAGGAAAACCAAAGTAAATATAATAATAAACATTATATACAATATATATTCCTTTGCAATTCGGATATTCAGTGTTCTTTAAGTGATACTTAAAACAGTTTATGGATATGGGTAATTGTGTGTGCGAGGTGCGTATGTTTATGTATGTGACTGCTCGTCGATAGAGCCATTTTCGTAAAATCCTATAAACTAAATAAAAAATGGTGAGAAACCGCTAAGGCTGTTTGAGACAATTCGTTGTTTGAGATACGAGCAAAACACAATAATAATAATAATAATAATAATAATAATAATAAAAAGAATAATAAAAAAGCTAACACCCTCACCTTTTGGCAGTTGTGTAACCTATTTTCTTTTTAAACATAACTTTATTTTCAGGATTTATTTTGTTTAATTTTCATCTCGGGAGAAACCGGAAGTTGTGCCGTCAATCGCTTCTAGGTGTTTGTTCACTTCCGGTTGCTCTCTTTATTAGCTTCACTCGAAATTTTTTTTGCCTTCCGTCGCATCACTCTAATTCATCACCATTATTGTTTTTGTTGCTGTTGTATAATACTACTATTACTACTACTATTACTACTACTATTACTACTAACAATAGTATAATGGAGATTATGTGTATGTCTGCCTGTATCCGAAACTTCTTAGTTTCCTTAGTTATTTACTTTAAAGTCACATTCACCATTATTATATTTCTATTTAAATCTCAATTATTAATAAAAATATGTAATATTATTAATACTGTTGACCTTATCTACATACCAAAAACATTCAATTGCATTTATATATATATATATATATATATATATATATATATATATACAACCAAATTGCGTATTATAGTGAGAACGGGAATGATAATTTGCATATTGATCTTCAAAAAATTATTTTAATAAATATTTGCTAGTTTTATTGATTTCCAATTGTTTTGTATAATTATGATGATTTAAAAAATCCATTTCCAAAAAGAAATAATGTAATTTTAATGTCTGTAGTTTAATAAGGGAAATTTTGCCATAAAAGCCGGAACTAATGGAAAGGGCTAAAGTTCAAACTGTTCTGTTCTTGAAATAAGTTTAAAGAAATGATTAATAGTTAATACTTTATATAGAAATCAATAAAAATAACTTGTCTTTTTTATATGTGTTCTTATTTTATTTCGTCAGTCTTTCTGATTTAATACAATATTTCATTACATTAAAACTCAAATACTTGCTCCTGGGGACGCATATTTTTGCTAGTAATAATGATAATAAAAACAAAATGGTATATTCATAAAACGGAATCTGAGAATGAAACACATAAAATTGTCTGGAATTTTGAAATCGGCGCATCACCTTATCACAGCCGTAAAACTAGACCTGGTATTGATTAACAAGAAAATGAAAACTTGTCAACCGGTAGATCGCAGCAGATCGCAGCAGATCGGGGAAGATGAACTAAAAGAAAAGACAGACAATACATGGACCTTACTAGAGAATTGAAAAAAAAACAAAAAAAACCAAAAAAAAACCCAACAAAAAACCAAAAACAAAAAAAAATAAAACCAAACCCTGGAATATGGGGGAGGTCAAAGTGATGACAATTGTAGTTGGTATCCTTTGAACGGTCCACAAAAGTTTAGAAAACAGACTAGAGGAGTTGGAAATAAGGAAGAATTGAGACCATCCAGAAAACAGCACTATTAAGATCGGTTAGAATACTCAGAAGAGTCCTAGAAACCCGAGGACACTTTTTTTTCACCCAGACTGCAATGAAAGATCATTAGCTAACGCTTGTGATAAAAACGAATAATAATAATAATAATTTTATAATTCACTGAATGTCCGTCCGTATCCTCAAGCCTCGGCCATTTTTGTCCCAATTTCGACCAAATTCGCAAGAATTGTCAGCGTTATTATTGAAACTTTTAAATTATATCTGACCAAGATTTTTGATACTTTTCTCTCCAAAATGAAATTAATTTTTATACAAATAAAACATTAACTAATCTCAGTGTTAAGCCATGATTTGCAAGGGAAGACAAACAAGGTAATTGCTTTACTCTATTGTTTATTTAGTATAACTTAATGGTGGTCCGGTTCAGGGAGGATTATTTGTTTATAGTGAACTGATCCAGGGAAGACAACTATATTTGACTTAAGAGCTATTGTAAAATAATTCAATATGTAAAAAGTATAATAATCTTGATTTAAATCTCTCATTTTTTTCTTTCTTTCCTTTTCATTATGTCCAATTCTATCTTTTTATCTTTCCCCTACTCTTTCTTTTTTATTATATTTTTTTATAATAAAAATGGCATGGTCCATTATTTAGCTGAGGTTACGACACTCATAATAAATGAGAATTCCGCGGATAAGCAACACCAGATAATAAGGATTTACATTTTGCATTTCATTTTTAACTAGAGCGTGTTGCAAGATAATAACGACCGTACAATTAAGGAACACGTGATCCACAGGAAGCAAATAAGTAAAAGTGAACTCAGATTTTATCGTCAATTTAACCACGGCATTGCCGAAATATTGTATTATAATTTGACTATTACAACGTTTGATATGTTTACTTAAGAGCTATTGGTAATAGTTCAATATGTAAAAAGTATAATCTCAGAGAAATTCTTTTTCGTTTTTCTCTTCACTTTTCCCTTATTTTTTCTTTCTTTTTCTTTCCTGCTTTTTTTTCTATATCATTGAAACAGACGATAAGTGCTACCGCTTCCTATCTCTCACCTTTCTTTTTCCATTTGGCGTGTAGGACGTTATTCTGCTTCCTTTTTTCCCTCCCAATTACAACGATATGGCCCATTATTAATCTTAGGCGATGACAGGACATAACATTTGGACACATGCATTCATATCTTATTAATCAAAACGGAATGTTCCATTTACCCGAGGTGATGACAGGGCGTGATACATATAGGTAGGTAATACTGTATTAATATATAGTTACTACGATATACGAGACGTGTATAGAAAGAAACATAGCTTTTAAAATAGCCAACCAATAAAAAGATTTTTGCGAGGTCGCGATTGTGCAGTCTGCATTTACCAAACCACTCCACCATGGGCAGGATGTGACACGAGGTTAATTTTTAAGCGGAGTAAAACTGGTTTCTAGAAAGAGTTTTCCTCCTCCGAAACTGGATGCCTAACCAAAACTAAAGAACCCAGAATTCCCTATTAGTATAGCTTGAGGGGAGGGGCAAAAGATGGATCCGTGTCTTTCCCAAGGGTATTAGTACGACGGGAAATACAGAGCCTCATTTAAGATTTCACAGCGAAGAAAACAGTTACGCTAGCGGAGGCCGTGGTGTAATGTTTAGAGTCGTAGGAAATGGACTCGTCAACCCGAGTTCAAATCTTACAGTTCACATAACGCTAATATCCTTGGGAAAGGTATGAATGAAACTACTCTCCCTCCAGCTATGGGTAAATAGTAGAGCAGACGGGGCTCTTCAACCCTGGTTAGGGAACCAGCATATGAGAAGGAAAGCTCTAAATTTAAACCTGTTAAACTCCGCTGGGATGGTCTCTACTAGAATAGGCTCAGATCTAATTAGAGATCTATTTCACTAATTTTGTTTTGATAATTATTAGCGCGCAGATTGTGTGGTAATACCCTTGATCTTTTTTTAATAGAAAAACCTGTATCACACACCACATTAATTTGTAGCGAGCAACATGTGAAAAATTAATGTATTCGCAATCATTTATTCAGCTTAGTTTGGTATAAGGCTAGAAGTAAGGAATGAAAAGAAAGTTAGAAAAAAATAAGGAAAAGAAAAAGAAAGAATTTAGAGATTATTATACTTTTTACATATTAAACTAATGCAATAGCTCTTAAGTAAACATATAAAACGTTATAATAGTCAAATTATCATACCGTAGTGTCATTGATAGAAAATAGAATTTAGATTAATAAAGAGAAAGACCATTTTTCTGAACAATTGCAATGGTCCCGATGGATTCAATTTTTCCTTTCTTTTGAAAGCTTGAACTAGGATTATACGTCTCAGAATGGATAAGAAGCTTTCCTTTCCTATAATATATGAATGTCAGAGGCCCATGGTGTAATAGTTATCGTCGTAGGAAATGGACCCGGCGAAATGAATTCAAATACTGAATGAGGCTTTTCACATAGCGCTATATACCCTTGGGAAAGGTATGTAACCAACTAATCTCCCTCTAGCTATGAGTAAATAGCAGGGAAGACTCTTAAACTGTGATATGGCAATCAGTCGAGGAAAAGGAAAACTCTGAACTCAACCCAGGTTTGAATTCAGTTTTCCTTTTCTTTTCACTGTATACATATATATATATATATATATATATATATATATATATATATATATATTCTGTTTTAAATTAAAAGTTTCAGATGAAGCCTCGTAAATTCACAGAGGCGAAATATTAATTGGTTGAAATTGTTTAATCCACTGTGTTTCCTCAACTTTTAATCATATATATATATATATATATATATATATATATATATATATATATATATATAAGGGTGAGTCAAAAAATAATGTCATTTTGTTTAGGTCAGGTATAATTACCAACACAAGAACATGTATCATACACCAAAATGAAGCTGGTACTCTGTAGATCACATCTATTTCTCCATATAGTCATCGTTTCTCTCAATAGCAATATTCCACCTTCGAATGAGAGCATGTATCCCTACCCCCTAAAATTCTGTTGACTGTTCTTTGAGCCACTTCGTCACTACAGATTTCACTTTTCATACTCAACAGATTAAGCGCCTTCGGAATATCATCTCTTCGGCCTCATGAAAGAGGGTTTGAGAGACAAAATTATTCCAGTGACGAGGAATTGAAATTGATATATAATACATGTTTATGTGTTGGTAATTATACCTGTCCTAAACAAAATGGCATTACATTTTACCCCCCCCATATATATATATATATATATATATATATATATATATATATAATATTTTTAACCTCTATGATTCTACTCTTCATATATCTAACAATTCAGCGATCAACTTAACATACTTGCTTCACAGACAGAATAAAAATGCCTCTGAGATTTTTATACATCAATTTCAATTTTTTTTTCAATAATTTTTAAATTGATGTATAATACATGTTTATGTGTTGGTAATTATACCTGTCCTAAACAAAATGGCATTACATTTTAACCCCCCATATATATATATATATATATATATATATATATATATATACTAATTTTAACCTCTATGATTCTACTCTTCATATATCTAACAATTGAGCTATCAACTTAAAATACTTGCTTCACAGACAGAATAAAAATGCCTCTGAAATTTTTCGCGTCTCCTCTGTCAGGAAAGCTTTGTGTTGGCGTCACCGGGCGTGATGTTTAATTCCTGATATGAAATATTTTGAGGAGGTAGAAGCTCCCACGTCTGCATCGCACGATGTCATGTTTTTTTATGGGATTTCATTCGGTTATTTATTTTAAAATTCTAATATATTAAACATTCAACATCTATGTAAATAAAATGTTATGACCGGGAAAGAGGATTCTCTTCCCCACTGGTCACCACTTTCTATCTGTTTGTCTGTCACTATCAACGTCATCATTGTTGATATTGTTTCTTCTTCTTCATCTTTTTCGCCTTCGTCGTCTTTTTTGTTTTCGTCTTTGTCTTTTTATTCTTCGTTTACTTTTTCTTCGTTTACTTTTTCTTTTTCTTTCTGTTTTCTTTTGGTTTGTTTTGTTTTACGGCATATCAACCTCAGTGGGTCATTTAATGCCGATAAAGTTTTGAAATAAATCAATTCTTAATGGATAATACAATTCTTTTATAAGTACATTTTTCTATTTAACCCATAGATGGGACCCTAACAGTTACTACCACTCCGGGTCAGAGTGGACCAGGGAGCAATGGTGATGAAGGGGTGCTCCACATTCCCCAAACCTTCAAAACTGGAACCTCACCATCAGATAGAGTTTAACGTCATTCCCAGGACATGTAGACCCGCAGCCACCGCCTTCTAGCACCCATATGATAAAAAGGTGTTGGGGCTTGCCATAAGGGCAATAGGGTTGGGAAAATCATATAGATGCTAGAGCTTGACGTGACCGCCTTTCTGTTTTCTGTTTTCTTTTTCTTTCATTTGTTTTCTTTCGTTTTTCTTTCGTGTTTTGTTATAGTAGGCAGTAGGCTCCTTAGCCTTGGTATACAACCCCGTCTAGGAGAAGGAAAACTCTGAATTCAAACCAGTTGTAGATCTGGAAAGGAATGAGCTTCACCAAGCTATTACTTTCCAAGACACATGAGTTACATGAGTAGCACCCCAAGACCAAATCAGGTTATAGGATCTCTTTCTCACTATATCTTTTGACAGTATCGTCTATAAATAAGTACACATGAATATATAAATTGCATAACTCTCCTTAAAAGATAGAGTAATCAGAGTGGCTTATGTTGGTATCAATAAACTCCCATTCTCAAGTGGGTCATGGTGGCGCGGAAGTAAGAACTCTGACTGACAACAAATCGGTCTAGTTTCGATTCTTGCCTGAAACAGTCTGCCTGTCTAGGCGCACCAATGAGCTCTAAAACTGTGAAACAGGACTGTATATGGATAGCGCTATATATATATATATATATATATATATTAATATATATAAAGATAAATCTAATGAGTCAGACAAACCTACTAAAAGTTTCGCTTAATGCTCTTCAGGGCTAAGAGTCAGATCTAAGCCCTGAAGAGCATTAAGCAAAACCTTAGTAGGTTCGTCTGACTCATTGGATTTATCTTTATTATTTGCTCTACTTAGGTATTGAGCACTTTTTACTTATTAGCTTTAGTCTCCTGGCGGGTTTGTATGTATATATATATCTTATATATATATATGCATATAAATTGTTTTTTCTTTTGGCAAAGATATTGTACTAATAGATTATTTTTTGTTGTTACGATTATCTTGGTCTTTTCTTTTTTACAAAATTTTTTTTCTTCCTGGTTGATGTTGGTAGTATATTTTTACAATCAAACTATTTGCTGTTTTTTCTCACCGCGAGGATTTACCAACAAATTTGGTATATTAAATATATATATATATATATATATATATTATATATATTATATATAGTATCCAATTGACGCTTTAACTTTTCCGTTGCAGTGGCATCAGTAAATAATCCAAATGTGCTCAATATATCAAAAACATAGAGCAATAATAATAATATTAGTAAAGCAAAAAAGTTAAGGGTCTACCATGGTTACAATCCAAATGATTTCCTCAGGACCCTACCCGACGCTTAATTAAGTCGATGTAATTCCTTAGTTAACTAAGGAATTTTCCTTTACTAATATTATCATTATTATTGCTATATGTTTTTGATATATTGAGCACTTGTGGATTATTTACTGATGCCACTTGAACGGAAAAATAATGCGGCAATTGGTACTATATATATATATATATATATATATATATATATATATATATATATATATATATATATATATATATATATATATATTATAGCGCCATCCATATACAGTCCTGTTTAACAGTTTTAGAGCTCACTGGTGCGACTAGAAAGGCAGGCTATTTCAGAATAAGAATCGAAAGTCGATGTAATACTTAGTTAACTAAGAAATTACATCGACTTAGCTAAGCTTAGGGTAGGGTCCTGATGAAATAAATTGGATTGAAACCATGGTAGACCCTTAATTCTTTTCCTCTACTAATATATACATCCTTATCCTTTTACAATAAACATAACCAAACTATTTTAACATCACACACACACACACACACACACACACACACATACACACACACATACACACACACACACTTCATTTATAAACAAAAGCTCTGAAAAGATCTACTTAACTGATCGAAACACTGCAGCGTCGGCTAATAAACTCACCACTCATTTTTTAAACCTGTGTTTCTTTTTAAATTTCTCACTATACCGTCGGATTCATTCCATTTCTCTTCACACACACACACACACACACACACACACACACCACACACACATATATATATATATATATATATTATATATATATATATATATAGATTTTGGATGTTTGTTTTTTATAGAAGCATTGTTGAAAAAATTATTTATATTTGCTTGAAGGCAATTATAATGCATGTATCGCATAAAATTCGATAATTATAGAAAATAATCTTGACAAGTGAATCCCGGCAAAGGATGGCTCGCTATGCAGAACACCGTACAGACTGTTTCGACTTTATTAAGTCTCTTCAGCAATGTATACATAAAGTCGAAACAGTCTGTACGGTGTTCTGCATAGCGAGCCATCCTTTGCCGGGATTCACTTGTCAAGATTATTTTCTATAATTATCGAATTTTATGCGATACATGCATTATAATTGCCTTCAAGCAAAATATAAATATTAATAATAATAATAATAATAATAATATATATATATATGTATATATATATATATATATATATATATATATATATTCTGCCCTTATATTTTAGAGTAATATGAATATTACAACAACTAAGTCACAACAGGCTACAAAACTTACAAATCTCTGTTTTTAAGTTTCTTTTTCCATATACATGAATACTTTGACGATGGTTTGCTAAATAAAATGAAACCTTTTAACACCGGCTCCTAAATAAAAAAATATCATCCATCTAAACACCTTGTCTTTTTAAAAATCTTTTATATACTTACTCAGATATATTATCTTTTCAAGAAATTTTAACAAACTTGTCTACAGGAAAAATATTAATAAGTAAACCCCACATTTGCATTCATTACATTTTATTTTTAGCTACATAATTTGGTAATAAATAATACTTAATGATATTCGTTTTATTTTTTAATGTTCCACGAGAAATAATAAAACCCTGACATCTTTAGTTTAAAAGGAAATTAAATTTTATTAAAAATGGCAGGGGGGTTCATTTGTGGACACTCTTTCTCTCAATATCTCTCTCTCAATTTCTCTCTCTCTCTCTCTCTCTCTCTCTATATATATATATTATATATATATATATATAATATATGCGTGTGATGTTAAAATAGGGGCATATATTTCTCTCTCTCTCTCTCACTCTCTCTCTTTATATTATATATATATATATATATATATATATATGATGTTAAAATAGTAGCAATTATATAAATGCATAGGCCACCTGTTAAAGTTGACAATGGGCGTAACAAAATTTAGATTTTTATTACTGTCTGGGCGGTAGATATGGGTGAATTATTTGCGCAAGTGCTCGCTAGCCTATTATCTTTGTGACATGCTAGAGACAAGAAACTTTTTATTAGCATTTTTATTTTATTATTTTTAGATAAATTATTAATGGGAAACACTATTTCCTGGATTTATACTTTTCCTAAGAGTAATAATGCTAAATACATATATTAGTAGACCATGAACTTTCGGTTCTTTTGTGAACCATTATCAAGGTAGTATATATTTGTCCAAACCATCATCATCAAAACTGTTTAATATTTAACTAAACTATTTGTTTTGTCACTAATGTGACACTAAATAACAGTGGCAAACGTGATTTAGAATAAAGTGTTCTATCCATCTATTTTATAATATTGTTCAAATATTTTATAATATTGTCGCTATATGCATATGCATATTACCCTGAAGATCCTTCCCCGTGAAAACTTGTTAGATATATTCTGCAATTATCATTTTCCCCTGAAAATGCAATCACCAATTAAGGTAGTAACATCAACGTCCCACAGAGGTAAAAACTAGACTCACCTCACGTATAGAAAACATGCAACCATCCCTTGTTGCGACCTTTATAGCGGTAAGAAGTAAATTACCTCTTAGGTCTGGTAAGCCTAGAGTTAGGAATAAACGTAATACTTCCCAATCTACGATAGTTATACACAACGAAACTAGTAGGTAACTAGGTATTTATTACCTATTCCACCAATCAAAAACCACAATAAATATAAACCCAGTTAAATCCGTCTTCGAGCTTTGCTCACTTCCGAAGACTGCAGGTAAGTAATAGCTTCCATTTTTCTGATATTTTAAACTAGCTCTACATATTTGTTGAGCACTTTTTTTTATATTTATTAATTATTCTGACTTTTTTGGTTACTATACAGTCAAAATTGTTACTCGCTGGATGTTTTTTGTCTTCTTCATTAAGTAATCGTCTCTTCAAAACACACACACACACACACACACACACACGCACGCACGCACGCACGCACGCATATATATTTTCTCCATTTTAATATATTTTATTCTCCATTTTGGGTTGGCTATCTGACGAGACTGGGCTCATTTATGAGTTACTGGGCAAAATAAATTTATTATAGCCAAATGACTATTGAAAGTGTAAATATTGTTCTGCATGGGCATACAATGTGGGCATCAGGGGCGTATAGATGATCCCAAATACAATCATCCCCAAATTACCTGTCTTTTGGATACTTTTATCTTATATATATATATAATATATAATATATATTATATATTATATATATATATATATAATGTGGGGGGTATTCCAGAAATATTGATATAATTTCATAATCTAGTAACTTGATTAATTCTCGTTTAAATAATCTCAAATATTAACAGTATGTGTAGATTGGTTCAAAGGCATATTGTTGTATACACTCTTACTTTACTTCTTTACTTCTTACTTCTTCTATTCTTCTTCTGATGTCTTTGGAATCTTATAACATCTTGTCTTGGTCTGGAATCTTCTAAGGCCTGGACTTTCTTAGGGACTTCGGGTCTGGTCTTCTATTGCTATGTTCTTGTTGGCTAGTCGTCATTTCTTAGTCTTGTTACCAAGACATTCATTAACCGCAAGAACATATCAATTATCTAAACTTTCCTTAACTATACATAATCCTCTAACTAACATAGCGGCGTGGGTTCCAGTTTAGACAGAGCATAAAATGGCCGACCGCTCTGTCTGACGTCCAACTGCAAACTGGGGACTCAAAAGGTCCCACGTGACTTCACATATTTGGCGGGCTTCTGTAATTTTCGATGGAAGGACCCGGCCATGGTATGAAAGGGGTCATCCCCTCAGAATTACAGGGGATTGACAATAATCTTATGTCACCGCATAGATTATGTAACAATATCAATCTTCCTGGGTTATTCAATGCCAAAGCGATCCTTTTAGAAGACAACTAGTGCTACTATTTAAATCATAGGGAG
>CM042145.1:105691834-105776834 GCA_023376005.1 Doryteuthis pealeii
TTTTAAATGATATAAAAACACAAAAGGAAGGAAAATAGAATTATATATATATAGTAGTAGGATTTGGGTACTTACTATTCATATGAATCGCCAAATGGGTTAGATGGGGCACAGCCTTGGTCGACAATTCATCTAGGACAGGGATCACCAAACCTTTATCACTGTGGGCCGGATAATTGAAAAAATAACGAGCGTGGGACACATTATTATTGTGTTCAATACTTGCTAGCCAGAACGAAAGTTCTGAGAAAAAGATGTAAAACAAAATTTCTTTCCATGTTATATTCATGGATGAGTGGCGTAAGATTCGCAAAAACAAATTTAAGCTACATATTCATTTTCAAAACCTTATCTAAGAACGCAACATTGGCAGAAAGGTTTAATGAGATGTTTGGTTTGGAATTGCTACATCCAATCAAGAGAATTGCTTTCAAATGTTTGTCAGTCAATTTCGTGCGGGCCTGATAAAATGCCTTCGCGGGCCGTAGTTTGGTGACCCCTGATCTAGGACAAGAAAAAGTCTTTTATAAAACTTAGCGGCTATACCCCATTCCAAGAAAAGGCTTGGGAAGTCAACCCCAAAATCCGGAACTGGAGTCCTAAGTTGGTGTGATGCTGAATATCAACGTTATCGTTGCAAAACTGCATTGTTTTTTCCTCCCTTTTCTTTGGACTACAACGGCAGTGTGAAGTGGGGGGATACTGCTTGGGTGACAGCTCATTCGCCATATCAACCAGCCCAGGTTACGTGGTTCAACTTGTTTCTGGACACTACACCGTTGTCTTTAGTAGATGGATGGATGCCAGGATTGTGTATTTTGACAGCAAGTTATTATTTAAATCATCTAACCAAAATGATTTGGGAATGAAAATTAACGGATTGATGAAGAAAACTCTTCAACATGAATATGAATATACAGTTGTCGTCTAAGTGGTCTATTGTTGGTACCAGTCGAACAGCGAAGAAGTCTATCCCCTTTTCGCTAGGGTGGAACACCATGCATACCATCAATCCTAGATGCTTTACTGTACATAGATTACCAAGCTGTGGTATTCATGCACTGGGCTGGTGAGGTCCGGTATCAAATTCCTTGGCGAATGCTCTACCGACTGAACTAAAAACTGTCCAAAAATAAGGACGCATTCTATATATTTATTACAATTTTATTTCTGTTCCTCAGAGCGTCGCAATTATATTTTTGGCAAGACAGTTTTTATTTTGTAGAGTTTGGTAATATATAACACCTAATAATATCCGTTCTGGTTGTGCAAACTACTGATGATAGATAAAGTGTTTTCAAAAAGATACAATGAAGATCGAAAATATTTTATTTAATCAGGTTTTCGTAAAGACAACGGAATATTTCTTCATGATCTTTAAGCGTAGACGTCCATGTTTTCTTGTTTTTAAAAGGGTCCAGATGGCAGTGTGGCGTCCATATCTATTTTTATTCGAACGCTTTCACCGATGTCACGAGTCTTTCTCAAGGAAATTATTGATTGTAGGGACATGGTTGAAAGCGCTTTGGCACAAACATTTGGGCAACCTTCTCTACCATTTGGATACTGACATACGAAAAGCAACATGAAAACATGAACGTCTACACTTAAACATCAACGAGAAATAATGCAGATGACAATACATATGCTTTCCACCCATGGCAGGTTGAGCTCTCTGGAAATGACATTTTTTGGTGGCCGCTAATTATGCAAAAATTGCATAGTTCTCCCTAAGTGGATAGAGCACTACAAGCGGCCTAATGTGTTTATATCAGTAAATTCTATTTATTAAAAGTGGATGTGTAGAAGGAGGTAAGAATTTTGATTGACGAAAAATTGGTCGATATTTGATCACTGCCTGAAGCAGCCTGTCTTGTCTAGCCGTACTGATGAGATGTGAAACATGACTATGTGGATGACTATATATATATATATATATATATATATATATATATATCGTTCATCATTCTCTAGGCGTGTCGACATCATGGATTCGTTTGACTTTCTCTCACCATCGCTCTCTATAGGCTATCGTATTTGGTAAGTCCTCTAGACAGCATCAAGTTTCCGTGCAGAGTTGACTAATGAAAAATTTTGCTGGTCGGTCAACACTGCTCTGTCCATGTGTAGTAGTCCACAGGAGAATGATGCTCATGAGTTCATTCTCACTTCTCCAGCAGTGCCCAGTATGTCTTGTCAGTCTCTCTTGCATGGCTTGCGAATAGGAGGTAAATGGCCGTATAACTCCTGTTTTGTTGGGTGCTGCTTCCAGAATATTTTCATAACAGCATGCAGTATTCTTGTATATTTTCCATCTAGCTTTTTCTCGAAGTGTTTCGTTAAAGTTCAGTTGGTTGAACCATACACTAGTACTGATATATATATATATATATATATATATATATATATATATATATATATATATCTTTGGTGCGGTACCAAGTTTCTTGGTACAAGGTGATTCTAGGTGGGTCCTAATTCTCTACCAGTAGTTTGTTGTAGAGTTCAGGTTCCGTTTGAGAGCTCAATGTTTAATTATTGTAAACAGAGCAAAGTTATTTGGGAATAAAAAGGCCTTAAATACCATGGGTATCGTGGTTATGGACCATTTCCACTCGCGAGTATGCTCACGAGCTTCTTCAGACCACTGATATATTTATATATATATATATATATATATATATATATATATATATATATACGATTTTCTTTTCCTTATTATTAAAGAAAAAGGCTCGAAAAGAAAATCGTTCACTTTGCGGTTAACCCTTTTTCTTTACCAATTATATTGCCCTGTTCAAATATATTTTAACATTGAGCCCTCAACCTGCACCTGAACAATTCAAGCATCCCGTTGTTGGAAGAAAGGTCCAACTTAGAATCATCCTATTACCAACTCAGTAACCCATGTACGGATATATATATATATATATATATATATATATAATATATATATATATATATATATATATATATATGCAAGATTGAAGAGGATATTAAAGAATCCGAAACACGTGTCACACCTACTGAAATAAATACAAAAACAAAATTCAAACAACTTTGCACATATTTTTTTATCATAAAATATGGTATTTACTTTTCTCTCGTTTGACATATATATATATATATATATATATATATATATATATAAATAAGAGAGAGAAATTCTATATCTGTAATAAATGACGCCTGTCTAGTCGTTGACAATAACAAAATAACAAACACCATGTACTTGGATCACAGTATTACGCATTTGTTGAATGATACCAAAAATAAATAAATAAAAGGCAAAACAAGCCACCCGTACCCCCAAAATAACCAAACAATCAATATAAGGAACTTATGGTATAAAGTAAGTAAAGTTGGTGGAGTGGCCTATTGTCGGTATCAGTCGGAATTCGAGGGAGTCTATCCCTTGCGCTAGACCGGAGAGAGATTGTTTTTGCTGAGGTGAAGCGCCACACCTATCATCAACACTCCACTTTAACGGACAGATCAGATTACCCTATCTGTGCTACACATACGCTGAAATAGCGGGGACTGGTATCGAAACCGGAACCTTACGATTCCTGGGCTGGTGCTCTACCGACTGAGCTGGAAAAAAAGCAAAAAAAAAAAGCGTTCTTAAAGATTTAGTATCTGATCTGAACCACGTGGTGACCTTCTATTAAAAAAAGGCGGGGACTCTTTTTTTGAGAAAGGAAATACCGTCGACAAATGGGGGAGAGAAAACAGCAACAACAAAAAAAAAAAAAAAAAAAAAGAAAAAAGAAAAGAAAAAAAGACAGCCTCAGTCATAACACTGGTTAACCTAGAAACCCGATTTTTTTTTCGAATTCTCTATCTGTAACAAGTAAAAGTTACGGTGTTCAACACACACATACACACACGTATATATATATATATATTATATATATATATATATATATGTGTGTGCGATATATATATATATATATATATATATATATATATATTGTGTGCGATATATATATATATATATATAATATAATTATAATTTGTCTGTGCGATATATTATATATATATGTATATATATATTTGTGTGTGCGATATATATATATATATATATATATATATATATATATATATATATATTGTTTGTGTGTGATATATTATTTCTAAACTCAAACGGTGTGGAAAAACAGTTTGCAAATAAAGAAATGTACAAATTGATATATGGGGAAAAAATTAAAAAAGAAAAGACCAAAACATAATAAATTTATTGAAATATATACAAAGAAATATAAATATAATATACATAATAAAATAATGAATATACACAATAAAATAATGAAATATAATGATGAAAATAATCATCGGTATCATCGTAATGTTGTGACCAAAAGAAGAAAACACTGAAGAATTGTTTTAAGTTATATGTATAAAAAGTGCTTAATGCGCTAAGTAGACCAAAAGGACGTAGATGAGTCAGACACTATCTACCTATCATAAAATACGTTTGTAACCACCTCCTTTAACCAGTATTATCCTGATGAACCATTCAGGTGAAACCTAGGTAGATAGTGTCTGACTCATTTAGGTCCTTATATATACTAACAGGATCTGTGGATATACCACAGTATGATAATTATTACAACGTTTGATATGTTTACTTAAGAGTTATTGCATATAGTTCAATATGTAAAAAGGATAATAATCTTAATTTAACTTTCACCCACTCTTTTTCATTCCCTCTATTCATCTTTTCGTTATGTTTGATTGAAACAAATCTGCTTCCGCGCGCTCACCCACTCTCTAACTTCCCCTACTTTCTTATATTTTTTCTGTGTAGCATCTTTAACCAGAAGATTTTGCAAGATAATAACTGTCGGAAGATTAAGGACCAAGTATTACTATATATATATATATATATATATATATATATATATATATATATATATATATATATACTCTTCTATAACATATGGATCTCTCTCTGACGACGTTTAACACACATATATATATTCATCAGTTAAAATCTCGCTCCGGTCTGTAGGTGTTTTGATGGATTGGGGTTAGGATCTCTAACTTATGATAAATCGGTCGGATTTCAATCCCAAATGGAGGTAGCCTGCTATGTCTAACCACACCGAGGAGACGTGATACGTCAAAACACGGTCTATTGATGACTATATATATATATATATATATATATATATATATAATATTTTTTAAAAGCGGAGTTTGACAGGTTTGAATTCAGTTTTTCTTCGCCTTGACTGGTGACCTAGCCAAGATCAAAGAGCCCAGAGTTCCCTACTACTTACCCATCGCTAGAGGGAGGTTAGTTGGATGCATACATTTTCCAAGGGTATTAGCGTTATGTAAAATGCAAACAGCCTCGTCCAGGATTTGAACCCGGGTCGACGAGTCCATTTCTTAGGAATCTAACCATTACACCAGGCTCCTCCAACTTTTCTGAAACAAATAGTTTAATAGGTTGACGTAGGTATGGCCAAAATTTCGATACGATAGCACCTCTGACTGTCTTTAAATTTTTGTAAAATTTAGAATTGTAAATGGTCACTTTTTAAAATGTTTTTCACTTAAGAACAGAGTTTCATATAATCTTTTCAAAATAAAAAAAATCATAACAATGAAATAAACAAAAAGACAAAAACAAACAACAAATTTTGTCAATGAGTTTCATTCACTCAATTTGGCATTTCAAATTCTTCTTAAAATAGATATAATTTATAGGAATAAAATGTTCGCATTTAACTCTCTAAGGCCAGAGTTTTCTCAACCGGTGTGCCGCGGGTGGCTAGTGTACCGTGAAGCTTCCGTGGGTGTGTCGTGAGTATTGAGGACGGTTGATCATCCTCTTACATTTTTATTCTATTACTTTAATATTTTTGTTTTAATTTAATATTTTTTGTTTTAATTATGCTACACTTGTAGCACATTTTCACTATTACTTTTCTTTTAAAATTTAAATGCTAAAATAATTATGTTTATATACTGATGGTGTACCTCGATCAATTTATTGCCCAGCTCACTGTGTCGTGAGCTGAAAAAGGTTGAAAAACTCTGCTCTAGGCATTTCTTTAATATAATGGGCTATACAGACAGATAACAACAGCAAAAATTTAGTCTTCCCCAAAGTCAAATTCATTATGGTTAGAGAAGACCTTTCAAGCAGAGGTCAGAGTTCAAACTACAGGCCGCTGAATTTGAGGAACTATTGCTAATGTTAAGTTGGCTACGTCTTATTGACTAAATGTACGTCATATATATATATATTATATATATATATATATATAATATATATATAAGAGAGAGAGAGAGAGAGAGAGAGAGAGAGAGAGAGAGAGAGAGAGAGAAGAGAGAACGGTAAAATACGCCATTTTGACAGATTGATCTATAAAATTCTCCCATTTTAAAGATTGCAAAACAGATATTTTTATACGTGATTTAAAAATATCCTTCCTTTCCGTAATACAACAAAATTTAAGTTGAATTTCATTTTATATTTAAAAGAATTTTAACAGAATACTGTATATGTAAACATATTTTGGTCGAAACGAGTGTTGACATATTAACAATAAATTTCATGCATACCAAAATATATTTTTTCTTCCATCTATTTTTTTCAACATATATCGGGATGTATAGACTATATACTCCGAACACCATTAGATTACATAAAAGAAAAAGGCCCCACATTAGAAAAAGGCAAGAAACAGACAATATTCCACACAGTACCTAGGTAGTAATATCTCTTCACATAAAGTGATGTCAATGCACACATAGGGAAGGCATCATATGCTATAAACAGATTATCAGTCATATGGAAATCAGATCTCACTAACACACAATGAAGCAGTTGTAAGACCACTTTCCCCCTATCACACAGACCATCCGAGTAAGACGAACAAGGCATGCTGGACACAGCTGGAGAAGTAAGGACGAACTCATAAGTGTTATTCTCTCATAGAAACCAGCACATGGGCACGCCAGTGTTGGTTGTCCAGCAAAGGCCCATATTGACCAGCTCGGCGCGGATAGTGGATGCTGCGCAGGGGACCTCCCGAGGACAATGAATGATAGGGACGGCAAGAGATTGTCATGGAAATCCGTGCTACTTGCGCGACATGATGATGATGATATATAGAGGGTGCAGAAGAAATAGCGCCCACATTTTAAATTGTCACCTGTGTGGGCAATTAAACTAAGGCCAATGGTAGCTCCATCTAGCGAATGTCTTATCATTTTCCTCTGATAGAATCAGTGTATACGCCATACGCTTGCCGTTTCTCAGCTATGCGATTCTCATACCAAATACTTGTCCACGCCACCCTAACTTATTGTTGTACCGGCCGTTCCTACAGTGGAGAATATACACCGGTTCTCACTATAAATAGTGAGACACCGAGTGAAAAGGTTGTACTGTTACCGTACTGTTACTGTTTAGCGGCAAGCTAGCCGTTCTTGTACCTTATTGTAAATACACTTGTCTCTTTTTACCCTACTCGACTTGACTTCTTTTTTTACTGTTGAATTAACATCACAGCACTTATATAGGATGCAGCATAAATACCCCTACATTTTTTATTATCACCTTTGTGGTGCAATTGAACTAAGGCAAGTGGCAATAGTAGCTCCATCTAGCTAATGTCTTTGATACGATCAGATACAACCCTTGGACCTATGCTCACCATACGTTTGCTCTTGAAACATTTTTTTTTAAACTATGGGAATCTGTAATTGCTACACAGAGATAATTTCAAGCTCACTTCCTGTTGCATTGACACCAACATTATCTTACACCCCCATATATATATATATATATATATATATATATATATATATATATATAGGAGGTATCAAATGTGTATGATGTCAATTTGCGTTAACAAGTACACACCCATGTAAACGGCTCCTTTGCTCCCGATAAGGTTTATCAGTGTGTTAAAGTCATTTTTGTCGATTTTTGCTGTTCCTAAATTCTTCCTACCCGTCGTCAGAGACCCCAGGGTATATGTTGGGGTCTGAACTTACTGTTTGGCAGTTAATTATATACTTTTTTCAGATTATTGTTGCGTCTAGACTGAACTTAAGGCCAATTAACTGCGATACTTTTACAATATCTATACTTTTACTGTACAGACAAAGGCACACACAGAGACACCCCTACAACACCACCCACCACACCCACATACACAGTAGTAACTTGACTTACAAGCTACACATAAATACAGACACAGCCACACACAAACACACACACACACATACGTTTTTCTTTTATTAATTTTGTTGGGGATTTTGTTTTTTAACTCATTTTTAAATCTATTTAACCCAGAGAATAGACCCTAACAGGTACTACCACTCGGTCTCAGAGTGGACTGGGTGTAATGGCAATGAAGGGAACTCCACACACTCCACGGAGTCAGAATTGGAACCTCACCACAAGATGCAGTTTAATATTATACCCAGGACTCTAAGATCTTCAGTCAAAATCTTTTATATATATATATATATATATATATATATATATATATATATATAAAGTAAAAAAAGTCGTCGGGGCGGCCTAAAGTCGGTATCAGCCAGTAAGGGGGAGTCTATCCCCTTTTCAATAGCGCTAGACCAATGAGATTGTTTTAGCATCTGAGGTGGAGCGCCACACCTACCATAAGCTCCTTACTTTACTGCACAGATCCCTGTGCTACTCATACGCTGAGTTGGCGACGACCGGTATCGAACTAGTAACCTTGTGGTTTCTAGCCGAGCGCTCTACCGACTGAGCTAACCCGACCCCTTTATATATGTATGTTAAAAGGTTGGGGTTTGTCATAAGAGCAATAAAGTCCGGGCAATCATATAGGTGCTCAAGAACTCGAACCTCACAACTAGATGCCGTTTAGCGTCATACCCAGGACATCCTCATACCATTAGCCGGCATAATACTCTCAGCCACCACCTTCTGGCACAAATACGCTAAAAAGCGCTGGGGAGTATCCGTAAGAACATTTGAGAAATGCGGTCGGGACAATCACATAGGTGCTAGGGTTTGGCATGACTAGCCAATTATTGAAGTCAGTAAGCCTACTGTTGGTTTGAATAACAGCAGCCAACTAAGTACAACTTAAGCAGTGTCCAAGACAGTTGGTATATATAGAAATCAAGAATGACCCATTCATGAATTTGGGTGATTTGGGTCATTCCATTCCTTGAGTTCTGATTTGCTGCTTGACTGCTTGATTTGAATGACATTGTGGAGTCTTATATATATCCTGTCATTCTGCAGTAGACTTTGTGACTATTCGAGTTTGTATTTAAGTTACAACCGTTTGTTGCCTTGTCTTCCCAGTTCGACGGTAATTGGAACTTTAATTATTCTTCACCAATAGAGAGATGGATGCCTCTTTGACCGCCCGCCTTCTAGTACAAGTAAGTTGAGTGTTGCATGTCATGAACAGCTCAGTCACCAGGATTCCGTCCTTAAGCATAAGAGTAACCACCCACGATCGACAGGTAACATTGGGGAGGGGGGGGCTCTTATTTCTCCACAGATGTGCAGTCGGTGTATTCTACAGCTCCAACCGACAGTCCGGACATTTAGATGAGTAGGTTATAATGAACATTAATGTGCATTTATTTTTAAGGACAGTTACTCTAATTGGGACTTTAACAGGTATTACCACCCAGATCATGACCATGAAAGTAATGGTAACGAGGAGTTAACTCCATAATACTCAGCTTCAGACTGGAACCTCACACACCGGTACGGCCGCTCGAATCCCCCTCTACCAGGTAGCCCAAATTAGGTGGGTTTCATATATTTTCTTTGAATACAACTAGATATTTACCACGTATCCCGCGTGTACGGGTTAGGCACAAGGCCCTATTATTGTGGGAACAACCACAAGCCGTGACTCCTGTGTGATGGGTGCAAAAATGCTTTGATCCCATCGGCATTCCCCCGCAAGGAAGGCGCCTCGGGCAATGAGCAATAAACTCAGCCCTGACCTTTAAATCAAGGGGGAAGGTGTTGCCTAGGGGATGGCTCCCTGGGATAACGACGTTAGCTTGTAAGTCCAGGGCCGAAGCCACTGGAACCCCGACTGGGCCGGATCTATGAATACATCTAAACATTTAGTAGAGTGAGAGTTCATATATCTCATATGAATATTACTATAAAAATTGAAATGCCGTAGAGTGGGGCCCTGTAGCACAGATACGGGAGGAGGGAGGGGACATGAGACCCTAACTCCGGCCCTGCCTGTGTAGTGTTTGATGTAAGGAATATGTATATACCTAGGTACCCCCTCGCTATAATCTGATTGGATAATGTCCTCCATAAATACTCGACACTATGGTGGTACAAGTGCATACTACAAGACTACTAGCAAGACGTTCTGCTACTCGACGCACCAGCTTCTATTTACCTACGAGAATATACCTTACTACAACTTCATAATATATCCCTTAACCCGGATATATCAGTGTTATACCTTGGACATAGCTTTTTTGGGCAGATTTGGCCCTCTTCTGTTAATGTATTCTAAGCACCATAGACAAAACAGAAAGACGTTTTACTGAATTAGCTAAATAAAAAAGCAAGCTACCTTGGTTTACGGTTTTAATTCGTAACTCCTTTTCCTCGTATATAAAATCAATTTTTCCAATTGAGATAAACTGAAATGCCATTAATTCGTTCCAGCACCGCTCTGCAAAAACTACCCTATTGTTTGTTACGTTTTTTAAAACTAAAATTAGCAGTGTATTTTATAAAAGCATTATGAAATTGAATGCAATGAGTAATGTACTGTAATATGTTGTAATGTTTATTTTCTATAGATAATATTTTTCTATGGCGTTAGAAAATGTTGAAAATGAAATGTTTTAGTGTACTTATTAACATAAGCGTATCTGGTCCGTGCAACTTTAGTTGGTCGGTTAGATTTTATGTCATGTCAACCTTTGTTGGGTTACTTTATACCGAAGACCTTTATTTATTCTTGTTGGGTATTCAATGCTTAACTCACTTTTGAAATCTATTTATTTGGTTTGTTTGGTTTGTTTTGTTTTACGGCATATCAACCTCAGTGGGTCATTTAATGCCGATAAAGTTTTGAAATAAATCAATTCTTAATGGATAATACAATTTTTTTATAAATACATTTTTCTATTTAACCCATAGATGGGGAAATCTATTTAACTCATAGATGGAACACAAACAGGTACTAAATTCCGAATCAGACTTAGTTTGGGGAGTAATTCCAATGAAGGAGTACTCCACATTCCCCAGAATCCAGAATTGGAACGTAACCACTAAATGAAGTTTAAGGTCATATCCAGGACACGCAACTTTATTTACATGGAATATACAATCGCATCTTGTAACAAAAATTATAATTCCCTTGCAAATTGTTACAACACTAATACCCACCCTGTCGCTTTAGAATACACCGACTACACTGCTGTAGATGGGTAAAATCCCCGAATTGGACCACCTGTTGACCGTGGGTGGCGACCCGTAATGCTGGTGGCTGAGCAGTCCATGACATGGAACACTTCACTTTGGCCCTTACTTCGACTAGACGGGCGGTCGGAGTGGCTCCATCTGATCAATCGACTAGTAACATCAAGCCCTAGCACCTATATGAGAGTCCCAACCGTATTGCCCATGTGGCAAGCCCCAAACCTTTTTATCATATATGTGCTAGAAGACAGTGATTGAAGGTCTTGGTGTCCTGGGTATGGCGTTAAACCGCATCTACTGGTGAAGTTCTAATTTGGAGCTCTGGGGAGGGTGGAGTACAACTTCATCGCCATTACCCCAGGTCTGCTCTGACTATTGGTTAGACAGAAAACATGAGTTTAAAAAAATTGAGTACCCATCAAGAATGAATGAAATAAACGTCTTCGGTATAAAATAATCTAACAAGGGTTGACATGCCGTAAAAACCAACCAACCAACCATAAGAAAAATTGGGCTAGACCAAGGATATAAAACGATCGGTGAAATTTTAGCAACATGGCGTAGGATCGCAGCTTTAAAAAATATTTTGCCCTTGCAACTTGTTAGAACATTAATACCCGTCCTGTCGGCTGGGGCTGTAGAATACACCGACTGAATCTCTGCAGAGGGGTAACATCTCGCTTCCACTGTGTCCACTGTTGGCCGTGGATGCAATCCGTGATGCTTAACATGCCGTAAAATCCAACCAGCCAACCCGTCAACCCGCGAATGAGGCACACTGACTGCATCTCTGCAGAGGGGTAAGAGTCCCCAATGAGTCCACCTGTTGGCCGTGGTAGAACCCATGATGCTTAAGGATGGAACCCAGGTGGCTGTGCAGTCCATAAGAAACACTCCACTTAGGTCCTTACTTAGGCTAGACGGACGGGCTGGTTACGTCAAGCTCTAGCACCTATATTTTTCCCCAACCTGTTTTATCATATGGGTTCTAGAAGGCTGTGACTGAGGGTCTTCATGTCCTGGGAATGTGTGGTAGTACCTGTTAGGGCCCCATCTATGGGTTAAATAGAAAAATGTGTTTATAAAAAAATTGAGTATCCATTTAGAATGAATTTATTTCAAAACTTTGTCGGGATTAAATGACCCACTGAGGTTGATGTGTCGTAAAACAAACCAAACCAACCAACCAACAACACTGATACTATTCACTAAAAGATACACGTCTTCATGTTTGTAATTTCTTTTTAGACCGGCAGAATCAAACTGATGACTCAGTATTAAGTTAGATGTCTAGGGTGTATTCATAAAAATTTAACATTCTCAGATTTATAAGCAAGATATCACGCCGATTACGTAATGTCCTCCCCCACTCCGTCTACCATGCACTCACACAACCTATTTCCGCTAAGTCAAATGACGTCATCATCTTACCACATCTTTTTTTTTTTTTTGCTTCGTCTTTGGTGCTTAATGTAACGGACGGGACATTATTCGGTAGTTCACCGTTTTCTTCTTCTTCTCTCTCTCTCTCTGCTTCTCCCCCTCCATCTCTCTCTCTCCCCCTCCATCTCCCCCTCTCTCTTACCGTAGGCGACAGTTTTTTTCCTTTCTTCAAACGGAATCATTGGTCGTTGCATACACAAAATTGGGGAAAATCACTGCGCATGAGTGGAGGGGAGTTTGCAGAAGCGGAAGTTATGCAATCAAAACCTGACACTTTTCCTGTGTCTAGCAACGACGAAGTATTAGTGTATATATATATATATATATATATATATATATATATACCAACCCCACCGCACGAGCAGGATGTGACACAATGTGAATTTATGAATCGGAGTTTAACAGGTTTGAAAACAGTTTTCCTTCTCCTAGACTGGTTGCCTAACCAAGGTCAAAGAGCCCAGTCCGCAGTACTATTTACCCATAGCTGGAAGGAGGGTTATTGGATTCATACCTTTCCCAATGGTATTAGCACTATGTGAAATGTAAACAGTCTTGAACTCGGGTCGACGAGCCCATTTCCTACGACTCTATTATACCACGCGCCCCTATTATAGTATTAGTATTTACACTAAGGTACTTTCCAGCACTATGGTCTTTTTTGCTGGGCAACGTCTATTTCCCCACACTAACAGATGGGCATTCGAATGAAGAAGACTTAACAAATGAAAGAACATACATATATTCAAAATTTATGGGCCGGGTTAGTTCAGTCGGTAGAGCGTTCGGCTAGAAACCACAAGGTTCCTAGTTCAATACCGGTCCTCGCCAACACAGCGTATGAGTGGCACAGGGATCTGTACGGTAAAGTAATTAGCTGATGGTAGGTGTTGCGCTCCACCTCAGATGCTAAAAACAATCTTCTTGATCTAGCGCAATTGAAAAGGGGATAGACTCCCTCGCTGACTGGCTGATACCGACTTTAGGCCGCCCCGACGACTTTATTTTTTTTTTACTTTTACAACTTGCAAATTGAATGGTGTTGCAGCCAAACTTATCTGCTGAAATCCATCTTGGTTTTGGGAGAGACTGGATAAAGCATCTTGCTGCCGTGATGGTCAACACTAATTACTAGGAAGGTATTAAATTTAGGCACCAATCTTCGGTATTGCTTGATTCGTTCCCAGTTGACAATTGTAAATAATTAATCCCTTATTTTTCCAATAGCATTTAGTTTGAATATACGTTCCTCAGCCTCTAAAAAACAGTTTCCTATATACTATTGGAAGAGGTAAATTGTATAGTTTAATTCTCACTATAGATGCTCCCCCATTACTAATTGGGACAGTCCATTCCTACTTTACATGCACCCTCCTCCTTCTGACCACGAAATGGATTGATATGGTCAATTGTTGATTTGCCCCGAAAAGTTATACTATTGTCTTCGCATTTGAGACAATTCTTGGTGCCTGCACAGGTTCGAATCCTGTCTGAATCATTTATGTAAAATGTAACAATCTAACTACGTAGTAGTAGAACCAGTATAAAAACTAAATAATTTCCAGTTCGAATCCTGTCTGAATCATTTATGTAAAATGTAACAATCTAACTACGTAGTAGTAGAACCAGTATAAAAACTAAATAATTTCCAGCATTCAGCGTAAATACGAGTTTTCTGGCCTCTAAAATGTCAATCTTATATATTGGAAGAGGAGTAAAATGTATAGTTTAGTGTTTCCTGTAGGAAAACCCATTACTTTGCGGGACAGTCCATTTCTACTCTACATACACACTCCCCACTCTGACCATAGGATAGATTAATGTGGTCAATTATAAATTGTTACAATCTTATGTGCCATCCTGTAGTCTTTAAGCAAGAGCGCTTTGTCCAGTGGAATTGGATCCTTGGTAATCCTCTGATAAAGAATCCTTTGGTTCTTCTGGTAAAGAGTCCTGAGTATTGTAAGTCCCTCCTCAATGAGTGCTAGTAGAACTATTGCCAGTATCAGTGTTTAAGTAGTGTATCAGCCACGCAGTATGGCTAGTGATTGGCGAAGGAATAAATCACGTGACCCGGCTAGTTTATAAATCCAGGTGGGGAATTGTAGCACACCTTATATATATAAATATTCCAACAAATGGAATTGGCATGCAATTGTCCTCACATTTGTGGAGACAGTTCTTGGTGCCCGCACAGGTTCGAATCCTGTCTGCTGGGACTGCAAATTTATCAGTTGATAACTCTTTTTTTTTTAACCAAAAATACTAGGTATTCTGGGATTGTGTTTCATGGAGTCTTTTGTCTTCTTGGGTTGCTGAGGAGATTTTTGGGTCGTACGCCTTCACATCCATCCTCCGTTAGCTTTTAGTAATGAAATCGAACACTTGGTTTAATTTCGACATCTTTATTTTTTTATTTTCTCAAAGACCCAACATTTAGCGCGCTGAGGGGAAACATTGGGACAGGCGCCATCATGTTTGACTCAGTTGATAAACGTAAAATACCTAACAAGGGTTGACATGCCGTAAAATCTAACCAACTTTCAAGATCAGAAAATCACCACAGATGTATTTTTATTATTAGTTAAAAAAATGTCATTTTTAAAGTCAACAATGAAGTGTTTTGTGCGTTATGATAACAACGCGTAAGACGATATAGAAAGGAAATTCTTCATTGCATTAAAAAAAGATCTTATTTCCCTTGGGTTTTCTTCATTTTATATAGACGCAAAAAAAATCCTTAATCGGATTACATATGATAACATCTCGTTTAAGTAATATGGTAACAAGTCAACTGCAAGGATATATTGATAGTTATCTAAAATTTGAATTAATTAACCTATTATTTCTTTCTTGATTTATTATTTTTCTGTGTGCATTTACCAGTTCCCACTTTACATAAAACGGGGGTTCAGTTTACATTATAAATATTATGCATTATTGGCCCTGACTTTCTCGCAGTTTCAACAATGTTTCAAAGTAGGACCAATGATTCATGCAACAAACGATGTCTTGCCTGACATTTTATTATAATTAAGATTGTGTGTGCTGCCTGTAACCGAAACTACGCCACTGCTTATGTCACAATACTCTCAGGAATTGCGTATGTTTGTCAATGAGTTTTTAAAATGAAGTCAAAATCATTTATACATACAATAACGAAAAACTCTGTATTATAAATACTCAGAAATTTTAGTTGATTAATTTATTATTTCTTTCTTGCTTTTTATCTTTTTTCTGTATGCATTTCGTTTGTTTAATGGCATATCAACCCAGTGGGTTATTTAATGCCAAAACTGTTAGAGTGTGAGATTAAAGTTTGCACTCAAGTTTCCTTTACAGGTGTATTTTTGTATATAGTTTCGTGGATGTCTTTAAAAAAATATCCAATTCATAATTTTCGAAATATTTTAATTTCTCCCAAGAAAGATAAAATGTCATCCATGTAAGTATCCCTCATAATATTTGCGTTAAAAATTCTAACTGAGCCTATTCTAATAGTGACCATCCCAGCGGAGTTTAACAGGTTTTAATCCAGAGCTTTCCTTTCCTAGACTGGTTGCCTAACCAAGGCTAAACAGCCCAGTCTGTCCTACTATTTATCATAGCTGAAAGTATGATGAACCTAGTTAGGATTAAACTCATCATTTAAACTTAACATTTTCTAAGTTTGGCATTGTAGAATAAACATCATACTCACTGTAGAAGAATTTCCAATTACCGTTGAATTGGCAGACAAGGCAACAAGGAAGCCGTAACCAGTACGGATCTTACCTTGTTGCAATCTTACTGCAAAATGAGAGGTTATTTATAAAACAATATAACACCACAGAAACCAGGCAGCAAATCAGAACGCAGGAATACTCCATTCATGCATTTGAGTGATTCCATTCCTCGAGTTCCGATTGGCCAAAAATTTGCGATGATTAAATGTTCGTTTTAATTTTTTGTGTCCAAATTCTAAAAAATCCATATTTTTGTATCTGATTTTAGGGTTATGATTTGGATTACCGATGGAGTGCGTGGAGTGCGTTTACAGCCTGTAGCCGGTCCTGTGGTATTGGTGTGAAGTCTCGATACAGAACATGTTACAAATTCGGGTAAGGAACACATTTTTCTTTTATAGTTTTTTATTTTTCTTTTTTTAAATTTTTGCTCTTTTGTTTGGGTTATTGTTCCTCAACACAAAATGACACAACATAAACTTGCTGATTTATTTTTAAAATTTATAATCAGGTTCTTTTCATATCTACCAAGGTGTGTCACGCCCTGTCATCACCTCACAAGTAATAGACCATATCGTTGTATATATTTACCAACCCCTGTGTACGAGCAGGATGTGACACAAGGTAAATTTCTTAAGCGGAGTTTAATTACCGAAAATTATTTTTCCTTCTCTTAGACGGGTCACCGAGCCATGGTTAAAGAGCCCCGTGTGCCATGCTATTTACCTATAGCTAGAGGGAGAATTAGATTAATATCTTTCCAAAGAGTATTAGTGTCATGTGAAATACAAACAGCTTCGTCCAGGAATTGAAATCGGGTAGACGAGTCCATTTCCTACGACTCTAACCATTAGACCAAACGCCTCCAAACCATTCTGGTGATATATATATATATATATATATATATATATATATATATATATATATATATATATATATATATATATATATATATATATATATATATATATATATATATATATATATATATATATATATATATATATATATATATATATATATATATATATATATATATATATATATATATATATATATATATATATATACGCACACACATATTATATATATATATATACGCACACACATATTATATATACACACGCACACACATATTATATATATACATATATATATATATATATATATATATATATACGCATACACAAATTATATAATATATACTCACACATTATATATATATACACACACACACACACACACACATATATATATATATATATATGTGTGTGTGTGTGTGTGTGTGTGTGTAAATTTAGTTGTGTATCAATTTCATTGTTCTTGTGAACGTTTTCGGTGATATTGGAAGCACAGGAAATATATAAAAAGGGAACAAAAACAGAGTTCTAATATATATCCGTTGTTTTTCCCTTGGTTCGCTTTATATGTCCAATATTTCGGATGACCTTTACTCTTTGTCAATGTATTTTGTGACAGCTGAAGATAAATCAATAAGAAAATAAAATAAATGTGAAAAAAATCAATTAGAATATTCATCTATCTATCTAACATTAAAAAGAATGATCAATCTATTTCAACAAAAGCTTGAGTCCTCTTCAATTTATAGCATTAGAGACATAATATTCATAGATGAATATAACCGCTTGAAACATTGACCCTGTGTTACATCCTACATGTGCGGAGGTGTTGGGTAAATAATATACCTCTGTTAATGTCTTCCGGGTCTTCAAATCTTATCCTTAAGGCAAAGTTTTCAGTTAAGGAAACAATAAAATGACACCCCACGCTGTGTCTGTTAAGGATGGAAGGTGTTACACTTGGAGGTCGTTAAAAAAAAACTGCTGTGCAAAAACTAAAAACTGACATGTATTTTTCATTTGGCTAGACAAAAAGTCTAGACATCATCAACTTATAAAAGTTGCTAAGTTGTACATATGTCGTCATCTAAATTATAAAGTTTAAAATGAAACAAATAAATTTTCACTTCACTCCCGAAATTTAGGGTAGCGAAGACATAAAGTCAACGGCGTCTGGTAACTGACGGTGTATCTTGGCTTGGTTTGAAAATCGCATAGGCGAGAAACTGCACAGTCGACTTCATGTTTTCACTACTCTAACTCACTCACTTCCCCATAATACATTATACACCCTAGCAATAATATGCACCCTCCGGGCGTAAGTATATATGTTAATTTAATGAAATATATCAAATTAGAAAGGCTAACGAAATCAAATAAGAACGCATATGAAAAGATTACACTTATTTTGATTATACTTTAATTGTTTTTTATATAAAACCATTTTATTGATTTTAATTCTTTCGAGAAGAAAACAATATTAGAGCTTAATAACACCAAGTAATTATTTATTAAACCCAGTTTTGTTAAAAACAGAATGTTGGTCAGAATAGGTCATATTTAACACACACTTGTTTGTTGTATGCTCAAATCATGGCCACTTTAACGAGGGTAGGTCGATTTTCAACTTTAAAAAAATTCTCCCCATCTTCATGCATTATTGTCATGTCTTTTATAACTTTATGCCTTATAATTATTATATAAATTAGAAACTTAAAAGACCCATTATTAGTAACCAGTAGATATTTAGAGGAGTGTTCAAATTATAATGGTAGCTTATATTAAAATCATCATCCCTTCATTTGTTCCTAGCTGAGTTCATATTTGTGGTCTTTTGATCCATTGATAATAGAAAAAATAACGCTACAACAATATCTTGCAACTTTATTACTAACATATCTCAATTAATGAGGTAAAATGCAGTTTGTCTGAGCTATTAGGTTGGGTTGGGGGTTATAATTCAAGTTTAAATATTACTTACAATATATTTTATTCATTTTATTTGAATAAAATAAATTGACAGACTTTTCTGGATTAAAATAAGATTCTTAAGCAATTTGCTATGTAAATGTATAAAAAACGAGGATTTTGGAGGGGCTTCATATTAGACGATCTTTAACACTAAATGCTTAGAAATTGGTGCAACTTAGAAGAAATCTACTTTTTGGTGTCGGTTCTTATTATACCAATACCCAACTACCTCTTGTTAAAGCATTTTGATAGAAAAAAAGTTGAAAATCGACCTACCCTTGTACACATGCTCAAGGCTAAAAATAACAGGAACTGTCTCACGATTTTCGAAATTACCTCGTTTCTTGTTCTATTAAAAAAAAGATGAAGACAGTAACAGAACCGAGAGAGGTGGACAGATCATCATCTGGTCGCGCTGTCAGCACGGATTCCTATAACTATTTCTCGCCAACCGTCCCTATCGGTCTTAGCCCCTAACATGTCTTCCTATCGACATCCAGAATCAGCACATAACTTATTGCTATAGATTTTTTGCTGGTAGATTTATACTGGTGTATGGGAGAACGTTACTTATGAGTTCGTCTTACTTCTCAAGCGCTGTCCAGCAATGTCATGTAGGTCTCACTTAGATGGATTGTGTAATAAGAAGGTGGCGGTACAGCAATTTTATGCTGCTTCCAAGATTTGTTTCAACATAGAGTGCACCATTCCATCTATCATTTTCTCTAAGCGCTTTGTAGGGTCTAGGTGGTGCAGCCGTACAGTAACATTGATACGGCTTGGAATAATTCTCGCTTTATCTTATCAATCCCAACGATTTAAATAATTCTGTGAATGAGAACGTTTGTATAACGGATTGGTTGGTTAGTTGGTTGGGTTTTACGGCATTTCAACCCTTGTTGGGTTATTTTATGCCGAATACATTTTGTTTTATTCATTCTTGTTGTCATTTTTATTTCAAGGTCAAATTTTTAAAGACATATTTAATACTCATTTTTTATCTATTTAACCCATAGATGGGACACTAACAAGTAATACCAATCTGGGTCAGAGTGGACATGAGAGTAATGGCGGTAAAAGGCTTCTCCACATTCCTCAGAGTCAAACAATTGGAACTTCACCCGTAGATGCAGTTTAACATCATTACCAGGGCACTAAGACCCTTAGCCACCGCCTTCTAGCACATATATGAGAGCAAAGGGTTGAGATAATTTTATAGGTGCTAGGGGTTGTCGTGTACAAACTTATTGATCGGAGGGGGCCTCTCCAATTACCCATCTAACATAAGGGCCAACGTGGAGTGTTGTATGTCATGGACTGTTCAGCCACCATAGTTCCATCCTTAAGCATCACAGTTGCGATTTACGGCCAACAGGTGGCTCCACTGGGAGGATTTTACCCCTCTGCAGGGTTAACAGTCAGTGTATTTTACAGCCGCAGCCGACAGGGTGGTTGTCTGAACAGGAAAGAAATATCACCAGCAAACAACCTTTTTATGCGTCTAGAATCTTGAAAAAATCTCATGATTAACAATAAACAATGTCCTTGAACCAATGAAAATTCTAAATATAAGTACTTAACATTTATTTCCTTTAAGTGATAAAATTCACGGAAGCCGTCTAAGAATATGAAAATAAATTTGAAGAGCATGCATCTGTAATGTAATGCTTTTCGTCGTAGGAAATGGACACGGTGACGTGACTTTAAATCTTTGAAGCTAGTTGCAGTTCACATAGCGCTAATAACCTTGGAAAAATCACGAGTCCAACTCCCTTCAGCTATGGGTAAGTGGTGGGACAGACTGGGCTCTTTAACATTGGTATGAAAACCTGTTTATGAGAAAGAAGACTCTGAATTCAATCTTGTCAATCACAAATTAAAAAAAAATTAACGTTGTGTCTCATCCTGCTCGCGTGGAGGGATTTCCTAAATATATACAATTTCGAAGTGCTACTCTGTCTTAAGGTCTCTAGAGACATTGTGTTAAAGTCAAATTTTAAGGTTTTGTGAGATGTGCGATGTTAAGGTTATTAGAGACGTAAAGTTTTACGATCAGGAGAGACGCCGAGTGGTCAGGTTTTGAGTGAAGTCAAATGTTATGCCTTGAGTGACAGTTTACTCGTCTATGCGATCTTCTGAAGATCGCATCGGGGAGAAACTGCCAGTAACTAGGCGCCGTTGGCCACAGGTATAAAAGCTCTCTCAGTGATATCGAGCACTGTTTACTTATAAATATAGAACCCTTATTATATACATATCATGTATATATTCTTTTGTGGAAGCCAGCACATGGGCACGCCATTGTGGGCCGTTCAGCAAAGACATACTTTGACCACCGGATACTGGATGCTTCGCAGAGGACCTCCCGGGGGCAATGAATGATAAGGGACAGTTGGCGAGAGATTGTCATGGATATCCATGCTGCTGGCGGGACATGATATATATGTATATATAGTGTATGCGTTATTCATATTTATACGTATATCTATACAGATAGATTTCTCTAAAAACATATGGTTTTATTAACAATCTCAAAACATATGTTCTGACAGAGAGGCACATAATCAAATGTGGGTGTGGTTGCAATAACCCTTTCATTCCAATATTCATAGACAAAGAATGGAATTGAACCTTGACCTTATATGGTAAGAACAAAGATTCTGCGAGATTTGACGTAAAAGACATGAAAAATAACACCTATTATCGTAATGGCCATAACTCGCAGAAATTTGTGTGAAGGATTCCATTAATATCATTTACAAAACATTACTTTATTTTATTTTTTTCAGTGAGACATTTTTGCCGATAAGATTCCTTGTAAGCACATTTGTGTGAATATGTGTGTGTGTATGTGTGTGTGTCTCTCTCTCTCTCTCTATATATATATATATATATATATATATATGCGTGTGTATATATGGATGTATATATCTGCGGGTGTATATATATGCATGTGTATGTATGTATGTATATATGGATGTTTATATATGCGTTTGTATGTATATATATATATGGATGTATATATCTGCTTGTGTATATATATGCATGAGTATATATATATATGGATGTATATATCTGCGTGTATATATATATGCGTGTGTATGTATATATATATATATATATATATATATATATGGATGTATATATATGCGTGTGTATGTATATATATATGCATGTATATATATGCGTGTGTATGTATACATATATGGATATATATATGCGTATATATATGGATATATATATGGATGTATATTTTTGGATATATATATATGTATGTATATATATGCATATATATATGGATGTATATATATGCGTGTATATATATATATATGGATGTATATATATGCGTATATATATATATGCGTATATATATGGTTGAGAATAGAGGAAAGTGTGGACATAACAACACAGACTGCATAAATTCAATTGATATTTTGCCTCATTTTGAATGAAGGTTCTTCAGAGCTTTATTAAACATAAGTACTTGTACATTTTCTTTTATTGTGAAAAGGTGAATGAAAAATAGGTGGAGTTGGTGTGTAGGGGTTTTTATTTTTCTATGGGGTCAGTCGGTTGACTTAGAAGAGAAATTTGATATTGGAGTGTGGGTCAAATGATGTTGATGTGTATCAGAGGAAATTTGATAGTCGGGTTGGATCAGAGTAAGGGAAGTAGGTCATATGGTAGTATTGTAAATGGGTCATCATTTTTGAGAATTTAGGGCGGAATATTTCTCTTTGGATTTCTGTTTTATCCATTTTCGAATTTTATATTGTTCTCGTGGGATAAGATTTTTGCAATAGCTGTATCAAGGGTGAAAAACCCCTGTCTTTGTTTTATTTTTTGCTATTTGCTATGAGTGCCGATTCGCATAGACGGCGAAGGTTCTTATTGTGTATGGATTTGAACAGCGATGCGTGGTTGAAATTGAATGTATGGTTGAAGTCAGCTGTGTGTGTGAATAGGGCATTTTTGTTGTCGTTTGTCTTTATGCTGATTCTTTATGCTCATAGATACGTTTGTAAAGACTGCAGTGGGTTTCTCCGATGTAGCTTTTGTTGCAATCATTGCATGGAATGGTGTAAATGCCAGCGTTGGAGGTGTTAAAAGCGTTTTATGTCCTTCACATGCACAACTAAGTTTCTCATTTATTTTGCACTTTACTCATGCTTCGCACTAAAGCCATATATATATATATATATATATATATATATATATATATATATGTATGTGTGTGTGTGTGTGTGTGGTAAAATATGGAAATAAATTCAAAGGATTTTATTTGAGATAAATGCTGAATTGAAAACGTTTCCGTTTGTTATGAAGTAAAATCCATGATTCTCATGCTAATGGTCTGATGAAGGTTTTTATAACAAACCAAAACCTTTTAACATCGACTTGACCATCACTTCACAATTCCCTTCAAACAAATATATCTTATAGAATACTTTGTTTTTTCTTGTTTCCCCCCCATATATATATATATATATATATATATATATATATATATATAGTTGGGTGGCCATAAAGTCGGTATTAGCCAAACTGCGAGGGAGTCTATACGCTTTTCACGAGCGCTAGACTAAATAGATGTGTGTGTGTGTGTGATATCAAGTGTTTCCTTGATAGGATTCAACTAAAATTGAGAACTCGAATATACATATATTTGCGTATATATTTTTACTTACACGGAGTATTATGAATAAGTATAATAATGCCTGTTTGTTGACGTGTTATTTTGAGTAATTTGAAATAAAAGTGAAAAAATACACAAAACATCGGTGAAACAGAATACTAATGACCGATTGTGAGGTCTTCGAATTAGTAAAAATCAGACTGAGGAGGCAAAGCAATGCCGAAATAAATGTATATCTGTATCAAGGTATCCATTTCTTTCTTTCTCTCTCTTATATATATATATATATATATATATATATATATATATATATATATATAAAGCTAACCAGGGACAAAACAACGGTTATATATTAGAGCTTTTTGTTCTGTTTTTTTTTTGTTAATTTTTTATATATTTCCTATGTTTCTAATATTCCCTAAAACATTCATAAGAGCAACAATTTGATACACAATTATATATATATATATATATATATATATATATATATATATATATATATAAGTGATGTTCATTTTCTGGAAGAGCTTAAGGGTAACTGAGACGAAGAAACCGCATTCATTCACTGAAATTGCCTATGCATTTCGCTTTCATAACTTTGGCGCCAAAAACAGAAAGAGAACAACCAATAGATCTTTGTGAGATAAATAAAGGAATTAGATTCGAATAAAGGCTTCTTTAAACGCGCCAAGAACATATCCAACGACAATGAATAAAGAGGAAAATTATATATATATATATATATATATATATATATATATATATATATAGAGAGAGAGAGAGAGAGAGAGAGAGAAGCTCTAGGTCTTTTAACGGGCAGAGACGACAAGGAAATGGCGACAATAGAAAATAAAGGCAAGGACCGCTTTTGATTAGAACCCTTAGAAAATTCTCAAAGAAATTATTCCTGGAAGAAAAAAAATAAGAGTAGGATCTTTAATATTCACAAAGAAACTTTGGAAACTTACGTTTTCAGAAACGTTTACCAACCCATATTTTTCTCTGGGTCATTTTTCGCCAACTCTTCTTTTGGTCTAAGATATCAATTATAAGATCTGATCAAGTTGATTTTCTGAATTTTTTTTTTAGATGAGATTTGATAATTTGTATTTGGATTATTAGGACTATTGTCCTCATCTTTATTATTATCTACACAACGTTTCGGCCGATGTGTCCTCCGGCCTTCTTCAGGGTTCTATTTTTTAGATGAGGTTTGATAATTTGTATTATTTGTATTATTCGGATTATTGTCCTTATCTTTATGTACACAACGTTTCGGCCGATGTGCCCTCCGGCCTTTTTCACTAGTTTCTTTCATTTTATCCCCACCCGTGAAAGAAGAGAAAATCTCAGCATATTAGAATAAGATATTCTAGAATTAACAAGATACACTTTCTCCTTGTAGAGAGATCAGCACGTTGCTTCCTATCTGGAAATGTCTTCATTGACTATTTCGCTGAATTTTTGAGTCATACTATAAAGAAAGATATAATAAAGAGAGTAGGGTAAAGGTAGAGGGGT
The DNA here is from genome assembly GCA_023376005.1 of Doryteuthis pealeii. Lineage (NCBI taxonomy): Eukaryota > Metazoa > Mollusca > Cephalopoda > Myopsida > Loliginidae > Doryteuthis > Doryteuthis pealeii. The sequence goes on from CM042145.1 coordinate 105,717,437, forward strand.
GAGCACGCGGGAGCGATAACGCCAATCCGTTTCAATCAAACATAAAATCAAAGTCATTATATTTTTTTACATATCGAAATATTTAGCAATAGCTCTTAAGTAAACATATCAAACGTTGTAATAATTAAATTATCATACTGTGATATATATCCACAGGTCCCACTAATATATATATATATATATATATATATATACATATACATATATATATATATATATATATATATATATATATATATATATATATATATGGTCGACTCTATCAAATGCTTTGACTCTATCAAATGACATTTACTCGCGGGACCCATTTGTTAAAAGCACCCAACCGTTGATAACAACTGAGAGAATATGGAATGTCAAAAATGTTATAGAAGATGCTGAACCACCCTGTACGATGAATGAAGTTGTTAGTGCTATTAACAGCTGGTAGAGCCGGTATGGGTTACCATACCTACTGTTGGGGGTCAAAAGAGATTACATGAAACAGAATATATTGATTTACACAACCTCTCCCCTAAGAGAAGTATATATATATATATATATATATATATATATATATATATATATATATATATATATATATATAACCACCCCTCCCCACGATTAGGATGCGAGACAAGGTCAATAACCTAAGCGGATTTTAACAGGTTTTAATTCAGTTTTCTTCTTCCTAAACTGGTTACCTAGCCAAGGTTAAAGAGCCCAGTCTTCCCTACTATCTACCCATAGCTGGGGCACGGGTATTTAGATGCATACTTTTCCCAAGGTTATTAACGCTGTTTGAAATGCTCGTCAAGGATTTGATCGGGTCGACGACATCACGCAATGCCTCGTCAAGGATTGGATGGGGTCGACGACATCACACACCTCCTCCAAGGGAAGTATATAGCCATAGGTCAACTTTTAAGTAAGATTGGTTTGAATTCAGAGCTATTCTTTTCCTAGACCGGCTGTCTAACCAAGGCTAAACAGTTCAGTCTGCCCTACTGTTTACCTACTGCTGGAAGTTTGAAGTCCATTCATGCTATTGTTGGATATTGTACAAACGGAAATAGGAATTTCCGGTTAGATTAAACAAAGCAAAGAAAAGACGACAAAAATGACAAAGGACTTTTTTCCCGGTAAAGCGAACAAAAGAAGGATGGGTAACAATAAGTTCGGGAATAGTGATCAGATCGGGGGGTAGAGATGCGTAGGCGGTCATCAATACAAAAGCCAGAGGGTCGACACCACAGGGTCAGTTAGAGTCAGAGGAGAGACAGTCAACGGGAAACGTGCGTGACCGGCGCGGTCGCGCACCATCGCTGCCAGCGGGCAGTGAGGTTCGTCCACCCCTCTTTGCCTCAGATCCCAGCAGTGGTAGTAGTCATTGTTAACCCTCGGTCATTTCATTGTCAACGCTCGCCGCCCACCACGTACAACCGAGAAGAAGAAATAAAGTCAAACCTCCTCTATACTCATGTGTTGTGATTTCATTAAGCGACCACTACATATATCGTCTAGGGTTAGAGACGATACCCGCAGTATACCAGCAACGTATACGATTCAGAGTAGCGAAGGAGGCCGCAATGCAACACTATTACATTCACTTTCGGACTAATACCCTTAGAAAATGTATTAATACCGTCATCCCCCGCCTATGGGTTATATAGTGCCACTACTGTTCTTCTACAAGGGTGGGTTTGGTATGAAATAACCTACGAAGGTTTATATGCCATTAAAAAAAGAAACCAAACCTACAGCTGGTGGGGGAGAACAAACGGATTCACCCATTTCTTAAGATTATTAGAGCGAAATGAAATACAAACAGCCTCGTCCAGGATTTGTAAGAAAATCTATCTATCTATCTATCCATCTATATATATATATATATATATATATATATATAAACATGGTTGCTATATCTATATGTATACAGTGCTCAATATAATTGACAGGGAATTTATATTCAAAGTAAGGGAGCGTGGACATAGAATCAACGGTGCCTAGTTACTGACAGTTTCTTGCCTATGCGATCTTCAGAGTCAATTTTTAAGTATGGTTGGTTTGAATACAGAACTTTTCTTTTCCTAGACTTAGTCCAAATATCGCATAGGAAAGAAACTGTCAGTAACCAGGCGACTCCATGTTCACGGTACTTTAACTTATATAAACAACTCCTTCGCACGAGTAGAATGTGACACACGATCAATTTCTTAAGTGAAGTTTAATAGGTTTAGATTCAGACTTTTCCTTTTCCTAGACTGGTTTTCTAATCAAGGTTAAAGAGCCCAGTCTGCTATACTCTTTACCCATAGCTGGTGGGATGATAGTTGGATGGATAGCTTTCCCAAAAGTATTAGCGCTATGTGAAATGCAAACAACCTCGTCCAACATTTGAACTCGGATCACCGGGTCCATTTCTTACGACTATGACAACAAATGCCCCCAGAATATCGTCGCAGAAGAAACTTTCAAAACCGAGCTAGCATCCGGCTGGACTGTTGGCTGGTTGGTTGGATTTTACGGCATGTCAAACTTTGTTGGGTTATTTTATGCCGAAGAAGTTTTGTTTTATTCATTCCTGATAGGTATTCAATTTTTTTAAAAATTCAATCTTTTTAAACAATTTTTTAACATATTTTTTAATAAACTTTTTCTGGATCTCTGGGGAGTGTGGAGTACCCCTTAATCACCATTACTCACAGGTTCAGGTAAAAAAAAGACCTTGAATACCAAACAAAATAAATGAAGGTCTTTGGCATAAAATAACAATAAGGTTGACATGCCGTGAACCAACCATCAAACCAACCATATACAAAACAGGACAGAAGAATCCAAAATATATATATGTGTAGAATAAATGTTCAAATGGAAATGAGTCCTTGCAGATAGTCTTGACGCTACTGAAGAGAAAATTTAAGTTATCACTTACTGTTTGGAAAGGCCATTGCGTAACAGCCATATGGAATGCCTGTCATAGGTGAATCCTCTGTCCTGTAGATAAAAGATGAAACTGGTGGGTGTGACTTCTGTGCAGCCGGAGGGGGGGGGGAGAAGCCGTCCTATAACAGGTACATGAAATGTCTGTGAGGGGCAAAGCTCCCCAGTACTAAAGGACGGAAACACAACTGGTGTGTTACCTCTGAGTCTAAGAGAAAAGAAAGTTTTATTTTAACGGTAATGCCTTTTATACTACCGGTCGCAACGCCGCCTAGTTACCTAACGGACTACCGAGGCAAGCAAAGGAATAATCCCAACAAAATTATTATTGATTGTTGTTTTGATTGAAGTGTCTCTGCAGATTCAGAGCGTCGACGCGTCTTACTAGAAAAGATCACGTTAATTCCCTACTTTCCAGATCTTTTGGCCCCGTCATTTAGTTAAGTGTTATTTATGTCGTCGGCGGGAGTTGCTACTTGAGTTAAAGATAATTTCAAAAAATAGAATCTTTTTGTGGTGTAATTTTTGTAAAATCTTTTACCCTTTAAAATCTTTGTCCCACTCCTAAATGGTCAGACTCTTAGATCAACATGCTTTCACATATCTGAATTATGGAAATTTAGAAGAACTAGCAAGAATATGCTCCCTCCTGGCCTAAGTAAGTTTTAATGTAATAAAATAATTTAAATTAGAAAAACTACCGAAATTAAATAAGAATGCATATATAAAGATTACACTTATTTTTAATTATATTTTTATTGGTTTCCGTATAAAATCATTCATAATATTAATTCTAATGTTGGAGAATAAAACAATAAGATTACAGATTAATAACACCAAGTAATTATTTATCAAACCCAGTTTTGTAAAAACCAGCGTACAAATTAATCACACCATATATTATGTAAACCTTTATTTCTTAGTGATATATAAGACTTATTGCAGGGTTCTAAAACACTAATAACATGGGCTGTTTAGAGGTAAATCTAACTCATTTTAATAGAAACATCGTCAATAAATGATATTTATTCTATGTATTAATGACTTTGACTAAATTGACATAGTTTCGGTTACAGACAAACACCGAATCTCCATTATAATAAGATATCTCTCCTGTCGTTTTTATAATTGTGTATGACGCAAACAGTCTAGTTTTTTTTCACGCATCTTCACAACCAATTTGCAACGAAGCACAAATCCGCAACTAAAATTGTTACCCTTCTCTAATTCCATAGATTTTGCTGGCTTCAAAAATAATTTGATTCTTTCAACGAGACAGGCGTGGTTTTACTAATAAGATGTTTTGAACAGACAAGAATTCAGTTTAGCTGGTCATTCGTGTGAGTGGAGACATATGGGTTAATATATATATATATATATATATATATATATATATATATATATATATATATATATATAGTTTCTGTATTTAATAAAATTCTCTATGACTTTTCACTGATAAAAAGTAGAAACAAGGTTATGTATATAAATGTCTGATTAGTAAGACAGTTTCAAAAGAAAATAATTCTGTGTAACTGACTATGTGTTGGGCGTGTGGGAATGGAGCCATATACAGTCAACGAAAAAATTATTCGTACTCCCATCAATCTTAGATATTTCTATCCATTTCTCAGAATCTAATGCCATTATTTATCTTAATAAGCACCAACAAAGAAATATAATACCCAATTTTTCGGAACAATAGGTTAAATACAACAGATTTGCCGGACTCATAAATCACCAATCGCCAAAAAACCTTCAGGAATTAGAACCATTGAAGAATGGAATAATTTCCCCCAAAAGACTTGTTCTAATCTCATCAAAAACTTTAGGTTCTCGTGATTATTTAATTATAATGAATTTCTCTCTATGTTTATCTATGTATATTTCCTTGCTCAGCTTGAGTATGTGCACGTGGATATGTTGCCACCATGTTGGGAAGTCGTGACTCTAGGAGGTAACCGTCTCCTCTGTCATGTTTGGATATAACTACAAGACACAAGACTATGCAGTTGCGGATTTATCATAGACAAGTTGATTTGGCAAGTTTCATGTGTGTCGTGTGTCGGTGGCCTAGAGATAGTCTCTGGCTCTGCGTTCTGTGGTCGCTGGTTCAATGTGACCTAATATAGATCGAAACAGCTGTCAAGTGTTCTGTCGCACACGATTTTCACCGAATGTGTTTGTAATTACTTAATTCAAATGAATTTCTCTATCTATCTATCTCTCTATCTATCTATCTATAGTGATCCACAGACACCGTGTTTCGGCGTTTACATCTCTTCAGTGTGGCTAGACCTGACAGTTACTACTATCTGGGAGCAAAAACTGACTGACTTTTCATCAGTCCGACCCTTTCCTCTCGGGCGTCTGTAGCTGTCAGTAAGGGATGAACATTTAACTGATAAATACATACATCGGTAGATGTGTTACGATCACCAGATAACTCAAGTCTGTAAACAACAGACGAGTAATGTCTTACGCTAAAGTGCTGAAAGTTCTTTAAAGTCCCCTCTAGGGAGCTCTACCGTGTTTTGGGAGCATATTCTAACCGAAGTTTGAATGATTCTTTATTATCGGGTCACGTAGACAGCACGGATATCCATGTCTCTCTCTCTCAAACCGTCCCTATCAGTCATCGCTTCTGACATGTCCCCCGCGCAGCGTCCCGAAAGCACAGAGCAGCTTGATGCAGGTTTTCCTTGGTTTGCCTACACTGTGTGTCCCTGTGTAGGTGTCCACAGAACGACACTTATGAGTTCGTCCTTTATTGTCCAGCGTGTTTTGCTCGTCTTACTCGAATGGTTTGAGTGATAGGGAGCAAGTAGCCGTCCAGCTACTTTCTTGTGGTGGTGCTGCTTCGATGATTTATCTGAGACAGTACACAGTATCCTTGTGTATTTCTCATCTGTCCTTTTCTCAAAGCGCTTCGTTAAAGTCCAAGTGATGCAACCGTACATTAGCACTGGCACGGCTACAGTTTTGGAAGAATGTTCGCTTTATATTATTCGCGAGATCTGATTTCAAAATGATCGATAATCTTTCTATAGCAGTCCAAGTTTTTCCTGTGCGTATATTGACATCACTTTCTGTAGATGAGATATTATTTCCTAGGTGAACTTGTCCACAAATTTCAGGGCTTACCATCTTGGGCTCGACGGGCGGTTGTCGAGGCTTTCCGATTAATCGACTAGTCATGTCAAGCTCTAGCATCTATATGATTGTCCCGACCATAGTATCTAAATTCGTCTTTTGGCAAACACCCAACCCTTTTTTTCATATGGATGCTAGAAGGCAGAGACTAAGGTAAACCCCAGTTTATTAATTCTACCAATTTATTAATGCTCTTGAAGTTAATGAAATTTATTTCTATCAGTTTATAAAAGCATACCAAACAAAAATTTATATTTACGAACTATTCGCCTAATCTATCTATACATATATAAAGAGCAGTTGGTGTGTATGTATGTATGTTCGGATGAAACTATGAAAATAAAAGAATCAACGACAAAGTAAACATATGTATTTATATAGATAAAGGGTGGCTTACCAGTGAATATGGGCACGATCGTTGGAGGTGCACAGAATCCAGGGGTTAAGTCCATGATAAAACAAATACAAAGTGCTCAATACAAAGTAGAGCAAATTTATTAAAGAAATGGATACAATAGAAACCTACCCGAGTTTCACCGTTAGGATCATCAGGGTTAAATCCACTGAATCGAGTTATCGATTAATTGCAGCCGGTCACACGTGTGTTCATTGAATAAGATGTTACGTTACGTAACGTAACATCTTATTAATTCAATTAATCGGTAACTCGATTAATTCAGTGGATTTAACCTGATGATCCTAACGGTGAAACTCGAATAGGTTTCTATTATATCCATTTCTTTAATCAATATATATATATATATATATAACCGATTCTTGCTTTTCGTGTAATAACTATGAAGATTTATATTCGAAGATATTTAAAAATTAAAATATACATAGAAATAGCATTGAAATTCTACTCAAAAATGTCCAGCATTTGTGAATCCTAAAAGTAAACAAATCAATACACCAGATACTTTTTGCCTAACCCCCTCTACCCAGGCGACACTGGGTAGCCGCTTCTAGTATTATATAAAAACATTGGCATTAAATAACACACAAGGGTTGATATGTCATTAAATAACATAACCAACCAATCCAGTGTGAAGATATCACTATCTTGTTTATAAGACAAGAACTCAATTTTATCCGAGTTTCCATTGACAACGACATCTCTTGCGGATTCAAGTTTGCCAACCTTAATGCTTAAAAAAGGACACATCGCTGTCAGAATACTCATTAAAGAATTTTTGGGACATGAAATATTCCTGGGTGCGGCAGCCCACTGATCCGAGTCCTTGGGACTATTATCAGTTCCCCCCACCCCAAGAAAAAGTAGATTCATGGTCACCATTAAGAAACTCTTGAGAAAATGCTGCATATGGTGAAGAACCATATGAAAACAGTTTGAGTTGAAGACTTCCAGCATTGGTACCATTTTCTGGGAACAACGGCTTCGACAGAGTGGGCGTTACTATGGGGAAAATATTGTGAAATTATTTTGTAATTAAGTTATACACAAATTTTACACAATTCATCTCATTACGAAATAGACTCGACATATATATATATATATATATATATATATATATATATATATATATATATATAGTGTGTCGAGTCTATTGTGTAATGAAACGGATTGTGTAAATATAACCAAGAATACACACACTCACACACACACACACACACAATATATATATATATATATATATATATATATATATATATATATATATATATGATGAATAAATGAAGGAAAAAAAAATTTGTTCTATGAAATAATTTACTTCATCTGCAACAAGCTTAGTTTCATAGAGCATGGTTAGTAATTTCTTTCTGACACTTACTCCTTCTTTCTCTCTCTAGTATATATATATATATATATATATATATATATATATATAATTTAATACACATGCAGATGCAATAGCTGTGTTGTCAACAATGCATTAATCATGCACAAACACGCGGATGCACACGCACCGAACACACACACCTGTATGTATGTATATATATGTATATACATATTATATATATAATATATGTATATACATATTATATATTATATAGGTATAATGTATGTATATAGGGCAATGCGGCCATAAAGTCAACTTTGTCACTTTTTTCGCCTATGCGATTTTCAAACCAAAGTTTAAAACTCAGTTACCATAGACTGTTATATGTATGCCCACGCCAACCTAACTTGTGTCTGCTTTTGTGTGTGTTTGTATGGGGCAAATACTCTGTTGGCAACACAGCTATTGTAGCAGCTCTATCAATGATACTGAACACTCCTTACTTATATATATATATATATATATATATATATATATATATATATATATATATTATTATAATGGAGATTGTGGGTTTGTCTGTCTGTAACCGAAACTATATTACTATACAAGCCACAATTCTCTTTGTTATTTACATCACATTCTCCCTGACTTTATTTTATTTAAACCTCAATTATTAATAAAAATTGTTTTACATCATTAAGACTGTTGACCATATCTACATACTAATAACATGCAATTGTATTTATATATACAACAAAATAGCGGATTACAGTGTGAATGGAAAGACTAATTTGCATATTGATCCTAAAAATGTGATTTTAATAAATATATGCTCAGTATTATTGATTTTTAATTGTTTGGTTTTATCTTATTGAATATGAGCAAAAATCCCGATGAAAATCTTAAAAGAAATCAATTAACAAGAACAAATAACCTGTTATTTTATTCTTTACTTCCTATTTTAACTAAATAGTTAAATTAAGAAAATTTACCAATGAAAGACGGGAGTAATGGAAAAATGATGGAAGAGTTACTTTTAAAGTTGTTCTATTTTTCAATCATACACCCTCTGTTCCAAATTTTTTTCTGCATTCTTATTCAGTTTAATTAGCCTTTCTAATTTAATATGATATTTTATTATATTAAAACTTAAATACTTGCACCCGGAGGGTGCATATATTTGCTAGTATATATAATATACCAAGCGTGTTGGTAAATCCTTGCGGTGAGAAAAAAACCCAGCAAATAGTTTGATTGTAAAAATATACTACCAAACATCAAACGGGGAGAAAAAAACTTTGAAAAAAGAAAAGACCAAGATAGTCGTACCAACAAAAAATAATCTATTGGTTCAGTATTTGGCCAAAAGAATAAACAATTTATATGTATATATATGTATATAAGATATATATATATATTCATATAACCGCTAGGAGAATAGCTAATAAGTAAAAAGTGCCCAATACCTAAGTAGAGCAAATATATATATAGTCATACTATTGACAATTTCTCGCCAATGCGATTTTATCAATGTTTGATAATATGGTATGATATATCTATAAGTAAATAGTATTTAATATATTGAATATATTGGACGCTCTCTCTAGTATATTGGTTATTTACTTTCTCGCCTATGTGACATAAATCACATACGCGAGAAACTGTCAGTAACCAAGCCCCGTTGACTTCATGTCCACGCTACCCTAAACTTATCTCTCTCTCTTTTTCTCCCTCCCTCCCCCTCTCTCTCTCTCTCTCTCTCTCTCTCTCTCTCTCTATATATATATATATATATATATATATATATATATATATACGCAGGTGTGTATATTTACGTGTGTCTTTGTTGGAACTTATATGCGTGTGTCTGAGGTTACAGTTTCTCACGGTTATTCTCCTTATATCTGAGAACTCGAAAACGGTAAATAATGCCAGTTAATGCATTTTTTTTTCTGGGAAAGTTTCTTGTTCTTCAATCATTCATTCCCATATTTGGCCATTGTTCATATTTCGGTCTAAAGTCAGTTAGGCTTTCAACAGAACAAACAGAAAACCAGGATTTTTATGACTGCAAAATAAATACGTCTCATTTTCTCCCATCCAGTTGGATTGGTATTTTAAGTGCCGTCTCTCTTCTCCCCCCTCTCTCTCTCTCTCTCTCTCTCTCTCTCTCTATCTCTGTCTCTCTCACTATCTCTGTGTGCCTCTCCCTGTCTCTCAGTCTCTTTTCCCTTCACACCCACATACATGCAGTTTATCTCCATGGAATTTACAGACATGATCAGCTTTACATAAGACATATTGGTCTCATTTTTCCAGATCTCTCTCTCTCTCTCTCTCTCTCTCTCTCTCTCTCTCTCTCTCTATCTATCTATCTATCTATTTATCTATCGGGTAAAGAAAAATGCTTAAATTGGGTCGTTTTAGCGATAATAGATCTAGACCTATTGGCTCAAACCACCAACTTTATAGAAATCTTTATTGATTTCAATAAAGTTAGTGATCTGACGCAGCTCATAGATATATACAGATACTTATGGGTAGAAATAGATCTATTACCGCTAAGATGATTGATTTTTGAGGTTACCAAATATTTTAGTGTTAACATTCTTAAACTTTAACATTCTGTTATTAAAAAAGGCCCAACTTAGAATCGTTATAACTAAACTGGCGATTTACGTACTATATATATATATATATATATATATATATATATATATTATATATATATATATAATATATATAATAGGTCTTTCAATTGTATTGAGCACTCAACAAGAACTTGGTATCAAGTATTATATTGGTATTATACAAATAATAGGTCTATTACTGATATTGAGCACATCACAAAAACAGGATTTACAATCTTACCAAGTGAGTTAGTGATAACCATTTACTAATGTATATATATATATATATATATATATATATATATATATATATATATATATGAAGTGGCGGCCGGTTTAGCTCAGTAGAGCATCCGCCTATGAACCACAAGGTCTCAGGTTCGATACCGGTCCACGCCAACTCAGCGTATGAATAGAATAGATTGGGTAATCTGATCTGTGTGCTAGTGGGGAGCTGTAGGTAGGTGTGGCGTTCCACCTCAGCACAATTACCCTGGTCTAGCACTAGCGAAAAGAGTATAGATTCCCTCCCTGTCTGGATGATACTGACAATAGACCACACTGCCGCCAACTTATATATATATATATATATATATATATATATATATATATATATATATATATATATATATATATATATCGCCTTTTACTAATTTGTACAGAAGTTAAATGACATTTTCCCTCATCAGATTTTCAGTCGTTCTTGTCTAATTTGTTTTGAGAGTTTCAACAACGAGTATAATTTTACGAAGCGCAAAATTTTCGGACCACAAATTCACTATGTGGTGTCTGCTCGAATTTCAAAAAGCACCTTTAATAATAACTAGAAGCGACTACCCAGCATCGCCTGGGTAGAAGCTGTACAAAAAAAAAACAACTGGTGTATTGATTTGTTCACTTTTGAGATTTACAAATGCTAGAATTGTTTAAGTAGAATTTCAATGCTATTTCTATGTGTATTTTAATTTTTTAAATATATTCGAATATAAATCAAATCTTCATGACTTTTTCATAAAAACCAAGAACCGATGGTATTTAATATATATATATATATATATATATATATATATATACTTTGCCGTTAATTGTTTTATTTTCATAGTTTCATCCGGACATACACACATACACACCAACTGCCTTATATATAATTACTTCACCGGTCCGATGTAAGTTATCATTAATTAAAGCGGATTGAGGAATCTGATCTGTGCGGAAAAGAGAAAGCTGACGGTAGATGTGGTGTGCCACATCAGCAAAAACAATCTCCCAAGTCTAGCGCTAGCAAAAAGGGGATAGACTTCCTTGCTTTCCGGCTGATACCGACAATAGGTCACACACTGTCAACTTTAATTTTTTTTTTTATCGGTGTCATTCTCGTTAGACGATTCATTTATACCCCATTTTCTAATAACACAGCCGATAGTTTTTGTCCCCAGTGTACCCAAATAAAATTCAGGGGTAAATACTGGATTTCTCGTAAAGTTCAACCCTAGAAAAGTTTTGTTTGGTGTTGGTACAGGGCTTTATTTTTAATTGCATCCCTGTATAGATAGATAAAGACATCGCAAATATATGAGGGTAATTACAAAAGTAAGGTTTCCAAAGCGCTAAGGACACAAGAAAACGGTTCCTATGGTTATTGGCAACACTGTTGTGTTTGTAATTCCTGCGCTAGCAAATGCACACGCCTTGCTGTCACGTCCAGGCTTGGCTTGGCAGTTTCTGGTTTGAGCTCTCAATTGATGCAATCGCATGGGAAGTTCAAGCAGATATTCGGATTTAGAACGCAAAAGGTATTAAACTGATTTTGCCATAAATGTTTAAATTAGTCAAATTTTACTATGAAAGAGAAATATTTTTTGTTTGTTTAAGTTTAATTAAGAGAAACAATCTGTCATCATAGAGGTTCTAATACTCAAGTTATGGGGAAAATTTTCACTATTGCGGGGGGGGGGGTAACCCTGCAAAATGAAAAAATTCAGTAGGGAATATGTGCCCCCGGGGACACCCTTTAATCAAAATTAAATGTATTTATAATTGGGCGTACTTACTACTGCGTCTGTGGAAAATCTGCGGCAAACAAAGTCTTCTCCTTCCTCTGACCGGAATATGCATGTAGGGTTTGGTGACCGCTTGTGAATTTCCTATTCGTTACTCCTTCCATGAATTCATTTGCAAATTAATACCGACGATTTTGTGTAAGATTTATGTGCAAAATATTCAAAATAATTATTTGATTAATAATTAATAGATGCACGCAACATTTTATTTGAGAAGGACAGATCTAAGTTTTCATTTCAAATTGTTTTTTTTCCTTTTTTTAACTCCTTTAATAAATTTGGTTTTATTTGCTTATGATACAAACTCTCTGACATTGAATTTTTAACTCCAACCCACTGAAGCAATATCTTTCAAAAATTAATTTTTACACCGGAGGGCGTTTTTCTTTGCTAGTATAATTAATCTATTATCTTACATTGAGCTCTCTTACAGGTTTGAAATAATCCTTGTATAAATCTATAGGCATGAATCTGTATGGCATGCATTGTGGATATACGAAGGATATAGATGACCCCAAGTAGAATCATTCCCAACTTACCTGTGTATTGGATACTTTTATCCATTTATATCTATCTATCTATCTATCTGTGTGTTGTATCATCAAGATGAAATGATACACAGAAGAAATTGAGTGCTTAATATATTTATTCAGTACCAGTATCCGGTGCTAACGGATACATACAAAAATACAGAACAATAGGTTACAAAACAATTAATAAGAAAACTTACAAGAAATAGAGGAGGGTCAAATTCGGTATAGTCGAACGTAGTCCATGTTGGAATTTTTAAGATATAAGGCGTGTGATAGATGCCTACTCCTAAATATAGACTCGTCAACTACAACGTGACCACCGAAGCCATTCCTATTGTCCAATCACTGGCACTGCTGCTGCTGCTTCTGCTGTATTAATAGAGGCCCCATTCTGAACTTATGTCATTGACACTTGGATTCTCTTGACGTCGGACTTACAAGATACTATAACACCGGATTCTTATTGGCTTGCTTACTTATTCACTACATCTGGAACTAAGGATAGTTATATGATATATTAATCAGCTTATTAATTCACTGTTGAAGTCCTTAATAGTAGACTATTTAAGGCTATGAACCAGGCCATCTTGTAGAGTGTTGAAGAGGTGCTAGCTACTCTACAACAGTTTGGCCCCGTGTTTATTTCAGCGCTAATTTAATACCACGAAAACATTTATATTGGCTGATATTTTTTCTCATATATTTTGAAGTTTTGATTTGATTGCAACAATCTCTATCATTACCCCCCCCCACCAAAAAAAAAAGAAGATGGTATGGCGTTTGTGTGTTTGCGTGTTTGTGTGTTTATAGAAAGATTAATGATTGTATGGCAGAGATAATAACAGAGGTTCTTGCTTGTCAACAAAATGAAATGTCAAATCTCAGACTTTTATCGAGGCAGGATCATAGGATGCTGCAGAGAGCGGATCAATTGATATTTCGTTGCGCTGCAGGTGCGTGGAAGGAAATCAATTGGATTCTATCTATCAATCCTAGTGTATTTACATCCATCTATTTATCTATTCCAGTCTATTCCATCTATTATTCCATCTATCTATATATATATATTCCAGTTCATTTACATATATTTACACCTATGTATTCCAGTCTATTCACCTCTATCTATTCCAGTCTATTCCTATCTATCCATGCCAGTCTATTCCTATCTATCTATCTATCTATCTATCTATCTATCTATCTATCTATCTATCTATCTATCCATGTCAGTCTATTTCTATCTATCTATCTATGCCAGTCTATTTCTATCTATCTATCTATCCATGTCAGTCTATTTCTATCTATCTATCTTTCTATCTATCTATCTATCAATTATCTATCCATGCCAGTCTATTTCTATCCATCTATCTATCTATCCATGCCAGTCTATTCTATCCATCTATCTATCTATCCATGTCAGTCTATCTTCTATCTATCTATCTATCTATCTATCTATCTATCTATCTATCTATCTATGCATTTCTATCTATCTATCTATCTATCTATCTATCTATCCATGCAGTCTATTTCTATCCATTTATCTATCTATCCATGCCGTCTATTTCTATCTATCTATCTATCTATCTATCTATCTATCTATCCATGTCAGTCTATCTATCTATCTATCTATCTATCTATCTATCCATGCTATCTATCTATCTATCTATCTATCTATCTCTATCTATCTATCCATGCCATCTATTATCTATCTATGCCAGTCTATTTCTATCTATCTATCTATCTATTATCTATCTATCTATCTATCTATCTATCCATGTCAGTCTATTTCTATCTATCTATCTATCTATCTATCTATCCATGCCAGTATTTCTATCTATCTATCTATCTATCTATCTATCTATCTATCATGCCAGTCTATTTCTATCTATCCATGCAAGTATATACCTATCTATCTGTTAATATACAGGGTGATTGAAAAGTAACTCCCTATTTCAAATTATTTAATTTTTTATATGCAGTTATATCATTAATTAGGAGAATATAGAAGACTTGATTTTTATGCAAGATTATGCTCCTCCATATTTTGCTATTGTTATTCGTGAAAGACTCAATCAACATTTCCTTGGGAGGTGGATGGGTAGACATGGTCCACAGGTGTGACCAGCCAGAAATCCTAATTAAGCTCCTGCGACTTTTATTTGGAGTTGATTGAAGGAACAAGTTTACTCTACGAAACCAAACACTTCGGAAGAACTTGGACGAATACGAGAATTTATTTCAGCCATTCCATAAGAGTTCCGGGAAGATCATTTGATACGATTGCCGAGCGGCTTGAGAGTCTGGAGGCCAATAGTGGTGCCCGTATAGAATTTTAAATAAAACTCCATGTTATGCGTGTTCTTCTCATATTGATCATTTTAAAGATAATAATTCAGAAATAAATTAAAATATTTTAAAGATAGGGAGTTACTTTACAATCACGCTATATATATATATATATATTATATATATATATATGTGTGTGTGTGTGTGTGTGTGTGTGTGTGTGTGTGTACTAGATAAAACGTGACTCGTTGGGTCACGTATTGAGGTATGGGTTGATAATTGTAATTAGGGAAAAGTGAGTTTGAAAACCGAATTAAATTTAATAAATACGGCCGGAGAATTAAAAAAAATCCATTAAAATCATTTAGTAAGATTTTTAGACATTTTTAACATTTGACCTAATTTAAATTTAGATGGACTAATTCTTGGAATTTTATTAAGAGTCAGAATGTTGAGAGGCTACCAGCTAGCTGCTTCTGAAACTTAGCATACAAGTATATTTCACACTTTACACACAGAGAAACTAACATATATAACGAGGAGGTAATCAAAACATACGTAGTGAGGGGGAAGTCACAGGAAGTATGTGAAGTAAGAGACGGATCATTTATTTTTTACCTAATTGCAAATTACGACGAGTTAGAACAATTTTTTGATATGAATTTTGTGTCATTAAGCTAAACAGGAATGAAGTCTAGAAAACAATCATTGATTAACTCAGCTTTATAATATATATTATATATATATATATATATATATATATATATATATATATAATATATATATATATATATAATATATATGAATGAATGGGCAAATAAAAGGTTTAGCTTTTATTCATTTATTGGAACAATATTACGACAATGGTTTCCTGCTAAACATTCGTCAGGTAAACGAAATATTAAAAGAAAAAGACAGAATGGTGTAAATGTTTAATGTGTGGTTTTTTTTAACTGTATTCTCGTGTTGCATGTTTATTATGCCGTTAATATAATGACTGTGTTACGTATTGTGTTGGTGATGCAATGAAAATAAAATACATTAAATTAACTAGTACAAAATAAAAACGCCTCTGGGCGATGTAAAAATAGATTTTTGAAAACATATTGGGGGTGGGAGTAAAAAATTCAATGTCAGCGAGTTTGTACCCTAAGTAAGTAAAATCATCAAATTCATTAAAGGATTAAAAAATAAAACAATTTGAAATGTAAACTTTAAATATGTATTAAAATAAAACAAACTATATATAGATATATAATACCAGTCATGTATTTATTAAAAGTTGTTTTAAAAAAACAATGAGGACTGTCTAATGTTGCATTTTCAAATTTTGAATGTATTTATTCTCTGTTATGACGCGGTTTTGGGTAATATGACGTAAACAGTGACGTAATTTTTGTTACAGACAAAAACCGGAAGCGAATCTCCATTATTAATAGATTGCACAAAACATACGTAACCAAGAATACCAAACACAAATACGGCACACACGCACGTGGATACGATCATAACATCACAGCCCTCACGCATTTCATGCGCATGCGCATGACAACACACACACAAACAAAAATACGAACACGTATAAATAAAAAGCGCATTCGACATCACGCAAACACGTAAACATGCAACACGAGAATACAGTTAAAAAATGCACACATTTAACCATTTTCTGTCATTTAAAAAAAAAACTACTTTCGTTTACCTGATGAATGCTTTAGCAAGAAACCATTGGTCGTAATATTGTTCCCAAGTAAAAGAATAAAAATCTTTTATTTGTCCATTCATTCATCTATCAACGCTCTATCACAGATATCGAGCACTCTCCTAATAACACTGTACGTTGGATTACTACTACTTTTTCTAGTATACTAGTGCCAACCATAAAGACTATATATATATATATATATATATTATATATATATATTATATATATATATATATATATATATAGTCTATTCCTATCTATGTATTCGAGTCTATTCAAGAAATGGACGTCAAGATGAATTATTAAGTACTCTTGCCATTCATAAAAAATGTCCATCCGACAATAGTGTCTTGTATATCTTGAATAAAACATATGAAACTGTTACTTATAGAATAAAGCCAAGAAAGTCAGATTGAAGTTGTTTTTACTTTTTTTATATATAACTTTCTTGGTTAGTTTTTGAACACTTTTATCCATCCAACGCATTTTAAAGTATTTTTGGTTGGTTGATTGAATTTTACGGCATGTCAACCTTTGTTGTCTTATTCTATGCCGAAGACGTTTTATTTTATTAAGTCTTGATGGGTATTCAATTTTTTAAAAACTTTAATTTTTAAACATATTTTTTATATTTTTCGTTTTTTTTTCTATTTAACTCATAGATTGTGATCCTAACAGGTACTACCCTCCGGCCACTATGGAACTGGGAGTAATGGCGAGGAAGGTGTACTCCACACTCCCCATGTTGCGTAGCGCCTTCTTCGCTACTCTGAATCGTATACGTTGCTGGTATACTCCGGGTATCTAACCCTCAGACGATATATGTAGGGGTCGCTTAATGAAATCACAACACATGAGTATAGAGGAGGTTTGACTTTATTTCTTCTTCTCGGCTGTACGTGGTGGGCGGCGAGCGTTAACAATGAAATGACCGAGGGTTAACAATGACTACTACCACTGCTGGGATCTGAGGCAAAGAGGTAAAGGGGTGGCTGGTGGCGTCACACCGCGCTTAGCTGTGGCGGTGCGTGACCGCGCCGGTCACTCCGTTCTTCGTCCGCCGTCTCTCTGGGGTCTGTTCACTACTGACTGTCCTTTCCACCAGGAAAAAAGTCCTTTGTCACCTTTGTCGCCCCTCCTCTGTTTAATTCAACCGGAAATTTCTATTTCCGTTTGTACAATATACAACACCCAGAGCTTCAGAATTGGTACTTCGCTATTAGATGCAGTTTAATGTCACATACACTAAGACCCGCAACCACCGCCTTCTAGCATATATATGATAAAAGGGGTTGGGAGATTGCCATACGGGCAATAGGCTCGGGACAATCGTATAGGTGCTTAGGCTTGACATGACCAGCTGATTGATCGAGGGGGCTTCTTCGACCAACCGTCAAGTAAGGGACAAAGTGGAATGTTGCATGTCATGGACTGCTCAGCCACCAATATTCCGTCCTTAAGCATCACGGGTCGCCACTTTGAGGGATTTTACCATTCGCAAAGGTGCAGTCGGTGTATTCTAATGCTCCAGCTGACAAGCTGATTAAACGAATATTTTTCTTATATATATATATATATATATATATATATATATATATATATGTGTGTGTGTGTGTGTGTGGTGTGTGTGACTGCCGAGAGGTGTTTGCCCCTCATACGTTATCAGGCCAAGATTAAAGAACCCAGTCTGCCCTACTATTTACCCTTAGCTGGAGGGAGAGTAGTTGGATGCATACATTTCATAAGGGTATTAGTGCTATGTGAAATGCAAACAGCTTCGTTCAGGGCTTGAACACGGGTCGCCTGTAACCATTACACCACGCGCCACTAAACATTGAACATATGATATTTAAACTGAAGATGTAAAATAACAAAACAAAAAAACTAAAACAAAAACAAAACAAGTGACTGTCATGTTTTTTTCCATTGTTTCGCAAGGGATGAAATAAATTCGCAATGAGGAAAATAAAATTAGTGAAAAACAAATCTATTAATAATGAAGATTCGGTCTTAATTTATCTGTAACCAAAACTATGTCACGGCTTAGGTCACCTTACCCAAGAAAATCAATACATAGAATAAAGAACAACCTTGTATCATATACACTCAAAATTTGAGTATGTAAAACTTAAGACGGTCCTTATTGTTTATTAAAAAAGTTTTAATAAATACATGCCTGGTATTATACATTTATATATATAGTTTGTTTTATTTTACTATATATCTAAAGTTATCTAACGTATAGTTTTACGAGAAAATTATTTACAAACAAGAAATAGTCATTTTTTCAGTATCAAGAAATTAAATAAAAAGTTAACAAATAAATAAATACCTACGATTTTGTGTAAAATTCATGCAAAAAATATTAAAAATAATCATTTAATTAATAGATGCACGCAACATTTTATTTGAGGGGAACAGAAATAAGGTTCCATTTTAAATTGTTTCATTTTTTTTTTACTCCTTTAATAAATTTGAGGATTTTACTTATTTATTATACACATCCTCTAACTTTAAATTCCCATCCCATCGGGCAAAATCTTTCAAAAACAATTTTTTTGCTTGTTAATAATAATAATAATACATTGCCATATTAACAGTTTATTCGGTGCATGGAAGTCATAGTTTCATAAGATATTTTTCTCTCATTTAAATGCATTTTCATTCTCTCAGCGGTATCAAATCTGTTGAGAATATAAATACTACAAGTGCAAATATACATGTATGATACGGAATGACACCGAATAACTAAGAAAATATCAAAACATTTTGGTGTTATTGTGTGTAATGACAAACGATAACACCGATAGACTTTGGAAAGCTTTATTCTACTTGGAATAATTGGTACACTTACTGAGAGTTTATATAGTTTGGTTTGTTTTGTTTTACGGCATATCAACCTCAGTGGGTCATTTAATGCCGACAAAGTTGTGAAATAAATTCATTCTTAATGCATAATACAATTTTGTTTATAAACTCATATTTTTCTATTCAACCCATAGATGGGACCCTAGCAGGTACTACCACTCCGGGTCAGAGTGAACCAGGGAGCAATGGTGATGAAGGGGTGCTCCACATTCCCCAAACCTCCAGAACTGGAACCTCACCATCAGATAGAGTTTAACATCATTTCCAGGACAGGTAGATCCTCAGTCACCTCCTTCTAGCACCCATATGATAAAAAGGACTTGGGGCTTGCCATAAGGGCAATAGGGTTGGGAAAATCATATAGGTGCTAGGGGTTGACATGACCAGCTAATTGATCGGAGGGGGCCTCTCCGACCGCCCGTCTAGCCCAAGATAGGGCCAAAGTGGAGCATTGCTAGTCATGAACTGCTCATCCGCCTGGGCTCTATCCTTAAGCATCACGGGTCGCCACCCACGGCCAACAGGTGGCCCCATTGGGTGAGTCTTACCCTTCTGTAGAGGTGCAGTCGGTGCATTCTAACGCCCCAGCCGACAGGGTGGGAGAGTTTATATAGTATAGTATTCACTAGAGAGTTCTTCAAAAGGGAAGTAATCATAAAATAGGGGGTAACTCTCAATTATTTAATTATTACTAATAAAACAGTTACATGTTATTCGTCTGTGAGAATGAAAGTGTGTATGAGTGCGTGTGTGTGTGATTGGAGATAAAAGAGTAAAATGTTATTCGTCTGTGTAAATGCATATGCGTATGTATGTGTGTGTGTGTGTGTGTGTGTGTGTGTGTGTGGATAGAAGAGTAACATCTAAACGAGCAGTTTGATGTAACCGTATTTACCGCGAACCCACGTATGTGGGTGTGACACAAGGTCTTTTTAATGTGGGACCACCCACGAGCCAATGCTCATGGGATGGTAGGTCCAAAAATGCATAGATCCCGTCGGCATTCCCCTCAAGGGGGCGCCTCAGACACTAGACAATAAACCCAGTCCTGCTCCTTTAAATCAAAGGGGCAGGTATTGCCTGGGGGATAGCCCTCTGGGATCAACACCGTTAACATTACTTAACCGGCCCAGAGGCTGAAGCACACAGGACCCCTAACCCGAGGGCCAGATGTGCCTAATGACGGGAAATACGAAAACGGTTATTATTAAAATTCTTGAAGACATTGAGTTTGTTGTTGAAGAATCAGTTAATCCAAGTCTGTAGTAAGATAGCCGAGAAATAAGTTTGCCGTCCTTCCTTGGCATTGATAGTCAAGTGAATGTATTCACGTCAATGAACGATCTTATATGCCTGTTGCCCTGCCAGCCCATTGGTTACTTTCTACCCGAAGTTATTGCTGCTGTTTCTCCCACTGTTGATAAAGTTTTTATATAGAAGTGACGATTTTGCTTATATTTTATCTCTTATTATAATGGAGATCGTGTTTTTGCCGGTCTGTAACCGAAACTATATTACTACTCAAGTCACAATTCCCTTAGTTATTTACGTCACATTCTCCATGATTTTATTTTTATTCAAACCTCAATTATTAATAAAATTGTTTTACATTATTAATACTGTTGACCATATCTACATACTAAAAACATGCAATTGTATTTATACAACAAAATAGCGGTTTACAGTTTGAACGGGAAGGCTAATTTGGATATTGATATTAAAAATTTCATTTTAATAAATATGTGCTTAGTATTATTGATTTCTAATTGTTTGGTTATAATGAATATGGGCAGAAATCTCAGATAAATCTTTAAAAAAATCCATTAACAAGAAGAAATAACTGTAATTTTATTTACTTCTTATTTTAACTAAATAGTTAAAATTCAGCAATGAAAGACGGGTGTAATGGAAAAGTGATTTTCAGTTGTTCTATTTTGCGATTATACCCCACCCTCTGTTTCAAATCTTTTTATTTGCCTTCTTATTTAGTTTTATTTATCTTTGTAATTTAATGTTTTATTACATTAACACTTAAATACTTGTACTCGCAGGATGCCTATATTTGCTCGTACCTATAATAATCCAACTGGCATTTTAAAGAAATCTGATTGTAAAGGTGTTTTCGAATCAGTACTGAATATACTTTTCATATTTATAAATAAAGAGTGAATGTGGTTTGCTATAAGTAAAGAGTGCTCAATACTGGTCATATTTGGAATTTCGGAATATTGTTTTTTATAAATAAACATGAAAAAAAGTTTAACTCAGCAAAATTGTATTAACAAATCTAAATGATTGTGATTTTTTAAAAACAAAACTGGAGGCATGCAGGAAGCACGACTCCTGGGCCTGCGGGTACAAAAAATGCTTATGTCCCGTATACATTTCCATTCGGGGTGCTTCAGGCGAAGCGCAATAAACCCAGCCGGTAACCATTTAAGCAAGGTGTCAGGTGCTACCTAGGAGATAAGCTCCCAGTAACATTAGTCGTTAACCAACATAAGGCGTTAACGTCATGTCATGAATAACTTTTTCCGCATTGTTTTAATCGCTTTAATGATGTACTGGTCAATATTTGTTTCTCTTGTTCCCTATGGCATCATTTCTGTTCGGCGGCAATGAAGCGATTACTAGATTTCTTTTATCTGTTTTATCATCAAACATCTTCCATTAGGCAGAAAATTCTCATCAAAAATCTTCCATAGGTAGAAAATAGAAACCAGCAAATGAACGCACCGGATCATCGGACGTCGGACTGTAGTTGCAAATGGCGCAGCGTTAGAAAATTGGATTAAAGTCACCACCCTTGCAGTAAAACTAGTTCTGAGTACATTAATAGTGTTTTCGATTCTAAATATTCTGCTTTTATCGTTTTGAGTAAGATTAAAACAAAATTGTATGATTAAATACTTTGAAAGTTACTTAATAATAATGCCTTGCCTCCCATAGCACATTCCACTTTGGCCCTTACTTGGGCTGGACGGGCAGTCGGAGAGCGCCCCTCAAATTAATCGGCTGGTCACATCAATCCATAGCACCTATATGATTGCCCCAACCCTATTGCCTTTATGGCAAGCCCCAACCCCTTTTATCATATGGGTACAAGAAGGCTGTGGCTGAGGGCCTTCATGTCCTGGGAATGACACTAAACTCTATCTGATAGTGAGGTTCCAGTCCTTGACTTTGTTGGCATTAAATGACCCACTGAGGTTGATATGCCATAAACCAAACCAAACCAAACCAAACTCCCATATCACCCGAAAATTATCAAAAGAACTCTTCCTTGATGAGATAAAATAGAACATTTTGATGAGTTCCGTTTATCAAATATCATTACAATCTGTAAATGGAATGGGAACAAATAAATCGGCTTTACTGTTATGGTATTTTTTCTATATCTTGCTCCTGGGTATGACGTTAAACTATCTGATGGTTCCAGTTCCAGAACTCTGGGGGATGTGGAGTACCCCCTCATCACCATTACTTCCAAGTTCACTCTGAACCGGAGTCATAGTACCTGTTAGGGTCCCATCTATGGGTTAAATAGAAAGACATGAACAAAAAAAAATAGTTTTAAAAGAATTGAGTACGCACCAAGAATAAATAAAACAAAAACTTATTTGGTATAAAATGACCCAGCAAGGGTTGACATGCCGTAAAATCCAACCAACCAACCAAAAGTTTTGTTTCTTTTACATTCGGATATTCGTCTGTCTTAATGCTTTGTCCCTAAAACAACACAAATGCCAGGCAGAGCGTTAATACGAACGTTAAACGTGCAATGAGTATTATATGTACCACCAAATGGCATTGATGACAGCCATGATATATCCAATTTGCAAAAAGCAGGTTCAAATGAATAGCTGTCCTGTGTTATTCATTTTCGTACTTATTGTTTTATTTTCATATACATTGGAACTATATTTGTGCATAGTTTTCATGAAAGCCGTGAAAATACGACAAAATACAAACAAAAATATTCTTAAATGCCCTCTCATTCACATTTTGTTCATTTAGTAGTATTTTGTAAATTTCTCGGACTGTTGTCCTCATCTTTATTTTTATATACTTTTTGACCGATGTGCCCTCCGGCCTTCCTCAGTTTGTTGCTGTTTCATGATTGATAGGTTGCCTATGGATTATGTTCGGTAGTGTAAGGAATTAAAAATAAAGGTAAAGCTGAATCATGGAAAAAATTCGTAAAAGTAAATTTACAGTGTTTGGCATTTCGCTGACCTTGTGACTGTTCACTGGTTGGTGACTTTGGTTCGTGGTAGTGGGAGGTGGATTTGGAATATTTTGAATTTAGGAAGTTTGTTTTATTTTGAAAGCAGAACAGAGAGAGAATCAGCCCTACATAAAAGAGATAGCAGAGATGTCCAACCAGAAGAGAAGAGACACAAAAAAGATAGAAGTACTAGAAAAGAGGACTATACAGAGTTTCTAGTCGAACTTGAGAACCTTCTTATCGAACTCGGGAACCTTTAGTGTCGTAATCGAAAGCCTCCACAGAACTTCGAACCGAACTATTTATTTAATGTTGTGAGCACTTTGATTCATCCAAGGCTTTTACGCAACTTTGAAAACTTGTAAGCTGGGACACTAATTAGTCAAGGCACCACTTATGAATTGGGGCAGTCGTAATCAAGGCATCCCTCGTAATTAGGGGCACTCGTAAATCAAGGTACCACTGTGTTTTTTTCTTCACATCTAGAAGAGCGGGTATTTAATCCGACCCTTTAACGTTTAATTCTTTTTTCCTTTCGAATGTAATATCTAATAATCTTAAATCTTAAATCTTTAGATATAATTTTTATTCGATCAAGAATTGCACCGATAGAAATATATTACACACACACACACACACACATATATATATATATATATATATATATATATATATATAATATATATATATAATGATTGTCCCAACCCTATTACCCTTATGGCAAAACCCAACCCTTTTTATCTTATATATGCTAGAAAGCGGTGGCTAAGGGTCTTAGTGTCCTTTGTGTAACGTTAAACTGCATCTAATGGTGAAGTTCCGATTTTGGAACTTTGGGGAGAGTGGAGTACCCCTTCATCGCCTTTACTCCCAGGCCCATTTTAACCATGAATGGTAGTATCTGTTACGGTCCCATCTATGGGTCAAATAAAAAATATGAGTTTGAAAAAAGTGTTTAAAAAATGGAGTTAAAAATTTTGAATACCCATCAAGAGTGAATAAAACAAAACGTTTTCTGCATAAAATAACCCAAGAAGAGTTGACATGCTGTAAAATCCAACGAACTTACCTAAACACACACACACACACACACACACACACACACACACACACACACACATATAATATATATATATATATATATATATATAGTTTTGCTATATTTGAGCAAAGAGTACTCAATATCATTGAAAGAACATATGTATCTAGGTTAGAGTAGAATAGCATGAGTTCAACGGCACTTGGTAAAAGTCAGTTTCTCGCCTATGCGAGAACCAGCTAGTTATATACATATAAATGAGGTATAATAAAAATATCGTTAGAAATTTTAATATTGAAAGTTAAGATATTCAAAAATTAAATGAATGTATACGCACAGGTCATTAACTTATGTGATAAAGGGATTATGTCTAGACGTATGGACTTAATCTCTGTTAAAAAAAAATTGAAGCCAGTCTCAATTCTCATGAGATAAGAATTTATTGAAAAAAATACAAAAAACAAAAAAGAATTTATTGAAAAAAAAAAAAAAATCATTACCCCCCAAAAAAAAAGAGGATTGTTTAAGGGCAGTGTCCTCCATACTTACAGCACTAAGTGTGACTTTTTCTTGTTATCTAAACTGAATATTCATCTTAAGAATAAGATCTGAGTATTTGAAGGGCATTAAAGGAAATGTAACTCACATAGATTCATAACATATTAATATATTCTTCAGGAGTGCTTCGACCAAAAGAACACTTGTTGGAGTAGGTGTTTTGAATGTCAAAAGATTGTCCTCGGTATAACATCAAATGCATACAATCGTGAAGTTTCAATTCTGTAGTTCTGAGTGTAGAGTAGCCGTTCATCGCCATTACTCCCAGGTCCACCCTTATCGAGAGTGGCAGTATATGTTAGGGTCCCATCCACTAGTTAAATAGAAAAAATGAGTTAAAAAAAATGAATATCACCAGGAATGTATAAAACAAAACGTCTTCAGCATAAAATAATCCAACAAGGGTTGACATGCCGTAAAATCCATCAAGCAAGCAGCCAACTAAAGGAATCTTCTTTTAAAATACAGTGGAACCTCGGTTCTTGATTATAATTCATTCCAAGATTATATTCGAGAACCGATTTGTTCGAAAACTGAAACAATATTTCCCATAAGAAACGGTGTGAGGTGGATTTATGCGTTTTTGATCATCAGATGATTGCCTATTTATGTGCCTACAGTTATATATAATATGGAAAGGTGTGTATTTAAACATCAATTAACATAAACATGTAGATACAAAAAAGAAAAGCATAATAGAAGTAATATTTAACATAATTATTTATCATTATTACATAACTCTTTGATTACTATGTAATGCCGTATGTAGAGGAAGGGAAGAGGGAAGTGTTATTGCTTTGAAGGGCAGTCCCCTTCCATAAAATGACTTTGTAATTGTGATTTTTTCTCTCCCTTTTATGTCTCTTGAGCTCAGTTGAATCTTTCTCTGTAGTTGCATTCTTCTTCTCTTTAATTGAGAACCTGTCTTCGTTGTAGACGCGTGTGTGAAGTGCGAAAATTTACTCAAATTTTTGTTCGAATTCTGAATTGTTCGACTTAAGAGTCGTTCGAGAACCGATGTTCCACAGTATGTTAATTTCAGATGTAATTATTTGTACTAACAAATATATGCACCCTCCGGGTGCAAGTATTCAAGTTTTAATGTAATAAAATATTATACTAAATTAGAAAGGTTAATGAAATAAAATAAGAATGCGGATAAAAAAGATTTGAAACAAGGTATAATCGAAAAATAGAACTGAAACATACTTTTCCCATTCATCCCGTTTTTTATGGCTAACTTTTCCTAATTTAACTATTTAGTTAAAATAGGAAGTAAGAATAAAATTACTGTTATTTCTTCTTGATGGATTGCGTTTAAGATTTATCTCTGATAATTTTGCTCATGTTTATTAAGATAAAACCCAAAAATTAGAAATCAATAATACTAAGCACATAATTATTAAAATCAAATGTTTAATATCAATATGCAAATTAGCCTTCCCGTTCAAACTGTAAACCGTTATTTTGTTTATATATAAATACAATGACATGTTATTAGTATATAGATATGGTCAACAGTGGATATATCAAAAGATATGGTCAACAGTATTAATAATGTAAAACAATTTTATTAATAATTTAGGTTTAAATAAAAATAAAATAATGGAGAATGTGACGTAAATAACTAAGGGGTTGTGACTTGGTAGTAATATAGTTTCGATTTCAGACAAACACACAATCTCCATTATAATAAGATTTCAATAATATGGTCAGTCATGATATGAAATTTGAAAGCTGATTTTTTCTTAGATACAGACATACATGGATCAGTAATATATTATATTAAGGAAGACATTTAAAAAATAAATCAGGCTATTGGAATGTTTGGAGGCAGGGAAGATATTTAGTAAAGTCCCCACACACCAAAGACCAATGATGTAAAGATTCCGCAAGCTCAAGAGATGGTAATGTAGAACCGGTGGTTTATCATTGATGAGGTAGCTTGTTCTCTGCAGATTAGTCATGGGTCTTCATATCAAATCATCTACGATGAGATCGGCTTCCATAAAACAAGAGTACGGATAATTAACATTAGTACGAGGAGGAGTAAAAAATTATCCCCACTTTCGCCATAAGATGTTTATTATTGTCACACTACTTTCTGCAAAGGTGTATGCTTATAGTTACAGTTCAACTGTAAAATTAACGTTTTATTCATTGTTAATTCCTGTCTTAGCATGTACAGTTTCCGTTTCGGTATTTCTTGAACCCACTTCATATATATTGCATTCTAACTTTTACTGTTTTGAGGAAAAAAGTTTTCTGTCGTGATATTCTATATAAAACCGATCTTATTGTGTTTCTGATTAAGAAGAATGTACCAGAAACCCGCTAAGTTGACCCTTATTATGTATAGTCATTAAATGGAATATCTACGAGTAGCACCGTAACCTACTTTTTAAGTAAAGTTTTTTGGCTCATTCGTCTCGCTATTAAATACATTCAGTTCGATAGGTTTTTGTTTTCTTCTTTTGGTTCAAAGAAATTGGAAATTCTTTCAAGTTTTAATGTCTTCTTCGAATTTATCAAAACTTTTTTTATAAGTGGTATGATTAAGTGAATATCTATTAAAAACATTTCTTTTATTTCACAGACACACACACACACACACATACAACCATACACAAAAAACAGTGAAACCCAAATATATACACATTTGCCCATGCACACACAAAACGCGAACGTACATATACACTTGAGAGAGAGAGAGAAAGAAAGAAAGCGTGAAAGAGAGAGAGAGAGAGAGAGAGAGAGAGAGAGAAAGAGAGAGAGAGAGAGAGAGAGAGAGAGAGAAGAGAGAGAGAGAAAAAAAGAAGTGTGATATGAGAGATAGAGAGAGAGAGAGAAAGAAGGTGAGAGAGAGGGAGAGAGAAAGCGAGAAAGAAGGGAAGAGAGGGTGAAAGAAGGATAAAAGAGTATGATAACTCAACAACTCGCAATATTATATATATATATATATATATATATATATATAATATGAAAGAGAAATGAAGACAAACACGGGTGTTACAAATGATGCATATTTAATCTTGGTGATAATGTCGACTACGCAATAACGTTTCGGTCTTTTTGACCTTCTTCAGGACGTGAGATGAGGTCTTGTGTCGGAGAGTTCAATTCTCTTTTTGTCGTTGACGAATATCTTTGTTCGCAAGTGGGAGGAAGTGGTGTCCAGCAGCTGCTAATATGGGGTGGTTATTTGAGATGTAGGGTTTGATTAGGAGGGGCATTAAGGGCAGTGGAAATTTTGTGGGTGTTTTTTTTTTATATAGAAGGATGTTAAGTTGTGTTGTTTTTTATGATTTGAATTTGTCGCTTTATAGCTATCAACGATTATTTTGCCTACATATGGAGAGATGTAGAAAAAGACAGATATACTGTTTACATTCTGAATATTATCTATTGCATAGGCTTCGAATATCTTTTGTAATATCCCGTGTTTTTCTCCACATACTGTCAGATTGATTACCCCAGTTTACTCCCATATATATATATATATATATATATATATATATATATATATATATATATATATATGAACAGAATGTGATAAGACAAACAGGGTTATTTCTTTTATGTTGTTTATTTTCTCAACCTTAAGTCATCGCCAGGAAAACATTTCTTGTGAAAGAAAAGGTTTTTAGAAAGTATAAAAAAGAGTTTTCTATCTATAACAAACCACTATAATCTGGGCAGAGAAATTTACAAGTCTATCTGTTCAGTGAAAAACTTCTAGTTAAATCCGTTTGAAATGTTTTATATATACGTGAAGAAGTTTTTTTTAAAGTTGTGTGTATATATATGTATAAGTACACACACACACTATTATTTTAATTTACCTTACATTATTAACATAAAATAAACTTTATTATAACGTAGTCATTGTGAACATTTCCATAGAATCCTCACCTTTGCTTACTGTACAGTTTTTGTAACATTTTGCAAGATGATCTGTATACAATAGACTAAAATACTAAACAACACAACATAGACTAAAATACTATATGTTAAGGGTTTAAATGCCAAGTTGAACACCAGAGCTATGGAGCGAATAAGTCCTAACCAGCGTATTGGTAAAGTCCACAAAGCAGGTATGCGTAGTTATGACCAGAGCCGGTATAAACATTATATTAGCAGCAGAGTACTGCCAGTGATTGGCCAAGAGGTTGATCACATGGTTCTCGGCGAGTCTAGGCACACACCTTATAACACAAAAAGGTCAACACTATACAACACAGCAGAAACTAAAATACTATACAACACAACAGAGACTAAAATACTAAACAACACAGCAGAGACTAAAATACTAAACAACACAGCAGAGACTAAAATACTATACAACACAGCAGAGACTAAAATACTAAACAACACAACAGAGACTAAAATACTGAACGTTGTAAACAATGTCAAATAGCCAGTACATTTCAACATGAATATCTGTCCTTGAGCTGAAAATGTAGAATCATTTTACCCATTCAATTTTCTGTGGGAGGGGCATGGAATTCCAGGATGATCCATCTTGGATTTGCACAATTTTACAATGGCGATATTTGGTTGGTTGGGTTTTAAGACATATCAACCTTTGGTTATCTTTTGCTGAAGGCGTTTAGTTTTATTCATTCTTGATAGGTATTCATTTTTTTCATTCACAATTTTTTGTAAACTCATTTTTTGATCTATTTAACTCAAGATGGAACCCTAACAGCTACTACCACTCAGGGCCAGAGTGGACCAGGCAGTAATTGCAATGAAGGGATACTCCACACTTCCCAAGGCTCCAAATTGGAGCTCCACCATTAGATGCAATTTAACGTCTTACTCGAGACACTAAGACCTCCAGCAACTGCCTTTTATCCCATATATGATAAATGGGATTCGGGGTTTGCCATAAGGGTAATAGGTTTGGGACAATCTGCAGATGCTAGGGCTTGACGTGACTAGCCGATTGGTCGTAGTAGCTCCTCAGATCGCCTAAGTAAGGACCAAAGTAGAATGTTGCAAGTTATGGACTGCCCAGGCATCAGGATTCGGTCCTTAAGCGTCACAGGTTGCCATTGGGGGTGATTTTACCCCTCTACAGAGAGTAGTCGGCGTATTCCACTGTTCTAGCTGACAGGGCAGCTACATAGGCGAGTTAAACGTTCTGTAATTTTTTGGTGTGTGGTGTCTTTGTTTAATGGCATGTCGAATTCCGTGGAGTATTTAATGCCAATTCCATCCTGGTAGCAATAAAGAAATAGAACTACCTGATCAAGAAAGTATCAAAAGAAAGCTATTAATACGGTTCTACTTGACTTACGAGTTCAATTCGTTCAGCTCATAACTCAATTTACTCGTATATCAGTTTTCGCCATTGAAATAAACTAAAATGCCATTAATCCGTTCCAGCCTCCTAAAAGACAGCCAAATATTTTGGTCAGTTTTTTTTTAAAAAAAAATAGCTTTGTAGAGTATAAAAACAATAAAATAGAATGTAATGAATTATGCGCTACATTGACTTATGAGTAACTGAGTTTTCGTATATATCATCTCTCAGATGGAATGCCTGGATCCTTCATTACTTGTGACCCGAAATGACTGATTTGTCGATCCTCGTGTGGGCGTTGGCCGGTGACTCAGTGGTAGAATTTCGGCTCTGCATTCTGTGGTCGTTGGTTCAATCTCCAGTGGGGGTTATCACGGTAAACACTGCTGATGAGACTAATAGGTCGAAACAGCTGTCTAGTGTTTCCTTATGTCGCCCGCATTGTTTGCCGGATTGTATGGTCGTAGTAATTTAATTACACACACACACACCCACACACACACACACACACGGATATCCATGACTGCTGCGCTGAAATTCCAAGACTCTCCATAAACCGGATTGAGCTCTCTAGTAGCCTTTAAATATATATGTATTTATCAGTAAAAATTCCCTTCCTGCTCGTGTGAGTGATGAAAAGATTTTGCATTAAATAACCCACAAGGGTTTATGCTATTAAACGCCATCCAAGCACACAACCAACTAACTAGGATATGTGATTATTTTTAAGGGATATTAATTGATCCAAACCCGAGATATACTTCTCTCGGATCTTCTAGATGTAATCATTAGGTGTATCCGATCGGGGTGTAATGGTTATCAAGTTAGTTTCGCAGATCCATTACAACTGAATAGCAAAACACAGATAACATACTCAAGTTTCACCATGCGGATCATCAAGACTAACTGCAATGAATTAATTAATAATTTATTAATTGTTCATAATTATTTTAATTAATTTATTGCAGTTAGCCCTGATGATCCACATGATGAAACTTGAGTAGGTTATTTGTTTATAACATTTTACTAAATCCGCTCTGCTAACGTATTGAGTACTCTTATATTCTTTATAAGCCCTACTCATTCGATTAATCATTTTATCGACTGTCGTTTCCCGATAAGTCACCCACTTTATATATATATATATATATATATATATATATATATATATAATCATTTGAGTGAAAGAAAACTAAACGCATATGTTTAATACTTTCTATGATATCATACTTTTTATATGAACATGTAATTGAAACAATTTGGAACAAGACTAATGTTGGTGACAATGGTGACGGCAATGACTAATTTATTTAACCAACCTCCCATGGTGTTCGGATATGACACAAGATCGGTTTACTGTGGGGACCCCGTTGGACAAAAGTCTCGCGGCATTTCCCTTTAGGTGTGCCTCGGGCTCTTACCGCTTTTAGACAAAGGAGCAGGTGCTGCCTGGGAAGAAGGTCCTCTCAAAATGGGCTGCGCAATGCTGAAAATTGTGGACCGCCTGGCAGGTATTTTGATGTGACACACCAATAATAATAATAATAATAATAATAATAATAATAATAATCAAAGAAGAAATGTATTACTCCCTCAATTGGCGGAAACTATTTCCAGAAAGGATGCCACAGAGGAAAAAGAGGAACACACTGCTTACTTTATATTGATCAACACATTCTTAAAGAGGTTAAAACTAGGTGGAAAATATCGCAATGGCTTGAACCGACTACAAATACCGATGAAGTGATCCCACAAAGTTGGATTATAGAATGCTTCATCATCATCATCATCATCATCATCATCATGTCGCGCCTACAGCACAGGTATCCATGACAATCTTTCGCCAACCTTCCCTATCATTCATTGTACCTGGGAGCTCCTCTGTGTAGCAGCCAGTATCCTCACATAGCTATGTAGCCCCACACTTGCAGGTCCATGTGTTGGCTTCCACAGGAGAACGTTGTTCATGAGTTCATCCTTGTTTCTCCAGCAGTGTCCTGCATGTCTTGTCCGTTTCACTCGGATAGTTTGTGAGATGGGGAGCAGGTGACCGTACAGCTGTTTCCTTGTGGGTGCTGCTTCCATGACTTGTTCAAGACTGCGCGCAGAATTCTTGTGCAGCTCCCATCTATCTTATTCTCAAGGCGCTTTGTTAGGATGTATAAAATATCTGCCAATATAGTAAATTTCATAAAAAAAACCATGGAAAACTGGAAAGTTCAATTAACAGCAAGAGGGCGATCCCCGGTAGAAATAAAAAATCCAAAGAGGTATTTTCCAAGGAGACTCACAATCGCCACTACTATTTGTTATAGCAATGGTGCCACTCAACTATATACTTAGTAAAAGGTACAGGTGTATACAAATTCACTAATCCACAAGAAAATAAAAACACCTTATGTACATGGACGATATAAAGATTTTTGCAAAAAATGAAAAAGAACTGGAAACCATAAGAATATACAGCCAGAATATAGGAATAGAATTCAGAATTGAAAAATGTGCCATGCAAGAGATGAAAAAAGGAGAAAAGAAACAATGAAAAGAATACAAATACCAAATCAGGACATTTGGAGAAAAGGAAATTTACAAATACTTAGGAATTTTAGAAGCGGACACCATCAAGCAAACAAATGAAAGAAAAATCTAAAGAAGAATACCTTTGGAGAACCAGAAAACTCATAGGAACCAAACTCTGCAGAAGAATCTTATAAAGGAAATAAATACCTGGGACGTCCCCATTAAAGATAATCCGGACCATTCTTAAAATGGACGAAAGAAAATTAATGACAATGCACAAGACATTACACTCAAGAAATGGTAGAGACAGTCTATATGTATTAAGAAAGGAAAGTGTAAGAGATCTCGCCAACATAAAGGATTATGTAGATGCCTCAATCCTCCCGGATTGAATACACCAAAAAGAGCAAGGAAATATTACTTGTGGCAGCCAATAACAGCAGCTGCAACATATGGACAAACAGAAAAACAACAAAAACAAGAAAACGGAAATGGGAGACAAACAATTATATGGATACTTCAAACGACAAATTGGGGAAATTGCACATGAAAAGACCTGGACATGGTTGAGAAAAGGAAACCTCTAGAGAGAAACAGGGTCACTCATAATTGCTGCTCAAAACAATGCCATAAGAACAAATTATGTCAAAGCAAACACTGATAAGACACAAAAAACAGAAAATGTAGGATTGTGGTGACAAATTAGACAATAAACCATGTATTAAGCGAATGCATTAAACTAGCGCGACAAGGATACAATGCTAGGTAACAGCTCCAGGACTTAGCTATATATATATATATATATATATAGGGTATACAGACACGTACTTATCACATAGATTATTAACTTACAGAATGGCTTTGCGTGTAAATGCTCCATTCCTTAGAATATATATATAACTCAAAATACTATGTTTAATGTTTAAACTGCTTTTATTTTCCACTGAATTGTATTTCTATACCTGAAAATCAAAAACAAACATAAAATACTATACATACAATTTTGAGTTTTTTTTAACACATGCGGTTACAAATTGAGATCATTTGTACGAAAATTGGTCAGGTTATAGATTATGTAATAATATAATTTTTAAAATCCATATATGCAATATTAAAGTCAGTAGGTTTCACCATGAATTATTTTGTAACCTGTATCAGTTATTAAAAATATTCTTTTGTTTTGAATGTTTGAAAAAAAACAAAAAAACACGCAAAACATAACATTAGCAACAACAACAGGTTATTTTTTCTTATGGGAACCAGCTATCGAGTTTTTATTGTAGGGAATTTTCAAAAGTAATTATTTTTAATTGTAGGGCACTTTGGAAAGTAATTACGGGCGTTTTTAGCTTAACTAAAGTCTCAATTTCTCTGTTTCATAAATAAATTGCTACTGTAGTCCATACAGACACACTCACACACAAGGACCTAGAGACGTTTTTATTAAGATTTAGGATAATTCTTTGTAAGCAGTACTTACGCATATTACACATGGGTTGTAAGATGGTTCTTATAAAAAATAAAGGGCGTACAGTCGTTTTTATTAAAATTTAGGATAATAGGAGGAACTGTTTACAGTTTAAAGAATTCTATCACAATGGGTCCTTTCATATTCTAGAAGACTGTCAGCGTGACCTTCTTTATGAACCTCCTATATTGAGAAAGATACAATGATTATGTACAAACACCCTCCCACAAACATTGCTAGAGTATATTTATTTACGTGCCATACTGTACACATCTATTAATACTCGTATTCCTTATTTGTACGGCCGTTATAATATTGCCACACTGGTTCAAAACGAGACCGTCCAAATCGTCCAAGAGGAAATGCAAAAATGTAAATCCTGCTTATCTGGTGATCTTTACCCGCCTAATTCTTATTTCTTATGAGTGTCATCACCTCAGCTAAATAATGGACCATTCCGTTTTTATTATAATAAAGAAATGGAGTAAAAAGGACATGCTACACAGAAAAAATATAAGAAAGAAAGAAAGAGTAGGGAAAAGATAGAGAGAGGGAGGTGAGCGCGCGTTAGCGATAACATTAATCTGTTTTAATCGAACATAATGAAAAAAATGAAAAGAAAGAAAGAAAGAAAAAGAGCGAGAGTTAAATCAGGATTATTATACTTTTTACATATTGAATTATTTTGCAATATATCTTAAGTAAAAATATAAAACGTTGTAATAATTAAATTATCATATAGTCATATATCCACCAGTCCTGCTATTGATGAATATTTTAGTTCGAATGTCGCTTTTAAATTTAATTCTATTAAAGACAATGGTCAAGATTCGTTTTTAATACATTTGTATGGATTTTCTCCTGTCTTCACATAAAACTATGCATGTTATTTTTCTCGAGTTTACATAGAAATTTTGCAGACTTTTCCTCTCGAAAACTTTCAAATATCATTGGTAATTCTAAAGGCTAAATTGAGATGTTATTGTTTTTTTTTTAAATTTAGAGAAAACTTTATGCTTTGTTGTTGTTCTTTTGTCACGAAGTGTTACGCTAGAGATTTAAATTCATATTTTCACGTCTTAATAACAACTACAGTCCATGTTAACCTATTGCAATATTATATAGGTTGAATCTGCATATTTATTAGTGATAAAATAAAATTAACATACCGGTTGCCAGACAAATTTCTTTTTCAAACTTTAAAAGAAATTTAATGCAGGTTTTTAATTTGTTTAAAACCATGACTTGCAGTATTTGCAGTTTTCTTTTGCAAGTTATAATACAGTGTTTTGGTTTTTGTCTTGCAAGTGTCTCTCATATTGGAAAGAATGAATAGTATATATGAACTAGCAGGGCTACCCGGCGTTGCCCGGGATATAAAGTTTTAAAATAAATCTCTTATCCTTTATATATTCTTGTTTTAAAGTTGTTTATTTTTATTATTATTCTTGTTTACATCTTTTCTTTGATTTTGATTTTTTAATAATAACACTATAAAAAGTGTTTCTGAAACATGTCGAAAAGGATGAGATTACAGGGTTATAAAAATATATCTATACATATATAAAGGGCAGTTGTGTGTGTATCTATGTATGTATATCCAGAAGAAACTACAAAAATAAAACAATTAGCGACAGAGTAAATGTAGGTACACATTCACTATTACCAGATCTTGCTGTTTGAGCAAAAATAATGAAGATTTGATTTATATTTGTGAAGAAAATTAAAAAATGAAATGGATTTTTTGCATTTAATATTGGAAATAGTAGACGTTAATTTTTCTTTTAGAGTGGCTGGATCAACGCAAGGTATCTTTTTAAGTGCGGATTTTAATGGGACATCCTGCGGGGATCCAACTCACGATTCAGTAATAATGCGAGACTAACCTTTTAAAAAGTCCCCCTTTACCCAGGCGACGCCGGGTAGCCGCTTCTAGTATCTAATGAATAAGAAAGAGTTTTCATGAGGGTTGAATTGGACGAGTGAACCTAAGCGCACATCTTGCAGTGAAATAGCAGTGCGCTATCTGGTTTTCGAACTAGCTGTGTCTAAACAGCAGCATGCACTCACACATTTGTCCAAGTAAGTTAATTCTGAGTTCCAATTGATTTTTCTTTCAAGGTAACTAAAAAAAAAAACATTATTAAAAAAGAATAACTCCTATAAAAATGGAAAAAAGAGGCAAAAATACGGCGTTATATTATTCATTAAAAAAACAAAAAACTTTTCTGTTTCTGTGATGGCATTCACCCTGGGTCGGTAAGAAATTTAGAAGTGGTCCCCAAACTCCGCATTCATATCCCGGTCAGGAGAGGGAGATGACCTTTTTAGCCACAGGCGCAGTGACAAGTACGTCAAAAGTCGCTGATTCCTAACGATCATGGAGATGCCCTTTGTATTTTCGCCAGAGACACTTTGGTCGGGTTTTGCCCTAAATCACTGGATGCCAACCTGTCCCCCTAGGGTGACTCTACCAGGAATTTAATTTCCCGACAGCATGGCTCTGACACTATGAAGTTTATTGCTGGGACGAGGAAAAGTTGGACTTTAGAAATAATGTAATAGATGGCCCGTTCTTTTACAGGTCTTGTTTTTTTCGTTCTGCAGGTTGTTTAACCGCACACTTCACCAGACAAAATCTGTGGGATTACCGGTTTAGTCGCCGATTATCCGACTATGAAACAGGTAGTACTGGGTTACATATTACCAGTAGCAACCTGACTTTTAAAAATTTGGATTAGATTAATTTATTTTAATTATTGACTTTCTGTGAATTTTGTCTCATTTCGACTGCTGGAACAATAGGCATTCAATTCCAAAATTACTTCAGTTATTTTCATTTCATTCATAACATGAGGAAAAAAGAAAGGAGGAGAAGAAGAAAGAAAAAGAATAAGGAGAGGAAAAAGAAATAAGAAGAGAAATTATAACCACACAAAGAAAAACGTAAGCACGTCCATTTCTGATACGAATCTCTGATGATGAAGTTTATGCTTCGAAATCGATAAGACAAAAATAACATCTTTTTGTTTTTATTTTTTATACGCATTGTATTTGCCTTCAAATTATTAATTCAGTTATTTATTTTTTAAAATTTACTTTTGGTTAATATCAGCGTTGCTTCGCCGAATAAATATTCTTCGAATCAGTTCCATTTTGACGGGGCGGCTCCTATCTTAAAAAAATATTTTCCCTTGACATGGCAAGCTGATGTCGTCGTGACATAAATCGAAAACAATTGATTCGTGAACAAGTGATATGTTAGTAAGCAATTGCATAATAGCAAACACACGGAGGCGCCCAACGTGTAATGGTTATTAAATGATCCACGTATAGAAGAGTGGATGTTGGTTTCTTGGTCGGGATTTACGGCATGTCAACCCTTGTTGCGTTATTTTATACTGAAGACGTGTTTGCTTTATTCATTCTTAATGGGTTCTCAATTTTTTAAAACTCAATTTTTTAAACACATTTTCAAAACTCATTTTATGTATTTAACCCATAGATGGAACCCTAAACAGGTACTACCACTCCGGGTAAATAGTAGGGTAGACTGGGTTCTTTAACCTTGATTCGGCAACCAGTTTAGGAAAAGGAGAACTCAGAATGTCAGTATTTCTAAAGCATCATAACATCATAGAAATCAAGCAGCCAATCAGGACCCAAGGAATGGAATCACCCAAATAAATAGAGTTTTCCTGAGTTCCTTAAATACCAGCTGTTTTGGGCACCAGTAAATAATGCTTAGCTGCTGTTGTTCAGACCAACAGCATACTCAGCATCCAACTATGTTGTATGCTAATCATCCAACAAATTTCTACAAACGATGATAACCGTTACGACAAGAGCGCCTGTCTTGTAGTCATTAGTTCCTTATTAACAGGTGCGGTTGGAGAGGTTACACTCTTTTGAGCTAATCATTCGATCTACTGGAATTTGTCCAATAGGCGCATTTGTTTTCCTTTCTGAAAGATCAGCTTGATTGCTTCGAAATAAAACAAGGAATTTGAATAACAATTTCCCTTTAATTGAACCGCTTCGAAATACAATGAATTGATAGGGCGAAAATCAATCCTGATCATCGCTTCTATTTCCGTTTCAAATACTCGGGATAATTAAAACTAAACGGTATTCTAGCATCAGAACTTGGCGTCTACTCAAGATCATCTTATACTCTCGCTTCTATCGGTTGTTCTATTGATCGCAGGCCGGTCAAGAGGTTACGCATTTTTCTCTTTGTCACTGTATATACTTACCTTTCCTTGGAACTGTGTCCAGTGGCTTTGGCCAGTGGACCAGCAAGATAGTAAAATTAGCGTGATCCCAGGGGGCCATATCCCCAGGCAACACCTGTCTCCTTGATATAATGGGGCAGGACTGGGTTTATTGCCCAGTACCAGAGGCGCCTAAAAAGAGGAATATATATATATATATATATATATATATATATATATAGTGTCATAAAAGTATCGAGACTGAAGCTGTATTTGCCAAAATAGAAATGAACAATGAATGGAACATTAATTTTTTTTCAGAATACAAGGTGTCAAAAAGTACAAACAATCTCGATACTTTTTGGGCACACCTTATATATATATATATATATATATATATATATATATATATATATATATAGTGTATCACTGTCCCTTTTTTTAGCAATATAATTGACGTACATTTAATGCGGAATTATAAATTCAATCAAACCCATAGTTTAGTTTATTTGTAATGATATAATCTAAAAGAACAGGCAAACCTATAAGCACGATTGTCACGGAATACTGTGAAGTTCGGGACAGTACAAAACAAATCTCTTTACTTAAAAAATAAATACCTTCATAATTTCCTTTTGAAAATAAAAAATATTGCAACATACGCCATGAGGCTCAATGGGCTTATCAAAATTGTGGCTTTACATAAGGGATTTTATCAGTTTGATAATAATGGTGATTTTACCATATACATTTTGTGGGTATCTGTGTTTGTGCTCATCTCAATCATTGTAATTTCCAAAAAATATTTTTACGCCCCCCCATCCCCACCCCACACATGTCTGTGAATCTTTTAATATTTTTACAACTTGTGTATTGGTAAAGAAAAAGCTAAAAAATGG
Source organism: Doryteuthis pealeii (assembly GCA_023376005.1). Taxonomy (NCBI): domain Eukaryota; kingdom Metazoa; phylum Mollusca; class Cephalopoda; order Myopsida; family Loliginidae; genus Doryteuthis; species Doryteuthis pealeii. The sequence continues at coordinate 105,757,570 of CM042145.1, forward strand.
TCCATTTTGCGGTTATATATCTATTTCTACCCACAGATATCAGTGTATACCTATGAGTATCATCATTTATTGGAAATGGTTAACAGAAAATTTATGAGGCAATATACAACTGGTCTGAGAAATCCTGGAAGGTTTCGATTACAGTTCTTCTCATAATCTTAGGGGGTGTTTATAGGTAAGGAATTAAATCGCCAAGTGGTCGCGGGCTGGATTGTTTTGTACATTCAACAAATTTAAGCTTTTTCTTAACGAATTATATTGCTCTGTTCAATAATATTGAACATCGAGCTCTCTACTTGAACCTGAGCAACTCTGACATGCAATTGAAAGAAAGGTCCGATTTAGAATCAGCCTAATACCAACTGACTTAGTAACCCAGCTACGGATATATATATATATATATATATATATATATATATATATATATATATACTTTCAATAAGAAATTAAAACGTAAACCGTCATTGGGGTATTATAAATTTATTTCGACCAGAACTCAATAAATGAGCTTAATTTCATCTGATAGACAGCTACATAATGTTCAAGGAAAAATAAAAATTCATTCTGATGAAGGTCGTAAAAAAATCTCTCTGTGTACCGAATATTTTTACATTTTTCATATTATTATTATTATTATTATTATTTCAATTTCATCTGATTATTTTAATAATAATGATAGCGTAACCCGTATACATTTTGATAAACGGACCGAAACACATGTGTAAGTGATATCGATTAAAGTGATATCGATTAAATTTATTTTTATCCATCTACATTACTTTTCTTTACTCATTTTTACTCATATTGTCGGATTCAATTCCCTTTCCATTCTTACACACACACACACACACACACACACACATATATATATATATATATATATATATATATATATATATTGAACCTTTGCATATTTTAGCGTTAGGTGCTGTTAAATTGCCTTTCTTAATTATTATTATTAAAATTCTGGTCGCCATTTTAGACGTTTAGTTTTTCTGTTGTATTGAGTTTGGGTACCGTTGATTAATCCTTATAATCCTAGTTTGTAGTGTTCCGTGAAATCCTAGAGTGCACTATGAGTAGATCTCCTTGTGGCAGAAAGTCCAATTAGCAATTGATTCTGGGACAGATGACGACGATCTTAAATGCTTTTCTGTGCTCGTTTCTGATTGGCCAATTTTTACCGGAAGTTCCTGCTGCTGTTGGCAAAGTTCATAAATAGGAGTGGTGATTTGGCGTACATCTTATATCTGGATAAACCTCACGTGGTGTGATGGTTAGCAAGCTGGATTTGCAGACCATTGTTAGTGATTTCGATTCTCATTGAGTGCCTCATACTACCGGCCTTGTGCCACATCTAAGCTAAATAACTATATCTGGATAGACCAATGGTTATCTTACGTGGTTCTATCTCTGTTTCTGCCAGTCTTCTCTGGTCTGCTTGTTGTCTTGGGTTGACATGGGTTGGTTTGGGTCTCTTCCTAGTATCCATCTTCTGTTGGTTCTTATTTATGAACAAAATGGCGTACTTCAAAACTTACGTCTTTTATTTGCTCAAGAATGATGAACTCACGCGTGAAGAATAGTTATTATACATCTGTTCCTGTTATTTATGCCGGTCAGACACACTGGTCCATTTAATGTGAGGGCCAACCACGACCCAAAGCTGATGGGATGGCTGGCACAAAAATGCGTGGATTCCCCCCTAAAGGGGGACGTCTCAAGCACTGGGCAATAAACCCAGCCCTGTCTCTTTAAATCAAGTGGATAGGTGTGTCCTGTGGGGAAGACTCCTGGGATTACGCCGTTAATGTAACACCGATCTAGTGGCCGAAGCCACCAGATACAGCCTCCGAAGTCCGGGTGATTCTTCTTGTGCATATGTTTCTTTCGACACATGGGAGTAATCTGCTCGACTAAATCTTTCTCACGGACTGGGTAGTCACATAACCAAACTAACCAATGAGAGAACTGCTCCCAGGGATCAACTATTTGTATATCAGACTTCTAATAAGTTCTTAGTTTTAATTTCTAAATTCTACACTTAATTAGATATGAATAGGCCAACCCATTTATTCATGTAAAAGTGTTATTATATATATATTTACCAACCCCTCCGCACGACCGGGATGTGACACAAGGTCAATTTCTTAAGCGGAGTTCAACAGGTTTTGAATTCAGAGTTTTCCTTCTCTTAGACCGGTTGCCTAACCAAGGTTAAAGTGTCCAGTCTGCCCTACTATGTATCCCTTGTTGGAGGGAGAGTAGGATTCATACCTTTCTCAAGGGTATTAGCGCTAAGTGAAAATGCAATTACCACATTCAGGATTTGAACTCGGGGCGACGAGTGCATTTCCCATGACTTTAACCATTACACCACGCGCTTCCTCAAAAGTGTTATTATAGGGTTTACAATGTTAGACGTCTGTACTAGTAAAGATATTACATTTTTATTCAAGTAACGGAATATTATATATCTAAGATTTTATACATATAGACATTTCTGTGATTTCTAAATATTTTGAAGGAACTTACGTTTAGGATTATGGGCCGGTTTAGCTCAGTCGGTAGAGTGTCCAACTAGGAACCACAAGGTTCCTGGTTCTATACCGGCACTCGTCAACTCAGCGTATGAGTGGCACAGAAATATGTACGGTAAAGGGGCTGATGGTTGATGTGGCGCTCCACCTCAGACGCAAAAACGATCTCCTTGGTCTAGCGCTAGTGAAAAAGGGACAGACTCCCTCGCTGTTTGGCTGATACCGACTTTAGGCCACCCCGAGGACTTTACTTTTTTTTTACCCTTAGGATTAGCCTCGTAGTGGCAGTTCTTCATCACAACGATCAATTAAGCATCTTTTCCGAAAATAATGCTGTTGCCATTCTAATTCCAATTGAAGGTTCCTTTCTCTGCCAAAATCCAGTCTCTATTGTTAGTGCCAAAATATTGATAACCAGAGCCGACGAGACGATGACTATTTCTGTCTCTTTTTGGCCGCACTCAATTTCTCCTTCATTACCATTTCGGCCAGCCATGCGTTTTACCGACCTTTGCCAAGTGTTGAAAACTTTTGTTATTTTGTTATCATAATGCATTAAAAGGGAAGAAAAGTTTTCAATCGAAACGCTATTGGTCCGTGAATCGATTGATCCGAATTAAAATTTTGAGCCCTGAGTTGGGCAAATTTTACACGTGGTTATCGTAGATTTTGCTGGCGCGAAAACGAAACTGTGAATTCATTTGAAAATCTCTGAAAACATTTACTATGTACAGGATTCTAAACGACAAAACATTCTATTAGATATAATTTATAATTTAAACCAGCTGTAATATATATATTATATATTATATATATATATATATATATATATATATATATTCAAACAACGCAATCTCGAAAACAAGCAGAAAACTAAATGGATTCTAAAATTACAAACTCACGTGAGTGGACTGAACGCTGACATCGGAATACTCCGTTATTATAAATTCTTTACAGACGCTGCCGCTGTCAATAACAACAGAGACAAAAGATCCGTTGAACAGGAACAACAGTCATTTGATAAAGGGTATCTAACGAACCCGAAAATTTATGATAAAAAATAATAAAAAAATAAGTGAATCCAATACTCCATAACATCGAGTTCATTCATTTATTTTTAGATGCTTCGTAATAACGCCCAACTTTTTAAAAAAACATTCACACACACACACACATATATATATATATAATATATATATATATATATATATAAGCAGGCCCTGTAGATATACCACAGTATGATAATTTCATTATTACAACGTTAAATATGTTTACTTAAGATCTATTGCGAAATAGTTCAATATGTAAAAAGTATAATAACTCCCCATCTCCTATATATATATATATATTTATGATTAATAATACAATTTTAAAGTCGGTCCTACCATTGTTTCTGAATAACACTTTTTCGGTGTTATTCGTCGTGTTCGGTTTTCACGCCTCTTCAGTGTGGCTAGACACAACTATCTTTGGCTAGGGTCGAACTCAGACTGACCGTCTGGCAGCCTGATATCTAATCCCTCGTCCACTGACAGCTGTAGCGGGGGACTGGTGTTTTTACACTATTAAGTACATAGGTTTGTTTATGTATTTTGCGGTCACAGAGAGATCCAATTTCCGGGGAAACGATCATTGCTAGTAGTAAGAGTTAATTTAAATTACCAATTAGAGAGCTCATACCAAATCACTTTTTTCTTTCCTTCCTTTTTTTCTCCTTTTTTTTCTTTATGTTCGGTGCTTTCTTTCTTTCTTATAATTTTCTGTATATCATGTCCATTATATTATTATCTTTCTTCATAATAAAAACGGAATGATCCATTATTTAGCTGAGGTGATGTCACTTATAAGAAATAAGAATTCGGTGAATAAATGACAACAGATAATCAGGATTTACATTTTTGCATTTCAACTTGGACGATTAGGACGGTCTCATTTTTTCACCAGAAAATTTTGCAAGATGATAACTGTCGTATAATTAAGGAACACGAGCATTATATATATATATATATATATATATATATATATATATATATATATACGATATGGAGAATTCGTGTTATCCTAATTTATCTGCACAACAAAGGTTCTCTCTCTCTCTCTCTCTCTCTCTCTCTCTCTCTCTCTCTCTCTCTCTCACATTCACACACACACACACACACACACACACACACACACTAGTGGGCAAAAAAATAAATAGAAACAAATTGTAAAATAAATACCATAATATTAACCAATTACCAAAACTAAAATCCGAATAAACTAAAAATACAATCACGCACACGAACATACACTAGAAATTAAACGAATTTTTATAAACTTACGAAAATTAAATATACCTGTAACAGTAAGAATATATATAAATGTGTGTATGTTTGTTTGTTTTACGGCATCTCAACCACGGTGGGTGATGTAATGCCGGCAAAGTTTTTAAAGATTCGTAGCGATAGTTTGGAAGAAAAATTTTTTTAAAACTCAATATTTTTTGTAAATATTCTTTTTTATCTAACTCATAGATGGGACCCTAACAGGTACTACCTCTCCAGGTAAAACAGGACCTGGGAGCAATGGTGATAAAGGGATGCTCCAAATTCCCCAGACCGCTAGAACTGTACCCTCACCATCAGTTAGAGTTTAATGTCATACCCAGGACATGAAGACCCTCAGCCACCGCATTCTAGCACTCATATGATAAAAAGGGTTGGAGTTGCCATAAAGGCAATAGGATTAGGACAATCATATAGATGTTAGGGCTTGACGTGACCAGCTGATTAATCGGAGGGGGCCTCTCCGACCACCCGTCTAGCTTTAATAAGGGTCAAAGTGGGGTTTTGCATGTCATAGACTCCTCATCCAATAGGATTCAATCCTTAAGCCTCATGGGTCGCCACACACGGCCAACAGGTGACCCGATTTGGAGGGGGGTCTTTCCTCTCAGCAGATGTTCAGTCGATATTTTCTAACGTCCCAGTCGACAGGGCGTGTGCATGTATGTATTTATAAGCATATGCACATATGCTTATGTACATAAATAAACGTTGGGATGTGCTCATTCGCAAAGGAAATCAAATTTGAAAATCCAAATGTCATAAACATGAATACACGTAATCTATGAATAATGGAGATTAGGTCTCTATTTGTCTGTAACCGAAAATACGTCACTGCTTACGTCACAATACCGAAAATCATTAATACATAGAATAGATAATTACCCTGTAATCAATTTAAAAAAATATTTTTACTCTCGCCTTTTTTTTCAGTTAGAAGCGGTTAACGAAAAAGTTTACAGATAAATAAATACCTACGATTTTGTGTAAAATTAATGTGTAATCAATATTCGAAATAATTATTTAATTAATAATTTATAGATGGAGGCAAATTTTTATTTCTTTTATTTTTAAAGGAAAAGAACTAAGTTTCCATTTCTACTTGTTTTTTTAATTTTTTAATTTTTTTAAACTCCTTTAATAAATTTGATTTTAATTACTTAGCATACAAACCCTCTAACATTGAATTTTAATTCCGACCCCTTCAGACAATATCTTTCAAAAATCAATTTTACAACGCCCGAAGGGTGTTTTTTTTCTAGTTTATATAAAAAAAACGTTGCGTGTGTGCGCGTATCTGTGAGCTGGCACTTTTAAGAAACGAACACTGAAAGGAATTTCTTATAAATAATCGTTGAGAAGAGAAAATCCTATTAAACAAACCTGATATATAAATTTTGTTCATTAGAGAATGTGAAATAAATTTATTTCTGATATATTAAAGTTTTCATATATTAATTCATATATCTGTAATGTAGTTGTCAGGGTTTCGCGTATGTTTCTAGATTGCTATATACGAAAAAAATTAAAGAATTATTTTTTTACTGGATTTTTTCGAAGCTTGGGACAAATGAATATAAAACGTATTGAAAATAGAAAAGTCAAATAACCTAAGATTAACAGGTTTGCTTACCTTTCTCTTCGAGATCCTATTTAGGAGTGATTCAAATATATTCTATCTAATTTTGGGTGTCCGGTTAAAAAAGAAATTGACCTGAAGTTATAGATAAATTGACCTAAAGTTATAGATAAATTAGAGATGAAAAAGTACCAAAAACGCTCAAGAACTTATAGATTTATAAAATAAAATAAATTATTATTAATTATTAAAGAAGAATTTTCGTTATATATTTAAATCTAAACTAATGAATGATTTGAAAAATATAGTTCATTGTATAACAAAAACTTTTAATAAAAAACACGATAATATGAATAAACTATAAGATAATATAAATAAACGATAAGATAATATGAATGAAAGATAAGATAATATAAGATAATATAAGATAATATAAAAGATAAGAGACGATATTTATATTGCCCTTAATAATAGTAAAATCAATCGTAAACTAAACTGACCGTAACCCTAAATGGGCTTGAGATTTTGGAAGTTAATTATGTATAATGATAAGCACGACTTATTACATATATTACACGATATTAGAGGTATATTTTGAGTGATATCTGAAAAAAAGAAGTAAAAATATTTCTGTTAGGGTTCACTGTAAATTTCCATTAAATATATTCTTATATTATCCTAAATAGTGTTCTCTTAGAACGTTTAAAAAACATGGAAATAATGTAGAATGTGTGACTAGATGATTAGGAATGAAATATACTTATAATGGGGGAAATTAGGGGAGGGGAGAATCTTCTTATATTATTCCAAATAGTGTCCACCTTGGGCTTTTCAAAATTCGGAAATAAGATAGAATATGATAAAGTAATTAGTGATGAAATATACTAATACATTATCAAGGTTTCAAATGTCTTCATCAGATTGATTACTCCGAAATGTAAGGCTATTAAGAAAGAAAGAAAAAAATAATTGTAATTTTTAAGAACTAAATTGCAAAAGCAAACTTCGGTGTCGCTTTAGTAATTTTAAAAGAATTAGTGGTCTTATTATAACGTTTCGGGTCTATTTGAAAGGAATGATGATGTATTAATACTAATCGTAATATACTTATCTTCTTTTTCTCTTCTACTTCTCGAGTCTGGATCAGGGTTACTGGTATCTGGTTGTTGAATCTGTTGTTGGACTGGATGGCATTCTCACTATTTGAGTCTGGAACAACTTGAATATCTTGCCTTGTGCCGTTTATAGTTTTGCAATAAAAACGCAAAGGCGTTCTTGCTTTCTTTATTATAAATTCATTTATTATATCCACAAGTCAAAATGTATTGAGGAACAGACACGCATCTTGCGTCTACTCCCTGTAAGTGCTTAATTCCAACTCGTCTTTCATTCTCTCGTCTCACTACCTCTCTTCCACACTTCGCCATGTGACATCGACGAGTGAAAACTCGACAACTAGCGTTGTGCTGACTCATACAAAAATCTTTCCACTATTAAGTACTCGTAACTTTATGGATTTTTGGGTTTTTTGCGCCTTATTATGTTAATTTATCTCTGACCGTCTTTGAGCTAGGCAACAATCGATGGAAGAAATTGCTTAATTATACGACGATCTTATATGTAAGGCTATTATTTTAAATGCTATTCAAAAATGTTCTGAATCTTGCAATTAAGACAAGGATTGTCTTTTCTTTTAATGATCACAACAAGTCGACACACTCGGAAAACTGCTGGAGCAAGCAGCACAAAAATAAGAATTAAAGACGTAAATTCCTCCAATACATAAACGCACGTCTCTCATGAACACCGCCTCAACCACCTCAGCCACAAAAGCCTTAATTATAAAACATATTTGTAGACATTCTTTCATCACTTTCTTCACGATTATTTACGCTTTGTGTTACTACAAAGTAACAATAGTCTTAATTATCTGATATTTTTCATTGGAGCATATTCATTATAATTTTCACACCAGCATTAGCTGGTGTTTATTCACTGGAATTTAAGTGACAGGAAGTCTCCTCAGGTCTTCAGGACTCTTCTGAGTATTCGATCCGATCTTCTTTGTAGAATAATCATACTAGTTCCAGTTACCAACGAATAGGTAAGACAAGGCAGCAAGCAGTCGTAACGCAATACTAATCTGTTTTGTTGCAATTACAACTGCAAAATGCCAGATTATTTATGAAGCCTCATAACATCATAGAAACCAAGCAGCCAATCAGGAATCTAGGAATAGAATCACCCAAATGCATGAGTGGACTATTCTGGATTCCCATAAGTACCAGTTGTCTTGGCACTGGTTCAGTTGTGCTTAGCTTGTTGCTCAAACCAATAGTACGCTAACTCACTTCAATATTCTTTCTTTATTGTAATAGTTTTTCACACATATCGTAGCAGTTCACTGGAGGCTGAGTGACAGCAAGTTTCTTCAGGTCTCTAGAATTCTTCTGAATATTCTAGCCGATCTTAACAGTGCTGTAGTTTGGATGGTCTCGATTTTTCCTCTGATTTCCAATTCACTTAAATTCTTTTCCAGAGCTTTGGGGGGATCGTTTCAAGCGCACCAATTACAATTGTACAACCTTCACCTTCATGTTTCACAATTTTCTCAATTTTCTGACAAAGTCCAAGTATTTATCTTTTAGCTTTCTTTCGCTTTCACTCAGTGGTTGGCTGGAACGGCAAAATTCACGAGATGACAGGTTCTCTTCTTGTTAACCATTACTAGGGCTGGTCTCCTGGTCGGAATTTGGGATCCGTTTGATTCTCGAAGTCCCAGATAATTTTATGCGTCTCATTCATATATATATATATATATATATATATATATATATATATATATATATATATATATATATATATATATATTATCTGTGTGTGTGCTTTATAATTTTGCTTGGAGCATTGTGTTTTTGAAGGCTATTACAATGCAAGTGTGAAGAAAAATAAGGTAACTATGCTATTTGTTAACCCTTGATTTATTCTTAATATTTTGTGATAATGATCTCTTCGTCAGAAGTTTTCTGAAAGTATGGAGCTGCTATCTTGTTGCTAGGATCTGTACATTCTGTCGTATGACTGGTGATATCTTCAAAATTCTCTGCGTGTGGTTGTTTCAGTCTATGTGCGTATCTTTATGTGTGAAAGAAAAAAGGGTAGACCAAACCTGAAATGATAATAAGACATTGCGGAACACACACATAAACACACACACAGACTCACACATACACAACCGCAGAGAATTTGGAAGATTGGCTGGTGCTAACTGAAGAATAATTAAAGTTCCAATTACCGTCGAACTGGGAAGACAAGGCAACAAACGGTTGTAACTCAAATACAAACCCGAATGCTACAAAGTCCACTGCAAAATGACAAAGTATATATAAGACTCCACAATGTCATTCAAATCAAGCAGTCAAGCAGCCAATCAGAACTCAAGGAATGGAATCACCCAAATCACCCAGATTCATGGATGGGATCATTCTTGATTCCTATTTATACCAGCTGTCTTGGACACTGTTTGAGTTGTACTTAGCTGCTGTTATTAAAACCAACAGTAGACTAACTGACTTCAATACTAACAACCAGTCAAATGCACGCGAACAAAAACACTTTTCTTTCTTCAAAAAGATGGGAAAAGGTAAATTAACCCTTCTTTATTACAGACTTGAGAGGTCTATTTTTTTTTTTACTAATTTTAACGTTTTATTTTTGTTGTGTCCTTAAAAGTCCAGATTGTAGTCAGGTGGAAGAACCAGTAAACACGTTCGTAGAATTAAGATAGAAGGTTTTATTACAGAGAGATACAATAAGACAGACAAGGAAAAGTGAGGTACGCTACTAATCCTCGAAGCCAGCTCAACATAATGCCGTGCTCACTATATATAGAGACAGACCATATAGATGTGTGTGTGTGTGTGTGTGTGTGTGTGTGTGTGTGAGAGAGAGAGAGAGAGAGAGAGAGAGAGAGAGAGAGAGAGAGAGAGAGAGAGACTACACTCTAATCCTAGACAAAATTGTTGGAGAGTGACAATCTCTCTCTCTATCACTATTTATCCAGGATAAAGTTCTAACTGCATCAGCGTGGATATGGCAATCTTACATTGTGACATCATCAATGGTGGTATCGTGAGATACTGCCGGGGCGCTCTGGGTTAGTGGTAATGATGCTTCGGCCCCGAAACCATGCCTGAACCCAGAGTCATCATCTGATGAAGACTTTGTTGGTTGCTATGCTACTGTGTAAATAGCAGTCATTGTATGAGAGAGAGAGAGAGAGAGAGAGAGAGAGAGAGAGAGAGAGAGAGAGAGAGAGAGAGAGAGAGAGAGAGAGAGAGAGAATATTCCATTACAACAGTGTTAATTTCTAATTTTCTACTTTTTATAATCTATCTTATTTACTTTTTATTTCATTTTTTATTTTATTTTGTTTTATAATTTTTTAATTATCTATTTAATCGCCGTCTATTTTTTCTTTATCAATTTAAATCCTTGAAAATAATTTTCTTTTATTGTTAGGTCAGTTTCCGTCCAAGTCAGTGGTCAAAGATGTCGGGGAAATACAGAACATTACGTCACATGCAACACGCAGGTTTGTATTTATTTTCTCATTTAAAAAAATGTGAATATCCGTTTACAGCAACTGAACACAAAAATACTATAAGAATTGATACTCTAAGTATATGTGCATGAATTAAATCCGAACAATGTAAAAAATAACAATACAGATTTTATTGTATGAACACATGGATGAATGACGTACATAAAATACAATACGAGATACAAAACAGATAGAACAAATAGAATTCAAATATTTCTACACTTAATTACGAAATGAATAGGCTACCCACCCATTATGTAAAATTATGAATGATTTGTTAATTATATATATATATATATATATATATATATATATATATATATATATATAATTATTATAATTATGCGATACTCCCTGTGTTTGATTAGTGGATTAAAAAATTGCATCTAAACAGTTTTGTAGACTATTGAGATTCAAAGGTTTCTCCTGGTAAACATGTGTCTATGGTATGACGTTAAACTGGATCTGATGGTGAAGTTTCCAATTCTGGAGCATTGGGGAGTGTGGATTACTCCTTCATCACCATTACTCCCAGGTTCACTGCGATTCGGTTTTGGTTGGATTTTACGGCATATCAACCTTTATTGGGTTATTTTATGCCGAAAACGTTTTGTTTGATTCATTCTTGATGGGTACTTATTTTTTAAACTCAATGTTTTAAACTTATTTTTTAAAATTTAATCCATAGATATGTACCTAACAAGTACTACCACTCTGGTTTATTTGTTTGTTTTGTTTTGTTTTGTTTTGTTTTACGGCATATCAACCTCAATGGGTCATTTAATGCCGATAAAGTTTTGAAATAAAACAATTCTTAATGGATAATACAATTGTTTATCAACTCATGTTTTTCTATTTAGCCCATAGATGGGACCCTAACAGGTACTACCACTCCGGGTCAGAGTGGACTAGGGAGCAATGGTGATGAAGGGGTGCTCCACATTCCCCAAACCTCCAGAACTGGAACCTCACCATCAGATAGAGTTTAACGTCATTCCCAGCACATGTAGACCCGCAGCCACTGCCTTCTAGCACCCATATGATAAAAAGGGGTTGGGGCTTGCCATAAGGGCAATAGGGTTGGGAAACTCTGGTTTAGAGCTAACCTAGGAGTATCAGTGATGAATGGGTACTCCACATTCACCAGAGCTTAGATTTGGAACTTCACCATTAGATGCAGTTTAACGTCATAACCATTCTGGCTCAGAGTGGTAGTACCTATTAGGGTCCCATCTATGGGTTAAATAGAAAAAACAGTTAAAAAACGTTAAAAATTGAGTTAAAAATGTTGAATACCCATCAAGCATTAATAGAACAAAAAGTATCCGGCATAAAATAACTCAACAAGGGTTTGACATGCCGTAAAATCTAACAAACCAAACCTGGTACATACACATACATATACACAGAGGCGTGGTGTAATGGTTAGAGTCGTAGGAAATGGATTCATCGACTCGATTTAAAATCCGGGACTAGGCTATTTGCATTTCATATAACGCTAATACCCTCAGGAAAGTTATGCATCCAACTACTCTCTCTCTCTCCAGTTATGGGTAAATAGTAGGGCAGACTGGACTCTTTAACCTTAGTCTAGGAGAAGGAAAACTCTGAATCCAAACCTGTTAAACTCTTCTTAAGAAATTGATCTTGTACAGCATCCTCTTTGATATATATATATATATATATATATATATATATATATATATATATACTAGACAAAACACGACCCGTTGAGTCACTCATTCAGTTCTGAGTAAACAATTGAGATTAAGGAAAAGTAAGTTAGCAAAGCGAATAACATTTGTAAAAATAAATAAATACAGCGGGATAAACATTAAAAGCTTTCTAAGAAAGGGAATGTTTGACCTAATTTATGCTACGGGTTGCTGCTTATGAAATTTAACATAGAAATACATTTCAAATTCTCCCCCCTCTCTCTCTACTCTCACAGAGAAACTAACATTATATAACGAGGAGATAATAAAGAGATACATAGAGGGGAATAAAGTGATAGGCAGAAAGTAAAGTAAGAGATTGGTTAATTTCATTACAAATTACAACTAATTAGAACCAATTAAAACGGAATTTTGAAAAAACATAATTCAATCCTAAAAGTAAGGAATAATTTAGTATAAGTATCGTGACATTAAACTAATTAGTAAAAAAGCATTCAGGAAACAAAAGTTGATTCACCCAGCTTTAGTATAAAAATAGATATGCTTATCAGATCTTCCATAGTTTTAACAAGTTTATTCAGTGGGTGAGATGCTGGCCATGAGTATAGTAGAGGCATGAACGTTAATCAGAGTAAACTGAGATATGACTGAGATGACAATAGACCAGGGTGTCAAAGGGAGATGATAAAAGTAAGTTATATTTTGACAATCTGTAAAATTGCATCTTAAAAATGACTCACACATTCAAAAATCTTTCTTAATACTATTAAATGCAGCCATAGGCTTGGATAAGAAATGTCAAAACTTATTTAAGGACAAATGAAATAATTTTTCTAAGACAAGCAGAGCTTACCAGCATTGCCCAGGATTTAAAATCTTTCATCTATATTCATATATTGATTCATAAAAATTCATTTTTTCTATATATATTTGATGATTTTGTCTTTCTTTCTTTTGTTCAGCCATGTCCTCCTGGTTCACGTGATTTTCGGGAGTTGCAGTGCGCGTTTTTTAACGGCCAACCGTATGCTGGTCACAAGCGAAAATGGAGACCGGCAAGGGCAGGTATAGATTTTCATTTTTTCTTCTTTCATCCGACAACAGTGCTACCTTGAATTACGAGCTTTCCGAGTTACGAGCTCTTAAACTATGTCTATTTATTTTACTTTGTGTTGAGAGCAAAACATTGAGGTACGAGTGAGCTTCAGATACGCTTGTTCACTAAAAACATTTATTTAGTTTCTAAATGTATTACGCTAAAGAATACTTTTCATAAAAAATAAACGTTAAAACATATTACAACACATAATTCATTACATTCCATTTTATTATTTTTTTTATATATTAGGACTCCCTAATAAATAAAAAAAAAAATCACTTTCTCATCCAAATCAGGAAGTCAACGAAACAAGTTACTTAATAAATTTGTTTATATTAGTGGCATTCACACAATTAATCTAAACAAACAGATAAAACAGCTGTATTTCTTGAATGCTAGCACACTTGAATCCTTAGTTCCATTATTCTTTGAATCTTTAAAATAAATAAAAGTTACATTCATTTTCTATGTCTCATCTAATATGTGAACTATACGTGAAAACCTTACATTATATATACTAGCAAATATATGCACCCTCCGGGTGCAAGTATTTTAGTTAAATTTTATAATAAAATATCTTATTAAATTAGAAAGGCTAATGAAACTGAATAAGAATGTAGATAAAAAGATTTTGAACAGAGGGGGTATGATTGAAAAATAGAACAACTTTGAAACTAACTCTTCCATCATTTTCCGTTACCCCCGTCGTTCATTGGTACATTTTCCTAATTAAACTGTTTAGTTAAAATAGGAAGTAAAGAATAATATTACAGTTATTTCTTCTTGTTAAGGGATTTCTTTTAAGATTTATTGAAGAGATTTTTGCTCATATTGAATAAGATAAAACCAAACAATTAGAAATCAATAATACTAAGCATATATTTATTAAAATCAATTTTTTAAGATCAATATGCAAATTAGCCTTCCCATTCATTCTGTAAACCTCTATTTTGTTGTATATATAAATACAATTGCATGTTATTAGTATGTAGATATGGTCAACAGTGTAAGTAATGTAAAACAATTTTATTAATAATTGAGGTTTAAATAAAAATAAAATCATGGAAAATATGATGTAAATAACGAAAGGAATTGTGACTTGTATAGTAATATAGTTTCGGTTACAGACAGACAAACCCACAATCTCCATTATAATAATAATAATATATATAATATATATATATATATATATATAATGTGATGTTCTTCTGTGAAAACCAGCACATGGACACGTTAGTGTGGCCGTCTAGCAAATATCTACATTGACCAGTTCTGTGTGGACAGTGGAGAATGTGCAGAGGAACTTCCAAGGGTAATGAATGATAGGAACGGTTGGCTAGAGATTGTCAAGAATATCTGTACTACAAGCGCGACATGACGATGATGATGATGTCTTTATACAATACATTGCTGTCTTTCTTATTAAAATGTAACAAAAACAGTTAGGTGTGTTTTTAGGAGGCTGGAACGGATTAATGACATTTAAATTTATTTCACTAGGGAAAATTGATTTGATATACGAGGAAATTGGGTTACGAGCTGACCGAATTAAACTCGTAAGTCAAGGTACCACTGTACTATGTTGCATACGATAATCAACGTTTTTTCTAAGTTAGTTAAAAAAAAAATAAAACCATTCAACCCCTACCAGTTTGCATTTAATGCATTTCTAAATTTAACAATTTTAAGGTAATTGGAATTAGAATAAACGCGATACCCTACAGATAAAATTTGACACAAGGTCACAAGCATGGGGCATCCAGCAAGTGTTACATAATTGATGGTTAGCTTGTTAATTATGTACATAAGTGTAGCCTAGATTTTAAAATAACAGTTAGTGGAAAACACAGGAAAAGTGATTGGCACTTTCTGGCCTTATGTTGACTCACGCTTCCGGTTCGCCAACTCGATCCGTGTAAAAAGAGTTTAGAAAATCAGTCTTTGGCTGGTAGCGGAGGGGAACGTACCTTAATGGCTGGTTCTGTTCAATTAGGTAAAAACTATGGGAAAATAGTCGGGCAGACTGTCTTCTTTAACCTTGGTTAGACAACTAGTCTAGGAGAAGGAAAACTCTGAATTCAACCAGCTGTACTCTGTTTAAAAATTATCTTGTGTCACATTCTCTCCATGAAAGCGGAGTTGGGTAAATACACTACCATCATTAGGTTGTTGCTGAGAGCTCGGATTCTCATGAATCTCTCTCGCCACCCAACCCTATCGGTCATCAGTTCTGGTAGGTCTTACGCAAAACATCAACTTTTCCGTATAGGGTTGATTGATGTAGGTTTGAGCTGGTCGACATACACTGATGAGTCTATTTAGGTATCTACATAATAAAGATACTTATAAGTTCGTCAATGCTTTTTCAGCAGTGTCCAGTATGTCTTGTTCGTCTTACTTGGATGTTTAGTGGGATAGGCGGTAAGTGGCCGTACAGCTGCTTTTTTGTCGTGTGCTGTTATACTCAAGACATCACCCTGTTGAAGTTCCCATTAAGCTTTTTCTCTAAGCATGTTGACATAGTCCAGGTGGTGAAGCCATACAGTAGCATTGACACAGCTACTACATTTTATTTATTTATTTATTTATCTATTTTCTTTGCTGGTGCCTTCACACTAGTTTTGTTAAATCAGATTAGATTTATTGTAATTTGGTAGAAAATGCAGACCCCACACTCTTTTTTTTGGTGCACTGTGATTCTTCCCCGGCTCATATACGCCCCCTACCATCTGTTGCGTCCTTGAGTTTGAAGCCCCAGAACTGCTATTAGTCTTATTAGATTTGATCGTAAACAAGTGCACCTGTTTGACTGCACCGGTCTTTCAATTTGTAAAGGGTTAAACAAAATGTTTGAGCAATGGTTCCCTCTGACAGGCATGTAGATATTCTTTACCGTAAATCGTACTGAATAGAGGCAAATTAGGTTTGACCAGTATTAACTGTTCATTTCCAATACCACAAAACAGTATTTTGCCATGTAGATAAAGTACATATAGAAACATTTGATGAATAAAACCGAATATATTTTCCTAGATACAGTATCCCCCATAAATAAGTAAACCGATAACCAGTTTTAAAAAAAATCTATCTATCTATATATATATATAAAGGACAGTTGATGTGTATGTATGCCTCTATGTCCGGATATTTTGTAATAAAACTGTTTATTTTAACTAGGGGGTTTTAGGGTTAAGGGTTAGGGTTAGAGGTGGGGTTTAGGGTTAGTTTAATGGGAAAATAGATAATTTGGGTTCTGTTTTTTCTAGGTCACCTGTAATATGTTTTAATTTTTCGACGGATTTGTAAGTTTAGCCATATGATGTCATTCCCTCAAATCTGACGAAAAGAAAATTCTCTGACCTCCCACCGGGTAGAATTAAATTAAGATCGTTTTTACGTGTTGATTTTTATGGGTCATCCTGCAAGGACCGAACTCGCTATTCAGTAGTAATAGATCTACAAACGATTATTAAACCATATATATATATATATATATATATATATATATATATATATATTATATATGAATTGGAAAAGTGAATAACGAACATAATCAATTAAATTCAATTAATATTTCGCATCTCTTGACTTCAGCAGAATTAACTTTATTATTTTAAAAAGGAATGCTTTTTTTTATCCATCTATTCTCACCCCACCGAAACTTTTGTATTACCTACATCTGTGACAATCCTTACTTCCTCCTCTATCTCCGTCTTCCACCTCTTACCTTTACCTTTTCATTATCTATATAACACTATTCTTTAAAATAATGAAGTTCATTCTGTTGTATGTAAGTTTTTATTGTTCAGTTAAACACTGGTGTGTCCATGTGCAGGAGTCCATAGGCTAACATGTGTTTGTCTTGCTTGTATGGTTTGTGCGATCGGAGGTAAATGGCCATACAACTGCTTTCTCGCGAGGTGCTGCTTTCCGGATTTGTATAAAACAGGACTCAGTATCCTTGTGTAAAAATCTTTTATATGGTGCTTATTTTTTCGTATTTAGTTGAAAATTAAAGTTATTAAGCTTCGATATTTTTTTCTTTTTACACCTGCAGCTCCAAGCACCCCTCTGTGGAACACGACGTCGCTCAGTCCCTGTGCGTTAGTGTGCGCTCCAGAGAAGATGACCTGGTTAGTAGTAAAATTCTCCCGCGTGGTTGTTGATGGTACCTCCTGTGGACCGAGCAGTATTTGCACCGCTGGAAAATGCATCGTAAGTTGGTTAACAGCTCTGTGCAACTGCATATTCATCTATGAACTTTTTTAAACTCGTGTTACACTTACTTTTTGTTAAAGTTCTGGTCGCCATTTTGGCGTGTAGTTTTTCTGTTGGTAAATCCAAATCGGTATTGAGTTTGGGTTCAATTTGCTAATCCTTGTAATGCTCATCTGTAGGTCTTGCTCACAGAAAATTAATTTACTATTTGATTTCAGGACAGTTACCAACTATCTTAAATGCGTTCTGTACTCGTTTCTCATTGGCCAATTCTTACTGGAAGTGCATGCTGTTGATATTGGGAAAGTTTATAAATAGGAGTGGCAATTTGGCGTACATCTTATAACTATCGATAATCCAACACTTTTTAAATTCTACACTGCAGTACATAATTTATAAGCTGCCTATCAATTATGTAACACGTCTAGCCTTGTGACAAACTATGCTAAACTTAGTAAATTTTGGTTTATTAATACTAGCTAAAAATTCGAAGACATTTAAATGCTCCCAATCCGCTCCCAAATCCCATTAGCGACACCAGAAAATTTGGTAAGCATAATTTGATTTCAGGACAGTTACCAACTATCATTGCGCGGTCGAGATAGTATCTTTCTTCCTCACGGGATTTTCTATATCCCGGGTTTCATTCTGGTCTTATTAACGAACACAAGACTTGTGATATTTTAAAGACGTCTTTATTTAACACAAGTTCACCAACACATGTGTGATAAATGGCACTCTTCGTACAGACGCCATATTTGCGTCTGTTCGGTCACCTGTCTAAAACTAAAACCTTTAACATTAGTTCCTGTTCTTACAAATTGCATTGACCAATAAGAGACTAGCTAACACTGTCAGTGAAAGGATAAGCCTTGTCTGTCATCTTACGATTTTTTCAATGACTCAAAATATACCACTTACTTTTTGTTAAAATTCTGGTCGCCATTTTGGCGTGTAGTTCTTCTGTTAGTAAATCCAAGTCGGTATTGAGTTTGAGTTGAGTTGGCTAATCCTTGTAATCCTAGTCTTGTAGTGTTCCTTGAAATATTGGGTGGAAAATAGTGTGGTATCAGTAGATACTCCTTGTGGCAGAAAGTCTGTAGTATTCATTGACATCCTAGGTATAAAATAATATCTGTTGGCATCCGTCTGCAAGAGACAAAGTAGTAGTGTCCAATTTTTATTTATTTATTGAAACTACGTAGTCTGGGCAGGTTCATATGGAG
>CM042145.1:105779334-105806834 GCA_023376005.1 Doryteuthis pealeii
CGAATTAGATTTATATATATATATATTTATAAATTTACCTTTATGTCTTTTCTCTCTATGAATATATTAGTTCAAATATACCAGGGTAATCAAAAAGGTGTTCTCTAAGATATTACAAAATTATAGAAACGTTTATTGTTAATGGTGGTTAAATCAGTTTAAAGTTTGAATTTGTATCTATTTTTCTACATAATCACCAATGTAGGCACCTTGGCAGTTTTTTATATGTTCGTCGTACCAACTCACCACTATCTTGTTGATGAAGCGTTGAACCTCGTCGTCGTTGCGATTTCCCTGCACATCGAACGTTTTTGACATCCGTGCACGACTCGCCGTACACTTCTGTTAATTTGCGATTAATTTCAACCGGTTTAATGTCTTTTTCATTCTAAGAGCGAATAACTGCGTAATCTTCCCACTTGGTGGTAGTGTCAATCTTGAGCTCCTTCTTACCAGCTCACCAACATCTCGTTGAGGAAGCCTTGAATCCCGTCGTTGTTGCAAATTACCTACACAACTTATGGACGTTTTTGACATCCATGCACGATTCGCCAAACGCTTCCGTTAATTGGCGATGAATTTCAATCGGTTTCATGTCTTTTGCGTTCAAAAACCGAATAAGTGCATGAAATTAGAGCTCTATCAGAAACAACTGCCGAGCCAAAACTGGGTGCGGCAGTGAAGCAGGTGCATGCACAACAAACACAACAGTTTTGCCAATAGCGGCACGAACAGTTTCCCTACACCCATAGAATTTTTGGAGACCTTACTTTTGGGGTTACTCTCATATTTGAAGGTCATTTTCAAATATCATTTTTCCTCTAAGTAAATCCCACCCTAATGGGGTCACCTTTCGACCGTGGATGGCAACCCGTGATAATTAAGGATGGAACGTTGGTGGTTGGGCAGTCCATGACATGCGACATTCCACTTTGGTCCTTACTTAGTTTAGACGGCTGATCGGAGATGCCCCCTACGATCAATCGGCTGGTCACGTCAAGCCCTAGCACCTGTGTGATTGTCCTGCTCCTATTGCCTTATCCCAACCATTTTTATCATAGATGTGCTGGAAGGTGGTAGCTGAGGGTCTTAGTATCCTGGATATGACGTTAAACTCTATCTGATAGTGAAGTTCCAATTCGGGTGCTTTGGGGAGTGTAGAGTACCCTTCATAGCCATTACTCCCAGTTCCAGTGGGGCTCTAAGGGGTAGTACCAATTAGGGACCCATCTATGGGTTAAATAGTAAAAAATAAGTTTAAATATCGGGCTTAAAAAATTGATTACGCATAAAAAATGAATGAAACGAAACATATTCGGCATAAAATAACCCAATTAGTTGGCATGCCGTAAAATCCAAACACCCAACCAACATCTAAGTAAATTCCGTTTGACTATCCCCTTTGCTTTCTTGCAGGTTACCAAGAGTTATTACGTTTACCGAACTCCGCCAGACATATCAAGATCGTGGAGAGAGGACAGAATAATGTTGTTCTTGGTAAGTATAATAAGATCACAACTGGTATAAGATGTGCTAATGAACCCGACTTCTACATATAGGCTATTCCAAAACAGCCGAATAAGCCAATCGGCTGAATCGACCAATCAAAAACGCTCGTATTTAATTTACTATTTAAAGGCGTTGATAAATTGTCATACAATAGCTCGCCCAACAGACGATGATTATACAACTCTCTAAGCACGGAGCAACTGACGAGGATTAAACAATTATTTAACACATATCAGTTGACAAGGATTAAAACTGATACATCTTTCTACTTCAAAGGATCAAACTTTATGTCACAAGGGATCTCCACTGTAAAACTTGTCGTAATTTTACCCCGAAAATTACTCGGAATAAAATAAACACCCTGTAGACGTTACAGAGCGCCGACGATAAAAACAAAAGAACAAAAGAACAAAAACACAAAAAGAAATAAAAAATAAACAACGCTGTAAGCCAAAAATAATTTAATATAATTGCAAGTTAGTCCATCTTACAGGAAACCAGTAGGACTTCCAAGTTAACACAAAATATATAAATTACATATGAAACATAAAAATTCACATACAAATTCTCCAAACTCAAATATTACAAAAGTATATACCAAAAAGGGTTTCTACTTACAATTGTAGAACAAAATTTACATAGTACAAAATTTGAATCTTTTTTCTCTTTCTTCTTTCTATCGCTGGCAAAGTTTGTGTAGAATTATTCTTCAAAAGTCTTCTCCGCGTAGAGGTGTTATTTAAAAATGTCTTCTTTTAAGACGAAATGGACAATGTTGAATAATGTATAATGCTACCTGAATGATTTTGTATATAATTTTGACTTTTTAAAGGACATGGGTGATGGGGTGGTTGGAGGGGCTATCTTCACCTTGAACTTTTTAAAATCCTTTTACTTTCTTCCAAGAAGAGAGTACAAAATTCAAAATATGTCGGTATTCATATACCGACTATAAAACAATATTTCTTTTCCGGAAGAAAATAAAATAAACAAATTCAATAATATTTGGTAAGACCAAATATTATATTCAAGTCCGGATAAGACTATGAATAACTTTCACGTTAAACAATTTTCGTCTTATACGGTGAAACAAATTTTCGGTGGCATATTACCAATGGAGACCTAGTGAAAACAGGACTATTCTCATCAAACTCCTTCTCGTGTCTGCCTGAATTTGGCGCCCAAATTCAGGAACTGGAAAAATCAGTCACTGCTGCTGCTACTCAGGCATGAGTCAGCACAAACCAAAAGACCATTCAGGCAGGGACAAACAAAGGGGCATAACTCTTATTGTCCCTTTATATTTTTCTCTTAAAAATTCTTAAAAAAACTACTTTCAATTACAGCCCTAAAATGGCCACAAGAATCGTAATATTTTTTGTGGAAGCCTGTGGAGTGAAGAGGGCTAGTACCTATTAGTCCTATCTATATATATTTACCAACCCCTCCGCACAAGCAAGATGTGACACAAGGTCAGTTTCGTAAGCGCAGTTTGACGGGTTTAAATTCAGTTTTCTTTCTCCTAGACAGGTTACCTAGGCAAAGTTAAAAAGCTCAGTCTGTCCTACTATTTACCCATAGCTGGAGGGAGAATAGTTGAATGCATACCTTTCCCAAGAGTATTAGCGGTATGGGAAATGCAAACAGCCACGTCCAGGATTTTAACTCGGGTCGACGAAGCATTTCCTACGCCTCTAACCATTACAGGACGCACCTTCAACTTAGTCCCATCTATGGGTCGAATAGGTCTTTTCAAAAAATTATTCATATTTGATTGAAAAGTGAACAAGAAAATAACTACACAAAAATGTAGATATGAACGTATAGTGAACGCGATTCCCTAACCTCAGGGAATATAATAACCTTAAATAGTTTGATATGCAGTTCTGCTGCAATCGTTTCCAGGAAGAAAGCAAGTGTCTTTATTGAAATAATGAATTGAAACCATTATAAATTAACTAAATTAACAATATAATTTAATTATGTCATAAGCGCCATTAAAATAATAATTATATTAATCTATATTTCCAAAGATTTTGCTATGAAGAAATTTATATCAAGTGCAGGATCACTTAACAATAATGGCGATAAAATGTATTGTCTCTTTTCATAGATTTTTAGCATATAAGACAAATGAAAATTCATAAAACTTTTACACAGAATAATAGGATTCTGTCTATCTACTTCGTTTTTAACAGGTATTCCATATACATCAGTATCGAGTAAATTTATCTATTAGCATAATTCTCATGTAAATTATATATATATATATATATATATATATATATATATATATAGAGAGAGAGAGAGAGAGAGAGAGAGACAGTGTTGGGGAGAAATTTGACATATATATATATATATATATATATATATTTGGTTATTTTTCTTCATAGTTTGAAGGTATTGATGCACACTACGCATCATTTAAAAGCTTGGACCCTTCTTCGTTCATATAGATAGAATGGATGACTGGAACCGACCTGAATCCTGAAAGAGAATAACTTGTATCAAAATAAGGATATTATAGTTGCTGCCTAATGCTCCCTGAACACTGTAAAAACAATCAGGCATGAACTGGAGGATTGCAATGGAGGCTGTGGCTAGAAGAAAGCAACACAACAGATGATCTGATTGTGTTCGTACAGCATTTTTTCAGTGAGGGTATCAGGTCGAATTCAGATGCCTACATGGAGTTGGTAAACACTGTAGCCAAGCCCTGGATAACAAGGTTAGCCAATGGTAGGCCATAGGTATGGCAGCAAGATTCGGACTCATGCCACACCTCTGGGAAAAGTCAAAAATGGTTGTCGGCGAACTTTTACAACTACACCAGTCCCAATGTTTGGCCTCCGAACTTTCCAGATCTTAACCCCATGGATTATTATGTATGTGGCGCTGTTGAGAAAGACACCAATCGCCGTGCCAGTACTACAAAAGCCCAGTTAATCGACAGAATTAAGGTAGTTTTTGAGACCCTTCCCATGGAAACTGTAACATCAGCTTGCTCCAGGTTCCGGAGCAGGATTGAGGCTGTGATGGACGTTAATGGCGTTATTTTGTATGGAACTTGTTGACAGTAGTGTAATGTACGTGCCTGTTGAATTTCTTTACAATCCATTAAATTTTGTAATTACCAAGCACTTTTTCTTTTTCTTTATGAAACTGTCAAATTTCTCCCGAACTCTCTCTCTCTCTCTCTCTCTCTCTCTCTCTCTCTCTCTCTCTATATATATATATATATATATATATATATATATATATAATGTTAGAAAAATAGAAAAATAAACCTCCAGTTTACTGTTTTTATGTTGGGATTTTTTGATTTGTAAGTGTTTTGTGTATGCTTCGTGTATTTATGTAATAAAAATAGAAAAACAATTTTTTAAAGCTTGAATGGTAAATGTAAGTATTCAAATAGACTAATAAAAAATGACTTACCCGTTGTGTTAGAATTATTAATGTAAATGATAGTGGATTCAGGAGATATTTATACTTGTTGTAGATTGCCTGATGTAAAATATTTGAAGCTGCTAGAATTTTATTGGAAGATGGTTTGTAAGTTGAAAAATATTTAGAATATTATTAAGTGATTTTGTAATATTTTAACTAAAAAGAAATTGGAAAATTCTTAAATTGTAGCGAGTCCTAGGTAAATTGAATTTTTAAATTATTTTATGTTGAGTATTGAGGGGTTAATGTATAATGCTACCTGAATGGTTTTGTATATAATTTTGACTTTTTAAAGGACAGGGGTGACGGGGTGGTTGGAGGTGCTATCTTCATCTTGAACCTTTTAAACAATTAGAGATAATGTATGGTAGAAGAGCTGTGTGTATGTGTTTGTATGAAAAAATCTAATAGAGCCTTCATCAGATGATGACCTTGAGGTCGAACGTGGTTTCGGGCCTTAACTTCATTACCACTCCCCAAAGTGCCCCTAGCAGTATTCAATATATCACCAGACTTATTGGAATACTGCGTAAGACTTACTTGTTACGGAATTCTATAGAGAAAACGATTCATACTTTCGTCTCTAAGAGTTAATTGAAATCTCTCTCTCTCTCTCTCACTCACTCTCTCTCTCTCTCTCTCTCTCTCTATATATATATATATATATATATATTTATATATGTGTGTGTGTGTGTGCTTTCTTTTCGTTTTTTATTTATCACTCTTTTTTATTTGTTGCTCTTGTTGTTCTTCTTTTTCTCCTTCTCCTTCTTCTCCTCCTTCTCGTCTATTTGTACCCATTATTATTATTATTATTGTTGTTGTTGTTGTTGTTCTTCTTCTTGTTCTTCTTCTTTTTGTCTCCCTCCAACTAATTATTAATTTTCAGTCTCTCCCTCCCCACATTTTCTCTTCACACATCTATATATCTAAACGTCTCCCTCCATCTCCTCCTCATATTTATTTTGTTTTTTCTCATAAATCTCATTGATCTTTCAATCTTTCTTCTTCTTCTTCTTCTTCTTCTTCTTCTTCTTCTTCTTCTTCTTCTTCTTCTTCTTCTTCTTCTTCTCGTCTATTTGCAACCATTGTTGTTCTTGATTTTTGCAATCCTTGTTGTTTTGTTGTTGTTGTAGTGGTGCTTCTTCTTTTTCGTTTTGTCTATTTGCAACCGTTGTTGTTGTTGTTGTTGTTGTTGTTGTTGTTCTTCTTCTTCTTCTTCTTCTTCTTCTTCTTCTTATTATTATTATTATTATTATTATTCTCCTCCTCTTCTATTAGTAATCCTTGTTGTTGTGCTTCTTCTTCTTCTCTTCTTCTTCTTCTTCTTCTTCTTCTTCTTCTTCTTCTTCTTCTTCTTCTTCTCTATTAGCAATACTTGTTGTTGTTGGACTTCTTCTTCTTCCTCTTCTCTATTAGCAATCCTGTTGTTGTTGTTGTGTTGTTTTTCTTCTTCTTCTTCTTCTTCTTCTTCTTCTTCTTCTCTATTAGCAATCCTTGTTGTTGTTGTTTTTTTTCTTCTTCTTCTTCTTCTTCTTCTTCTTCTTTCTTCTTCTCTATTAGCAATACTTGTTGTTGTTGGACTTCTTCTTCTTCCTCTTCTCTATTAGCAATCCTTGTTGTTGTTGTTGTTGTTTTTCTTCTTCTTCTTCTTCTTCTTCTTCTTCTTCTCTATTAGCAATCCTTGTTGTTGTTGTTTTTTTTCTTCTTCTTCTTCTTCTTCTTCTTCTTCTTCTTCTTCTTCTTCTTCTATTAGCAATACTTGTTGTTGTTGGACTTCTTCTTCTTCCTCTTCTCTATTAGCAATCCTTGTTGTTGTTGTTGTTGTTGTTTTTCTTCTTCTTCTTCTTCTTCTTCTTCTTCTTCTTCTCTATTAGCAATCCTTGTTGTTGTTGTTTTTTTCTTCTTCTTCTTCTTCTTCTTCTTCTTCTTCTTCTTCTTCTTCTTCTTTATTCTTCTTCTTCTTCTCTTCTTCTTCTTCTTCTTCTGCATCGTCTTTCTTCTTCTTCTTCTTCTTCTTCTTCTTTCTTCTTCTTCTTCTTCTTTTTAGCAATCGTAGTCTTTCTTCTTCTTCTCTTCTTCTTCTTCTTCTTCTTCTTCTTCTTCTTCTTCTTCTTATTAGCAATCGTAGTCTTTCTTCTTCTTCTTCTTCTTCTTCTTCTTCTTTTCTTCTTCTTCTTTCTTCTTTATTAGTCGTATCTTTCTTTTTTCTTCTTCTTCTTCTTCTTCTTCTTCTTCTTTTTTTTTTTTTCTTCTTCTTCTTCTTCTTCTTCTTCTTCTTCTTTTCTTCTTCTTTATTAGCAATCGTAGTCTTTCTTCTTCTTCTTCTTCTTCTTCTTCTTCTTCTTCTTCTCTATTAGCAATCCTTGTTGTTGTGCTTCTTCTTCTTCTTGTTTATTCGGTATTCTTATTTTCCATGTCTTCCACCTTATTTACTCTATTTTCGTTGTGGTCTCATTTTTAGCTCTCCGGAATGAACAAGGCCAGTATGTATTAAATGGTGATATCAACACGAAATATCCTAGTGTGACCAAACTTGTGTCAGGAGCCATATTCTATTATCATCACGCTGTCTACAACGTCAAAGGACTTGAAACACTTCATGCTGAGGGCCCAATCAATAGTAGCCTCGCTGTGGTCGTAAGTAAACACCATATTTTGCTTTGAGGATCTCGAAACCCGCCAATACAAAGCGAAATTCTGCATTTCCTAATAATACAGAATTAGAAGAACGACCAAATAAACACACACACACACACACACACACATATATATATATATATATATATAATATATATATATATATATATGTGTGTGTGTGTGTGTGTGTGTGTGTGTATGTATAAAATAGAAAAATACGAAGTATTCCAAAAAGATGAATTTATTCTTGGTGATGAAGTCGACATTATAACGTTCCGGTTTTAGTATGCTCTTATCCCGTATTTCGAAAGTCATCAACCCCCACCCAAACAACATTCTTTCTATCTCAAAGCCCGACGAAGGTTTACTAAAACCGAAACGTTATATCACTATCAACAATAAATTCTATTTAGAATACTTCATGTCTTTCTATTTTCAACATAGTGTTGAATTTCTTTCCCTATTTACTCATATATATATATATATATATATATATATATATATATATATATATATATATATATATAGACGAAAGAGTCTGTATGTCTCTTTGAATTCAGAGTTTTTATTCCCCTAGACAGGTTGTCGTACCAAATCCAAAGGTCACAGTCTGTCCTATTTACCAACAGCTGAACCAGAGGAGAATAGAAGGAACCGTGTCTTTCAAAAGTGCATGAGAGTGATGTTAAACGATATATATATATATATATATATATATATATATATATATATATATATGTCATAGAAATACAGTCCTGCTTCGACATATCACATCAGCTAGACCTTACAGGCTTGCCTCCAGCTGGGATCGAAACTCAACCGAATTTTCATTAGAGCTTCTAACCACCGCGTTATCATCAGGGAGCATTTTGCTGAAACATACATATGTAAAGGCTGCCAATGAGAGTATACGTTTTAAAGATAGCTTGCAATATATATATTATATATATATATATATATATATATATATATATATATATTAATGAAAGAATCTGTATGTCTGTCAGTCTGTCTACATGCATCTTTGCTTATACAATTTCCTCGCGCACGTCCTTTTATAAAGGAAAATTGGTGGAAACCAACAAAGCCAGGGTTCAAATTCA
The DNA here is from genome assembly GCA_023376005.1 of Doryteuthis pealeii. Lineage (NCBI taxonomy): Eukaryota > Metazoa > Mollusca > Cephalopoda > Myopsida > Loliginidae > Doryteuthis > Doryteuthis pealeii. The sequence goes on from CM042145.1 coordinate 105,788,037, forward strand.
GACTAAGGTAGTTTATATTCAGCTATCTCTAAACACTATGGGAGGAGTATGAAACCATGAGTCTCCCCCAACCTATGCATAGCAAACCCTTCTGTGCATATGGGAATATAATGTTAATCTTAAACTCAAATTAGCTAAACTCTGAATTCAAACCAGCTGTACTCCACGTTGCGGAGGTTTGAGTAAATACATACTCTTATCTCTACAGGGTGATTGTAAAGTAATTCCCTATTTCTAAAGATCTTATAATATATTTCTGTATCATTATTTCTTTATAAAAATGAATATGAGAAGAATACACATAACATGGACTTTTATTTAAAATTTTATATGGGCAGCAGCATTCGCCTTCAGCCTCTCAGACCGCTCAGGAATCGCATTAACTGATCTTCCCATGAACTCTTGTGGAATGGTAGAAAAAACTTCTCATATCCATCCTTCAAAGTTCTTCCAAAATCGTTGGTTTCATAGAGTAAATTTGCTCCTTTAATTTGAGCGTGTCTTTCTTTGATGGTCTTCCACCATCTTTGCACTTGAACAATTTTCTAACTTCGTAGCGTGCCGCTAGCTGGGCACGCTCTTTTGGAGTTAAACGCCCAGGCATCTTTATAAAGCTTTGAATCTTTAAACAAAATAATCAATCTGAAAAGAAAACCAACACAGATTTAATTGCCATATATTAAGAAACATTCATTAAAGAATTGAGAAAAATTTAACAGCATATAACAAATTATAAATAGTTTAAAATAAGAAAGGGGGTTACTTTTCAATCACCCTGTAGAGCAAATCCCAACAACCTCTCTGCAAACAACTCAAGAAGTACCACCTCTAACCCTTCTATTCTCCGCCCTGTCGGCTGGGGCGTTAGAATGCACCGACAGCAACTCTGCAGAGGGGTAAGACTCACATAATGGAGCCCCCTGTTGGCCTTGGGTGGCAACCCGTGATGCTTAAGGATAGAGCCCAGGTGGATGAGCAGTTCATGACATGCAATACTCCACTTTGGCCCTATGTTCGTCTAGACGGGCGGTCGGAGAGGCCCCCTCCGATCAATCGGTTGGTCACGTCAAGCCCTAGCACCTATATGATTTCCCCAACCCTATTGCCCTTATGGCAAGCCCCAACCCCTTTTTATCATATGGGTGCTAGAAGGCGGTGACTGAGGGTCTACATGTCCTGGGAATGACGTTAAACTCTATCTGATGGCGATGTTCCAGTTTTAGAGGTTTGGGGAATGTGGAGCACCCCTTCATCACCATTGCTCCCTGGTCCACTCTGACCCGGAGTGGTAGTACCTGTTAGGGTCCCATCTATGGGTTAAATAGAAACATGTATCTATAAAAAAACTTGTATTATCCATTAAGAATTGGCTTATTTCAAAATTTATCGGCATTAAATGACCCAATGAAGTTAATATGCCGTAAAACCAAACCAAACCAAACTAAACCTTCTATTCTCGTTGCCAGACCCAGAAATAGGTGTGCTAGCCTCACAAACCGCGGATTCTCAAATGTACTTTTAACAAGAAATTAGATCATAAAATGGAAAGTTGCCTCTCTCAACCATACCTGCCCCAGAGAAAAAAATCCCGGGTGGTAGTTCAATTTTACGAAGGGTTACAAACAGGCAGGAATCTTCTAAACGGCAGATCCCACTGGATGCCGGGAGCGGTCGATTACTATCCTCAGTTGTACGAAAACCACGAAAGTGAAGTGTAAATCATATTTATCATAGATTTCGTAGTACTCACCGTAGGTGGGACCACCACTAAAGTCATAAACCCATATTTGCGAGAATCATTGCTATGGGCCAAGTTAGGGCTCTTTGGTTACAATTTCATAATATATAATCAAGCGGTATCATTGCTATAATAAATAGTAATTGAGGCAGTGAACCTCTATGAAAAGTATAGGTATGCACAAAAGCATTTATTTATAGTTTCCGTGCAGAAATATGATCTCACTGACAAGTTAAAACGACAATTCTTCCAAGCCATAGTTATATCAGTGCTACTGTATGGCTGCACCACTTTGACCCTAACGAAGCGCCTAGAGAATAAGCTAGATGGGAGTTACACAAGAATGCTGCGCGCAATCTTAAACAAATTGTGGAAATAACACGCTACAAGAAAGCAGCTATACGGCCACTTGCTACCTATCACACAGACCATCCGCGTAAAGCAAATAAGACATGCTGGACATTGTTGGAGAAGTGGGGACGAACTCATAAGTGACGTTCTCCCATGGAAACCAGCACATAGGCACGCCAATGCGTACCGCCCAGCAAAGACCTACATTGACTAGCTCTGCACAGATACTGGATGCTGCGTGAGGATCTGCCGAGAGCGATGAATAATAGGGACGGTTGGCGAGAGATTGTCAAGGATATCCGTGTTACTGACGCGACATTATGATGATGTTTATAACTTAACTCTGACATTCCATCGCAGCGTAATGGTTAACAAGTTAATCTCGCAAATACGTTGCTACTGAATAGTGAGTACGATCCTCACAGGGTTCTCATATACTTGCAGGCTGGATTATCATGCCATTGTTAGTGAGTGAGTTCAATTCCCAATACTTTTGGCATTGTGCAACGTCTAAGCTAAGTTTAGTGAATATACTATACAAATTAGAAAGGCTAATGAAACTAAATAAGAATACAGGTAAAACGATTTGAAACAGAAGGGCTATAATCGAACAATAGAACAACTGAAACGTACTCTTCCAACACTTCCGTCTTTCATTGCTAAATTTTCCTAATTTAACTACTTAGTTACATTAGGAAGTAAGGAATAAAATGACAGTTATTTCTTCTTTTTACTGGATTTCTTTAAAGATTTATTGAAGAGATTTTTGCTCATATTCATTAAGATAAAACCAAATAATTAGAAATCAATAATACCAACGCATATTTATTAAAATCAAATTTTTAATATCAATATGCAAATTAGCCTTTACCTTAACACCGTAAACTGCTATTTTGTTATATATTTGAATACAATTGCATATTATTAGTATGCAGATAAAGCCAACAGTATAAAAAATGTAAGACAATTTTATTAATAATTGAGGTTAAAATGAAAATAAAATCATGGAAAATATGACGTAAATAACTAGGGGAATTGTGACTTGCGTAGTGATATTGTTTCGGTTACAGACACACAATTTCTATTATAATAAGATTTGAATGAGACCGATATTGATTAAGGGGGTGATCTACGTTGACTGGAGGCATATTCTTGGTTGATAAGGCCAGTGCGAGATACGGTCACAGCGACTGAAGCTGAAGGTCTGGTCAATATTTGATGTTATTGTGTTGTGGTTATTCCTCTTTTATTCTTGAGTGTGTCTCTGCGGGTGTTTTCAAAGGAAGAGACAACAGGGTTTGTGGTGAGATGCCAGCGTCACGGTTCTCGGCTATGGTGAACCATCGTCGATGGTTGATGAGACAGGAAAGGACGGATTTTTTAAAAATCAATTCTTGTATCGCTTCTTAGGTGCTTCTCTGTTGCGATTGCCAAATTGGAGATTGTTTTCGCGTCTGAGGTGGGGCGCCACACCTACCATCAGATCCTCACTTCACCACACAGATCCCTGTTCTCCGTACAAAATGATCTTGTACAGACAATGATTCCTCATCTTGGAGACATGTTACAATTTTTTCCACAAAACTTTTTCTCCTGAAAAGGTCGAAACTAGTCATGAACAATGTTATTATAATGGAGATTATGTGTCTGTCTGTAACTGAAACTGTCACCACCAACGTCGCTTAGTTATGTTCTCAATGGTTATTAAATAATCATTATTTAGTCTTAATTAACATCTTATTTATTTACCATGTTTCTATTAACGTCTAGCTAAAAATAGATTGGCCTCAAAACAGCCCATGTTATTAATGTGTTTAAAATCTTGCAATTAGTGTTATATATCATTAAGAAATAAACGTTTACGTAGCATATAGTGTGAATAATTTGCTTACCGGTTTTAACAAAACTGGATTTAATAAATAATTATTTGGTCTTATTGATTTCTGATATTCGTGTTTTATTTTCAAACGTATTAAAAGCAATCCTATGCATAATTTTATATTGAAATGAATTAGAATAAACCAAAAAAGATATTTCTGTATTAAAATTTCATTAGTCTTTCTAAATCGATATAATATTTAATTATATTAAAACTTAAATACTTGTGTCCGGAGGGTGTATATTTTTGCTTGTTCAAAAAACAAATAACATAAAAGAAATATTCCTGTTTACCGTATCCCTTTCTTTCCATCTTTATATACATATAATACGAGGGTAAGTAAAAAAGTAATGTCATTTTGTGTAGCACAGGTATAATTACCAACACAGGAGCATACATACATAAAAATGAAACTGGTCCTCTGTGGATCTCATCCCTACTTCTCCACATAGTCAATCGTTTCTCTCAATATCAATGATCCACCTTCGAATGAGAGCAGGGTTACCTGCTCCGTAAAATTCTGTTGACTGTTTTTTGAGCCACTTCTTCACAATAGATTTCACTTCCTCGTCACTGGAATAATTTTTGCCTTTCAAACCTTCTTTCATGGGGCCGAAGTGATGATAGTCTAAAGGCGCTAAATCTGGTGAGTTTGTGATCCACAGAGAATCAGCTTGATTTTAATGTATGATACATGTTCATGGGTTGGTATTTATACCAGTCCAATACAAAATGGCGTTACTTTTTGACTAACCTTATATATATATATATATATATATATATATATATATATATATATATATATATACTATGGACGTATATTCGACGTATGAGGGTTCATACACACAATGAACACCCACACTCATATATATATATATATATATATGACATTACTTTGGTATATGTATCCGTTTGTGGGTACATATATCAGGTTTGGGCATTTGTATGAAGCATTAAAGTAAGAAATATCAGAAACTCGGTTATTCTTTAGTAGAGTTTCGTTTATTTAGTAGTAGTAATCTTTCAGGATTTTTATAGCTCCCTTCTTCAGATTGTGTAAGGACAGTAGTGTTGCTGGCTTCTGCTTGTTTCTTCTAGTGGGGATAGCTGCTGCTTGTGGTAGTGTAGTTGTCATCTTTGTGTGTGGGTGTACATATATATATATATATTTGAGAAAGAGCGAGAGAGAGAGAGAGAGAGAACAAGAAAGAGAGATGGATGTAATATGTTTTTCTTTTTCTTTTTCCAGAGTTTTACGCCCGAGAAGAACACTGTTATCCGGTTGAAATTCGAATACATCCTACCCGTAAAAAACATGACATTCCTACAAAAGCAGAAAGAGGAAGACTACGACGCTCTGAACGCCCCGGAGGATAATTCGGAGCCCGCCTACGCCTGGCAAACCCTTCTTTACAGCCAAGTATTATTTGGACACATTCCATCCAGTTTACGCAACCAATTATTATCATCCACAGAGCAAAGCCCGACAACCACTCCCCTACCAATGACAATGCACGAGGTACCAGCTCCACCATTTCTGCTCTCGTCCTCACAGCGAGAAACCGACGAGCGAGAAATCAGACCATCAAATCGACAGTTACCTCGCCCGGCCATACCACCGCCAGAGAGAAAAGTCGAAGCCCTGGCGGTGGCTGGACCCTACCGAGGGCAACAAGCGGGTCGGAACCCCCGTAACGGCGACTCGGTTTGGAGACGGGAGCCGGCCGACTACTCCCAACGGCTGTATGAGAACCACGACGGTCTCGTGACGCGTGAGCCGCATCTATCGTGGACGTCGTGGCACTCTCCGCAGGTAACGACGCCACTGTCTTCGACGTCGAAACAGCGAGAGAAACGCAAGCATATATTTGTGAGAATCGTGGCGCCTTCTGTGTCGTCTATCACTAAGCGGAGAAATGAAGGCGAGAGATCGAGCCGGACTGACGTTAGGTCAAGAGAGGAGAGCGAGGTTGCCCGGCAACCAAAAAGGAGTTCCGAAGAAACTGTTCATAGTGAGAGAAACCAAACAATGAGGAATTTTCAAATTCAGAAGAAAGGATTCCCGATATTTCTTTCAGCTATAACCAGAATCCAAGACAAATTGGATGAGTACCAAACGCAGGATAACCATTATGCTAATCGGATAAGTAAGTATTCTAACATCTACTTTATTATATCTATATCGGTAAGAGTTTGCCTGTCTGTCCTCTGTAACTGTGGTTTCTATGATTTTTAAAAATCTTTGCGTCGTCTGTCAATGTTTTTATTTACTAAGCTTTGTATTAATGTAGAATAGCACACAAGAGATATCATTAGATTACGTATAAAAAGCATTACATTTCTACATTTCACGGAAATATCCGAAACCTTTGAGACGTTACGATGATGATAGGGTTAGCTTTAGGGTCAATTTTAGGGTTAGTGTTAGGGGTATTAAACAGAATAGCGCTCAAGAGATAATATCATTAGATTAAGTATAAAATCCATTACATTTCCTTACCTTTCACGGAATACCCGAAACTTTTGAGACACTTGGGTTAGGGTAATGATTAGTGTTACGGTTATTGTTAGTCTACTTCGGAAGTTTCCGTAATCTAATGCTATTTATACGTAAAATGTGATTCTAATGATATATTTTGCGCGCTATTCTGCATTTATGCACAAAGCTTTACCTCTCTTTGCCGTATTCCCTCTTTCTCCTCTTACCACTTTTTCTTTCTACTCCTCTGCTGTCTTTTCTCATCCTTTTTTTCTCTTCCATCGTTCTTTCTTTTATCTTCTCTCTGCTTCCTTTCTCTCACTAACACCTAAATGACCAATTCTCTCCACTTCCGGTAAATTGTTGTTTTTATCCCCCAACCACTAACTCACAATGAATTGCATTTCCCTATAAGAAGTCCTTCTACTTCCCTTCTGGCTTTTCATAAATTTCCAGCCCGTCAGTAAATACTTTTCAACCACATTAAACCATGTAAGCGGGTGGTCGCGGGGTGCGAATAGATACATTATTTTTAAAAAAATGGTAGGTGTGGCACTCCGCTTCAGACACCAAAAACAATTTCCTTTGTCTAGCGCTAGTGAAAAGAATAGACTCCCTTGCTGTCTTGTTGATACCATCTTTCGCCCCCTTTACTCTATATAAATAGGTTGTCTTAAATTATCATACTGCTGTATATCCACATGTCTTGCTAGTTTAAATAAAGTTGTTATGTAATAAGAATTGTCTTTCTTGAACTGAACTTAGTATTTTTCTAGTGGGAATATTATGAATTATAGATCACGTTACATCAATATGTCTACATCATGGCATACGCTATATAAATAGCTTGTCTCAAATGTGTTTTAAATTTGTTTCAAATTTGTTTTTCAATTAGCTTCTTCCAATCTGTTTGTAATTTGTTTGAAACATGTTTTAAATTCAAATTGGACTCAGCTGAGAACTGCTAACATTTAAAAAATTAATCAAATCTGCGAACGATTAATTTTCGTCTTGTTTTTGTTTTGACGGTTTCTTTGATATTTCTACGAGCAATTAGTTCCAAGTTCCTCGTTAAAGTTGATTGTAGGATTACTCTAGGAAAAATGTTGTATTCGGACTACTGTACTCATCTTTATTGTTACTAGCAAGAATATACGACCTCCGGGAGTTAGTATTTAAGTCTTAGTGTAATGAAATATATCAAATTAGAAAGATTAACGAAATTAAATAAGAACGCATATAAAAAGATTACACTTATTTGAATTATATTTTAATGGGTTTCTGTATAAAATCATTTATAAGATTGATTTTGATATGTTAGAGAATAAAACAATAATATTACAGATCAATAGCACCAAGTACTTATTTATTAAACCCGGTTTTGTTAAAACCAGTATGCATATAAACCACACCATATACTATTTAACATTTACTTCTTTACTGGTATATAAAACACGTCGCAGGATTTTAAACGCACTAATAATATGGACTGTTTTGAGCAAATCTAATACAAATTTTCATAGATACATCGTTAATAAATAAGATTTATTCTTTAGATATTCTACCCCCCCCCCGCACGAGCAGGATGTGACACAAAGTCAATTTCTTAAGCGGAGTTTAACAGGTTTAAATTCAGAGTTTTCCTTCTCCTAGACTGGTTACCTAGCCAGGGTTAAAGAGCCCAGTCCGCCCTGCTATTTATCCATAGCTGGAGGGAGAATTGGATTCATACCTTTCCCAAGGGTATTAGCGCCATATGAAATTCAAATAGCTTCGTCCAGGAATTGAACGCGGGTCGACGAGTCCATTTCCTATGACTCTAACCATTAGACCACGCGTCTCCAAGATTTATTCTTTATATTAATGATTTTGACTATAAATTAGATACTTATTGATAAACCGACGCATTTTCTGAGGGTATTTTGACGTAAAAGTGATGTAGTTCGGTTACAGACAGACACCGAATGTCCATTATGATAAGATCTGCAAATGATTAATTTCCATATTTTTTGTTGTTGTTTCGACAGTTTCTTTGATAATTCTATGAGTGATTAGTTCATCGTTAAAGTTGATGGTAGTAGACATATTGATGTAACGTGATCTATAACTCATAATATTCCCACAAGAAAAATGCTAAGTTCAGTTCAGAAAGACAATTCTTATTACGTAATAACTTTATTTAAACTAGCAAGACATGCGGATATACAGCAGTATGATAATTTGAGAAAATCTATTTATATAGAGTAAAGTCGTCGGGGCGGCCAAAAATACTGTATCAACCAGACAGCAAGGGCGTCAATTTCCTAGTAGGTTTCTTCCTAAACCCCGCTCTGTCGGCTGGGGCGTTAGAATGCACCGACTGCACCTCTGCAGAGGGGTAAGACTCCCCAATGGGGCCCCCTGTTGGCCGTGGGTGGCGACCCGTTGATGCTTAAGGATGGAGCCCAGGTGGACGAGCAGTTCATGACATGCAATACTCCACTTTGGCCCTATCTTGGGCTAGACGGGCGGTCGGAGAGGCCCCCTCCGATCAATCGGCTGGTCACGTCAAGCCCTAGCACCTATATGATTTTCCCAACCATACTGCCCTTATGGCAAGCCCCAACCCCTTTTTATCATATTGGTGCTAGAAGGCGGTAGCTGCGGGTCTACATATCCTGGGAATGACGTTAAACTCTATCTGATGGTGAGGTTCCAGTTTTGGAGGTTTGGGGAATGTGGAGCACCCCTTCATCACCATTGCTCCCTGGTCCACTCTGACCCGGAGTGGTATTACCTGTTAGGGTCCCATCTATGGGTTAAATAGAAAAATGTATTTATAAAAAAAATTGTATTATCCATTAAGAATTGATTTATTTCAAAACTTTATCGGCATTAAATGACCCACTGAGATTGATATGCCGTAAAACAAAACAAACAAACAAATCTTCCTAAACCACAAAAGAACTATTGTCTTTTATTCTTTATTACAGATACAACAAAGGACTATAATGCAGTGAAACCTGCTGGAAAATCTCTATTATATTCCTGGAGAGCAAATGTTATTAGTCCATGCAGTGTAACGTGTGATGCAGGTGAGTAACATTTATTATTTACAAGGTGTGTCAGAAAAGTTCCAGTATGTCAGAAGACTTCGATGTGAGGGGTATCGTCCACTGAGAGTTCTTGCCGCAGGGCCAGACGATCTACCAGCATGTCTACAAAGAGATACTGCGGCGTTGGCTTCGTTCAGTAAGCTTAACGTATTTACTATAACTGTAAGTGCATTTATAAATTTGAAATAGGGAGTTACTTTGGTAGGCAAAGGGTTAAAGAAGGTCGAATAATATTCAAATCAACAGAGAATAGGCAGACCTACTAGGTAGGTCAGCAAAAGTTCCAGGTTGATCGCATTCTTCGATGTGAGGGGCATCGTCCACTGCGAGTTCTTGCCACAGGGTCAGACGATCAATCATCATGCCTACAAAGAGATACTGCGGCTTTTGCTTCTTTCAGTGCGCAAAAAGCGGCGAGAGGTGTGGCAGGATAACTTGTGGGTGCTTCACCAGGACAACGCACCTGCACACACTGCACTGAGTATCTGAGTATTCATGTCCCAGAAGAACATCACTGTGCTGGAGCAAACTCCCTACTCGCCCGACCTGGCTCCATGTGATTTTTCCTCTTCCCCAAGCTCATGGGGGATCATTAAGGGAACCCGTTTTGAGGATGTGCACGACATCAAAAAGGCCGTGACGACAGAGCTACAGAGAATCCCAGAAGAAGCATTCCAGGAGTGCATGCCAGCCTAGCAGAGAAGGATGGGAAAGTGCATTAGACTCCAGGGGGATTACTTTGATAGGGATAACTTGTAGTTTGGAATTTGGATTTGAAATAATTTTTTTGTGACAGCAGTCCTGGAACTTTTCTGACATACCTAATATTATACAGTTTGATTCATTTTACGGTATGTAAATTATAACATAATAAACAGTTTAATTGATAAAATACTGTAGCATGGGGTTCTTATTTGAAAAGGACGTGTTAATAAATATCGTAAAATACTTATCTTTATTCTTGTCTGTTTTTCGATTCTCTTTTGAGTCTAGGATTAATTGATATTCACTTGAGGATATCTTGTCTAGTGTCATTCATAGTTCTTAATGATAACACAATACTTTCTTGTTTTTTGACATGTAATACTTTATGCCTTGGGTGACAGACACGCATCTCACGTCTCATCTTGCATTGCTAATCTTTCCCCCTCTCTCCTTCTCTCACTCTCCTCACTCCCTTGTCTTAACCAGAATTCTACAAATGGCTTAGTTCTATAAAAATCTTTCCACATTATCTACACGTAATCTCTTTCATTTTTCCATCCTACTATATAACAATACTAATTAGCAATACAATTTTAAATGAAAACCTGTCAATGTAATTATGACACTTTATTGGAAAAGAGCTAAATAGGAACTACACAAGGATGCTGCTTATTGTTTTTAACAAATCTTGGACGACCTAGCCCACAAGAAAACAGCTGTACGGCCACTTACCTCCTATCGTACAAACCACCCAAACAAGATAAAAAAGACTCTATTAGGAGGTAAAAAAACGAACTCATAGATGATGTTCTTCTGTGAAAATCGACACATAGTCACACTAGTGTTAGGTTATTTAGTGCCGAACTAATTTTTATAGTTGAGAATTATTTTTATTTGATATTCATTTGAAGAAGAATACAATGGTTGTTTTTTTTATAACATTACGCAATATAAACAATGTCACATAAAACAAAAACAAAAATGTAATGTTGGTTGTTATAGTAATGTGTGGAGGATGATCACTAATTAGGACTGAGCCTGTTCTAGTAGTGACTACCTCAGTTGTTTTTTGTTGCTTTTTTACATAGTTTGAAAATAATATAACTTCAACTAACTATTCTTAAAAAATAATTTGCACACAGTTATATAGTTTTAAGTATTCCAATATAATTTTAATAATTTTCTTGTCCTTATATTGTTTTAGGTAACAAATAAAGTTGAAAATCATTTGAACTAGTTAAAAATTTCATACTGAATTGCAATATGAATGTTTGAAAACCAATAAATGAATAAAATGATATATAGATTATAGCTTCAAGTAACTATTCTTAATTAAAACATTTTACACACAGTAATGTAATTTAAAGTATTCCTTACTAATATAATAATGATAATTTTTATGTAATTATGTGGCTTTAGGTAACTAAATCCACAATCATTTGAACTAGGTAAACATTTCTTGCTTATTTGTTTGAATGTTTGAGATGTGGCTTGATAATTTATTATTTAGAGTTTTCGAACTGTTCTCCTCATCTTTATTGATATGTACACAACTTTCCGGCCGATGTGCCTTCAGGCCTTCTTCGGGTTTTTCTTGGCGAACTCGGGAGCCTTCTAAATCTAATTAATAAAATTTCATACATAGTTGCAATATAAATGTTTTAAGACACACACACACACACACACACATATATATATATATATATATATATATATATATATATACAAGTTTTGTTGATTGAACAGACAATTCCTGTCTGACAAGTCTTTCATTGATCCTTTCCAATCTTCGGGCCATCCTTCTGGTGTCAGGGTCAGTCCACCGAAAGTTTCAACATAGCGCTTTCGGCATACACTTTGCCATCCTCAGGTGGGAAACGATGGAATAGTTTTCATGTCTCGTTTTTAACGAGAACGAGAAGATTGGAAAGGGTCAATGAAAGACTTGTCAGACAGGAATTGTCTGTTCAATTCAACAAAACTTGTATAAAAGAAAAATGCTGCCAAAATACACTTATTTTAATATATATATATATATATATATATATATATATATATATATATATACATATATATATATAGTTTAAAAGTATCTAATAAAATCCTTAATCATTTGAAGTAGGTTGGTTTGTTTTACGACTTAACCTTATTTTCATTTAATGCCGAATCAAGTCATTTTGATAAACAAAGAACACAGCTTACCTCTAGTACTAGCTGTTGCTTAAGTATTTACCAACGAACTAGGTACACATTTCATACTTAATTGCAATACTAATGTTTTAAGAGCCAATATCTATTAATAATGGAGATTAAGTTTAGATACTACCCCACTGCTTACGTCCCATAACCCAAAATCGTCATCACATAGAATAAATCCACTAAAAATTGAGCATGCAACCTTAGACGATCCTGATTGTTTTTTTAAAAAACTAATCGTAATAAATACATGCCTGGTATTATATATTTATGTATAGTTTGTTTTATTTTAATACAAATTTAAAGTTATCAGAACTAAGTTTCCATTTCAAATTGTTTTATTTTGTTTACTCCTTTAATAAGTTTAATGATTTTACTTACTTATGGTACACACTCTAACATTGAATTTTTAACTCTCACCCCTCAAGCAATATATTTCTAAAATTAATTTTTATACCACCCGGAAGGTGCTTTTTTTTTTTTTTTTGCTACTGTTCACAATCGTTTTAAAAGAATTCACCTTACAGTATTTTGTCTCATTATCATTGGTTGTTATATTGACAACGTTTCGGCCGCTGTATTTCTCGGCTTTCTTCAGGTGTCTTCTTCGGGGAATTTCGAATCGAACCCATTATTCAATCCACGAGGAAAGATTGTTTTAATTTCGAAGTCCATACCTTGGAATATCTCGTATCATTTAATCCATCTTAAGGCGAATATTTTGTATCAGTTAATTCGTCTTAGGGCGAATATCTCCCATCGGTTAAATTCCCCTTGAGGCGAATATCTTGTTTCAGTTAATTCGCTTTGAGACGTTGACAACCGAATGAGACAATATAGCCCCGTGGATTGAATAAAGGGTTTGGCACGATTTTCCCCGAAGGTTACCTACTAACCATTGATAAAAGACACCTGGTGAAACCCGTAGGGTGTAGCGGCAGAAACGTTGAGAATAATAGAAGGATAAATAAATAATTCAAATAATAACAATTCTTCATCTTAGAAGTTAAGATAGATAATGTCAGTAAATTATTTTTGGGAAAGAAAAAATGAGACACCCCCCCAAAAAAAGAAATATAATTTAGCAATTGTCTAAGGGAGATAACTCAAGTCTGAGTTTTTACAATGTACCCTTCATCATCATCATCATAATTGCACGGATTCCCCTGATCCTTTCTCTCTCGCGCCACTCGTCCCTATCGATCATCGCTTCTGGCAAGTCCCAAACAGCGTCTAGTGTACGCACAAAGCTGTTCAATGTAGATTTTTGATGGTCGGCCAACACTAGTATGTCTGTGTATGTTCTCACAGAACATCACCTATGAGTTCGTCTTTACGTCCACAGTAGTGTCTAGCATGTCTTTTTCGTCTTGCTTGGATGGCTGGTGTGATAGGAGGTAAGTGGTCATACAGCTGCTTTCTTGTGGGTACATTGTCTAAGATTTGTTAAAGTCACCACGCTGTATCCTTGTGTAGTTCCCATCGATGTTTAAATATTCCAATTCCTCATTCCAAAATATTTTTTTTTATTCAGTACTCAAGCAATCAATCATTGCTGTCCATCGTATCCGATGATGACACCGCGCGAATCATTTTCCTTCAATTTAATCGGTCTTTGGTTGCGTCTTGCCAACTGCCTATCGGGATGTTAAAGTCTTTCAGGTTTCTCTTAATGTTGTCTTTGTACCTGAGCTGTGGTCTACCATTCCCCGTGATCCCTCTCTCAGGTTAGTAAATAATCTGTCGTCTGTTTAAGTGGCCAGTCCATCTCAGGTTGCATTGGACAAGTATTTCGTGCATGCCAGGGAGTCCAGTTCTCTTCAGGATGGTCCTGTTTGAAATATGTTACCACCACTTGACATTTAATATACTGCGCAAGTGACGTATGTAGTAGACATGTAGTATATGGCATCCACTTTGTATATCGTCCAGGCTTCCACACCGTACAGTACTAAATTCAGTACTAATTGTAAGAAAAAAAGCTTAATGTTTTTGTAACTGAAAAAAATCATGAAACTCTTTCAAACCAATGGGTACCTTTATTTGAAGTACTATTTTAAATGTAACCCACCCCCTAAATAAAATTCAATGACGAAAAAATGTCTATTTTTAATTCTTACCTTTTTATTGTTACATTTTTATGGGTTAAAAAGAAAATACATTAAATACATTTTCTAACATTGTAACTCAAAGAGAAAAATAAAATTGTTTCAAACCACTTACGAATTTAGGGTAAAATTTTAAAAAAATATCTTAAACATAGTTATTCACCACGGGTAGGATGTGACACCAAATCGCAAGTATAAGGAATCCAGAGTTTCCCCAAGAAAGTGTCATAATTAATTACATCGACAGGTTTTAATTTCAAATTATATTGCCAATCAGTACTTAATTAATTAAAATGTTGATTGTGTTATCATTAAACAATGTCGAAATATTAAAATACTTCAAAATAATTAAAACATCTTTTAAATTATTTAAGTAATAATTAATCAGAAAGTATCATGTTCGGAGATGCTCGCTGTCAGTAAGGTTTGTCTCACAAGAGTTGTCCGGCAAAATACGAGGATGACTCAAAAGGTAATGCCATTTTCTTTATTTTATGTGAAGTTAAAAAAACTAAAACTAAAACTAAGGCCTACGTTGACACTCTAACAAGGCTCAGAGAAAGAATCCGATAAGTAAGACCCAACTTGCCAATCGAAAATGTCCTCATTTTGCATGACAATGCTCGACCACACACACAAGTATCAGGACAAGGGAGAAAATCGCCTCATTCGCGTGGACAATTTTACCACATCCTCCATAAACACCAGATTTTGTGCCTTTAAACTATCATCTCCTCGGCCCCATGAAAGAAGGTTTGAGAGGCAAACATTATTTCAGTGACAAGGAAGTGAAATCTGTAATGAAGACGTGGCTCAAAGAACAGTCAACAGCATTTTATGTGGCAGGGATACATGCTCTCATTCGAAGGTGGAACATTGAGAGAAACTGTGACTATGTGGAGAAGTTGGGATGTGATCCACAGAGGACCAGCTTCATTTTGATGTATGATACATGTTCACGTGTTGGTAATTATACCTGTCCTAAACGAAATGGCATTACTTTTTGAATCACCCTCGTATAAAAGATTCTGTCTTTTGGTCAGCTCACTAAGTACTAAGCCTGGCGTAACTGGAAAATGAAATTACGTAAAAGAAACATTATTTTGATTATGTGGAGAGCAACGCACAAACCGAAGCTCATGCGGTGGTCACTATTAAAATTTGCGCGTATGCTTATTTTAAGGCGCTCGGGCACTGGGCAATAAACCCAGCCCTGTTCCTTCTAGACGATGTCTTTATTGTGGTACGTATAAACACAATATTCAAGCCACTTTAACCTCGGGCTCTGTTTCGGTGTTTCTTTTTAATTATTTTAAAACCAGTCATCGTCAGACGATAACCTTGAATACAAACGTAGTTTCGGAGCTAAAATGCCCCTGGAACTAGTGGTACCGATATTTTAGCTCCAAACCACGTTCTAATTCAAGGTTAAACAATTAACACCTAAACAAGACCCGAGTTTACTGTGGTCTGAAGATTGTGTTTATACATAACACAAAGATGAGGACAACAGTCCGAAATGTCAATATTATTTATATTTACGCGATTGTTTGCTGTTACGCCATGTGTCCATCAGCACATCGAAAAATAATCAATATCTTTCAATATATGGAGTGATAAGATAAAAAAAGTTTACAGCTGATTACTTATTTATAAGACAGAGACATTACAAATGAATAAGCTATTGTCTATGTAAATTAAGATTCTTCCAAGAAATTAGAATATCACACTTTATGTTTTACGTCACATGGCGCTGAAAAAGAACCATTGGTTGCCATTTTAGAAAGGTTAATCATCTCTGAGCCTGCTTAGGAATTCGTCATTATTCACGAAGCTTTGTCTAAGAAAATGACCCGATCGACGGAGCAGCAGGGAAGAAAGGAAAAACGACCGTTTTAAATACCAACGTAAAAATATAAATGTAGGTTATCTTGGTATACTATCTCAAATATCAAGGTGTGAAGGCCGTTGCCTTTCAGATGAAATCTCTCTCTCTCTCTCTCTCTCTCTATCTATTATCTATTATCTATCTATTATATATATATATATTATATATATATATATATTGTAAATAATATTAGTGCTATATATATACAGTATGTGGAGAAAGGTAGACAAACACGGGATGTTGTACTACAATAAACATCCATTTTCTACAACAACCCGTGTTTGTATACCTTTCTCCACGCACACACACACACACAACACACACACACACACACTCACACACACACACACACACACATATATATATTATATATATATATATAATATTAGTGCTTATATTATTTAGTGCTATATATATATATAATATATATATATAGATAATATTAGTGCTATATATTATATATACATATATATATATATATATTTTTTAGATAATATTAGTGCTATTATTAGTGCTATATATATATATATATATATATATATTTGTAGATAATATAGTGCTATATATTAGTGCTATATAATATATTATATATACATATATATATATATATATATATATATATATATATATATATATATATTGTAGATAATATTAATGCCATATTTGTAGGTAGACAGTACTCAATATCATTGATAGAGCATTTATATTTAAGTTAAGATAGTCTTGATCTTTGTCTGAAGATCGCATTGGTGAGATACTGTCAGTAACCAGGTGTTGACTCCATATCCACGCTACCTAAGTCAATAACCATTACATAACTTTATCAATGTAAGAACCAATCCTGGCGAGATGCATAAATACAACACACACACACACACACACACACACACACACACACACACACATATATACATATATATATATATATATATATATATCAATCACACAAATGTAATTAAAGGTAATCTGTCGAGGAGACTTCAAACCTGTTGAACTCCGCTTAAGAAATTGGCCTTAAATATATATATATATATATATATATATATATATATATATATATATATATATATTATATAAATGTAATGAAATAAATATATAAAGGTTTTACATATCTATTTATTAGGTGACAAAGGAACATTCACGAACATATTGGTTTCATGCGATATGCGCGCAAACACAAACGCTCACACGTCCGCATTGATCAAATTTTACATACTCATAGAACAATATATTATGAGTGTGACTAGTTACCCCGCATACACAAACTTTATGTTGTCCATAGACACTGACATACATTCAAATTACCACCACATACATACGCACATCACTTTATCCAATCATACACATCCTATGTCTATTCAATTTTCTGAATTTTCTTGAAATTTTTTTCGATTTTCCTTGCATTTGAAACATCTTCACCTGATGATTGCCTCGCATGAAACCAATATGGTCGTGAATGTTCCTTTCTCACCTAATAAATAGATATGTAAAACCTTTATATATTCATTTTATTACATTATATAACAGCTCTATTTTATATTGAGCACTCTACCAATAATACTGCATTTGGTACGCCATTCCAGCAAAAGCTGAAACAGTGACCATCCCCCCCCCACACACAGACCCCCACACATATATATATATTTATATTTTTTTTTTCAGAATTCTCCAGAAAAAATGTATATATAATACACCATGAATTTCTGTTTACCATTTTTGATAAAATTAGCGATACATGTGTGTAGAAATAGATTTATGAAGCGAAATGACCGATTTTAAACCTTTTTCTTTAACATATATATATATTAGGAGAGAGAGAGAGAGAGAGAGAGAGAGAGAGAGAGAGAGAGAGAGAGAGAGAGAGAGAGAGAGAGGGAAAGAATGCCAAAATCAGATGCAAATCCAGACACATCACCAGATTAATACGTACTTACACACACACATACACACACGCACACACATATATATATATATGTATATAGTCACGAAGCCAAACTTAGACCGAAAATGTCTGTTTCATTAATGGTATCATATGATCTTATCACAAAAAAAAAAACGAACAAAAATTCCGGTTCACACAACAAACCGCGCTTTTTAATAAACCAATAATTATTTTCTTTTATAGGCAAGGTTGGGTGTTGTTGAAGGGTTTTGCTATTTCTGGTGAAAGAAATGGATTCTATCTAGTGTCGATAAAAGAGATATAAAGGATAACATTTATCAATCACAACAATTTATGACAATATCATTATCACACGATAACGTCTTGGAAGTATTTAATATCAAATATTTGATATTTCCTGTCAGCAATTATTAGTCGTTTTTATATATTTTATATTATATATATTTTATATTTACA
>CM042145.1:105814334-105826834 GCA_023376005.1 Doryteuthis pealeii
ATATTAATATATACTTTATTCAACAATGCTTCTAAAATAAACAAACATCCAAAAATCTTACATATATATATATATATATATATATATAATATATAATGAATAGTGAATGAAAAAATGAGAAAAGTATTTGCATGGAAAGGTGCTCAATGCTAATAAAGCAGAGCAGCTTTATAATATAAACGCTACAAAATTTGATTTTTACCATTTCACGACTGGTTTTTTACATCTCAACCACTTCTCATCTGATGATTGGACTACCAAGAAACTTGAAGTTATGAGTGTGAAATCATAATATCAACATTAATTATATATATATATATATATATATATATATATATATATATATAATCGCAAATACAATACTATGGTACTAATTTATTGTTACAAAAGTTTCATGCGTATCAGGCAATCCTCAGACGGTTGAATAGTGAAAAGCGACTGGTCAAGCGTTTGTTTTACGTGATGGTTGTTCACGTGGTAGATTCTTATTTCGCAAGACTTATATATTTTAAAACATACAATGTGTAGCGATTATCTTCCCTTGTTTGGTTGGAGTTGACATTTATCAAGGAATTATCTTTCCTGCTGCGAGGTTTAGTCGATAGGGGGCGTTGCAACCCAGCTATTTAAACACAGCCCGCGAAATGTCCTGCGTTCGGTAACCTTCTGGGATCGCCTAGCACATTATAAGAAATTGGTGTTAGCAACAGAAGTTAACATCTCCTTAATTGTTATACGTGCTTTGGTCTTGGTATTCAGATGTAAAAAAAAAATGTAATTAAGAGGGATATAAAATAAGCTTGGTGATAGAAACGAATTTGTTGATATGTCTACATTTAGAAACTAGTTCGCTTCTTTTGTTCAGCAAATTATCATCAGCATTTTGCAGAATACATACTTTTTCTTTCATAGATTTAATACTGCTCTGCAAATTTAGCATTGAGCATTTGTATGAAAACACTTTTCATATTCGCTATCCTTCATTATATATGATGCTACGAAATGTTTCGTTTTAAAAGGATAAGGGAAATATCCCCCCAATCACCAACGAAACAGATGCGAAACGTTAATTGTTTTTGTTATATACTGTCAGTGGACTCGACAAAGAACATGGAACCCATGTATATATAAAAATATTAAGTTATATTTTTATTCTTCGATTGTGTGTAGACTGAGAGTCGTCGGTTAAGAACTGCACATACACAGGAGCCTTCGGAAGTTCTGAGTGCGAGCACTCAGTCTGCTCAACCCAGATTTTAAAGTTTTTTTAAAAATTCTTTACCTCAACAGGGTCACGCCACTTGGATCGTGACACATACGCAGTTTTCTTGTTAAAACACCTACTCGCCCACGCAGCTTGTTTTTATTGGTTATGAGCTACACCTACACATTTTCTGTGCCTATGCATTGTCAATTTACACCTGCATTTTCTGGGTGTCAAAGGTCGGTTCAATGCGTTCAAGGCAATATCCTGTTTTTGTTTTAGACCCATGTTTGACAACAACGTATTTCCTGCGCCTACGCCCTAGTCATCTGCGCCTGGTTCCCGGGTGCAAACCAGTCGACCAGGCAATATATTACATTTTGAGGGTTTTTAAATTTTGATTTGAACTCTTAAAAAAAGAGTATACGCAAGTACGGGACACCCACCGAGAATCGAACTCACTATTCAGTAGTAATTTATCTGCGACACTAGCTTGCTAACCATTGCATAACGATGGGACGCGCCAAGTAGGTATTTATCCTAACCATTCACAATGGGTCGGATGTGACGTAAGGTTGGTAGTATGGAGGAGGATCGAACTCAATTTTTCAGTTGTAATGGATCTGCGAGACTAGCTTGCTAAACCTTACACCTCGACACACGCCCAAATCAGTATATATATATATATATATAATCAATAGTAATATTATGGATTTGGACTCATAACTTAAAGTTTCATGGTTATGCAATCCTCAGATGAGTCAGATGTTTGAGATTTTAAAAACCAGTAGTTTTTTAGCGTTTATATAAACGTGAAGCGTTTTCACGCGATGGGATAATATAAAGCTAAAATCTATATATATATATTACCCCCCACCCCGTACAAACAGGATGTGACAGAAAGTCAATTTCTTGCGCGGAGTTTAACAGGGTCGAATTCAAAGTTTTCCTTCTCCTAGTCTGATTACCTATGCAAGATTAAAGAGCTCTGTCTGAAATATAGCTGGAGGGAGAGTAGTTGGATTCATACCTTTCCCAAGAGTATTAGCGCTATGTGAAATGCAAACAGCCTTGTCCAAATTGTAAACTCGGATGAACGAGTGCATTTCTTATGATTCTAACTATTACACCACGTGACCAAATTAGTATAAGACAGAGTTAAACTTCTCGTAAAACATAACGTGAAGATGATGATGATGATGATTTTGTCCTGGAAAATGTCCGCATTATGAAAAAAGTAAATTCACACATTAAAAAAAACCCAAAACAAAAACAAACTTAACGAACAATGCAAAGAGCTCACACTAATTTTCTATTGTTAAACTCCAAAAAAAAAAAGCCGGTTTTATGAATAGATCTGTTGTTTTTTTAGTCAAATTAGTATTAAAACAAAAAGAACATATTTAATGTAATCTGAATATATTAATATCTATTATTAATGGAGATTCGCTTCCGGTTTTTGTCTGTAACAAAAATTACGTCACTGCTTACGTCACATTACCCAACACATAATCCAACGTCATAACATAGAATAAATATACTCAAAATATGAGCATGCAACGTTAGACAATCCTCATTGTTTCAATAAATAGATGCCCGGCGTTATATATTTATATATAAATTGTTTTATTCTAATATAATATTTAAAGTTATTGGACCTGTTTCTATTTCAAATTGTCTTTCTTTCTTTTTTACTCCTTTAATAAATTTGACGATTAAGTATGTATACTTATGGTACACACTCTATGCCATTGAATTCTCAGCTCCCATCCCCTCAGGCAATATCTTTCAAAAAATTATTTTTACATCGCCTGGAGGGTGTCGTTTTATTTTGCTAGTAGAAATAAAACAGATTAGATTAATACAGACTGGGTGACTACAATATTCTCTGTATTATTTGGACTATTCGGACTATTGTCCTTATCTTTATTGTTATATACACTAAGTTTCGGTCGATGTGTGCCATGTTTCCAACTGCACAACCGATATAAGGGTTGAGTTTAACATAGTTCTAAGTGACAATCATCTCTAGGTTTCGGGTTCAATCCCAGTCAAGGGCGATAATAACATAGAATACTTGATATAGCTTAACACTTGGACTCAGTCATCGTTAATGGAATGAGAACTGTCTACCTTCATGGATTGAATAAAGTGTTCAGTTCGAAGTTCCGTGAATGCTCCCGATTACGACATGAAGGCTCACTAGTTCGACATCAAAGTTCCAGAGTTTTAAGAGCAGGTTTCCGAAAACTTCAAGAAACACCTAAAGAAGACTGGAGGGCACATCGGTCGAAACGTTGTGTATATAACCAATCCAAATGATAGAAATTATCAAACCTCATCTAAAAAATTTAGAGAAATAGTATAATATTTTTCCTCAATAATTCTCAGTTATATCTGAGACTATTCATTATGAATAACTAACAATATTAATATTTACCAAGAACAAACTAAGATACAGAAACTTAAATGGTTGGCTGATGGATTTTAACGGTATATCAACCCGTCATGCCTAAAGGTTAGGAAATAATATATTTTGTATATCTATATTTACACGTTTGTAGTTAAGGGTTTTAACTATATGTTATCATCATTGGGGATCATGTTGAGGGATTAGTTTTTTGTAGTATTGATCGGATTTGTGTTTATATTTTTTCTTATAACTCTATTTCCCACAAAAACGACAGAATGTCATCTATATTGATTTTTCAAATAGATTTTTCATATTATTTGCATAAAAAATGATGATGAATTGAAGAACACCGTGATCAAATGGCTAAAAAAAAGATTTCTATGTATAGTTAAAAAGAGTCGTCATTTGTTGGAAGGCGGGAAACATCTGAAGAAGACCGGAGGGAACATTGGCCGAACCGTTGTGTAGATAACAATAAAGATGAGGACAATAGTCCGAAAAATCCAAATAATACAAATTATCAAGACTCATCTAAAAAAATTCGGAGAAATAGTTTCGTCATTTGTTGGGGACCGGGAAACACCGGAAGAAGGCAAGAAGGCCGGACGGCAGATCGGCCGAAACGTTGTGTAGATAACAATAAAGATGAGGACAATAGTCTGAAAAATCCAAATAATACAAATTATCAAGACTCATCTAAAAAAAATTCGGAAAAATAGTTCCGTCATTTGTTGGGAGGCGGAAAACACCGGAAGAAGGCCGGTGGGAACATCGGCCGAACCATTGTGTAGATAACAATAAATATGAGGACAATAGTCCGAAAAATAATACAAATTATCAAGACTCATCCCCAAAAATTCGGAGAAATAGTTCCGTTATTTGTTGGGAGGCAGGTAACTTTGGAAGAAGGCCGGGGGGCACCTCGGCCGAACCATTGTGCAGATAACAATAAAGATGAGGACAATAGTCTGAAAAATCCAAATAATACATATTATCAAGACTCATCTAAAAAAATTCGGAGAAATAGTTCCGTCATTTGTTGGGGGGTCGGGAAACACCGGAAGAAGGCCGGAGGACACATCGACCGAACAATTGTGTAGATAACAATAAAGATGAGGACAATAGTCCAAAAAATAATACAAATTATTAAGACTCATCTAAAAAAAATCGGTGAAGTCGTTCCGTCATTTGTTGGGAGGCGGGAAACTTTGGAAGTTCTTCGATAAAATCCAAATGTTTGTCATGTTTCTATTATTTCTTTCATCAGGTGGGTGACTGGACTTTGGAGTGTGTGTTCTCGCAGCTGTGATCTTGGAGAACAATTTCGCTCTGTCCGTTGCTGGAGGATGTTAGCACCTGGTTTCGACAGTTCTGTTCATGATTACTTGTGCCCACCCGAGGAGAGACCAATAGCCACCAGGAAATGCAATGAAATCCCTTGCGGTCCTCAGTGGGAAATGTCTCCATGGTCTGAGGTAAGTTGAATTGTCAATACAATTAATGAGGAATTCAATAAGAAAAATATATGTGGGAGGAATGTGACGTTTCGTTGATTTTATCAAGCAACAGGAATGATTGTGTAAAATGTTGATTGGTTGGATTTTAAGGAATGTCAACCCCTGTTGGATTATTTTATGCCGAAGACGTTTGCATTTATCCGTTCTTGATGGGTATTCAATTTTTTAAAAATTTAAACTCAATTTAAAAAAATATTTTTCTAGTTTACCATAGATGTAACCCTAACAAGTACTACCACTTCGGGTCAGAGTGGACCTGAGAGCTCCAAAATTGAAACTTCCTTATTAAATGCAGTTTAATGTCATACACAGGGCACTAAGGCATCGTCTTCTGGCACATATATGATAAAAGGGTTGTGATTTGCCACAAGGAAAATAGGGTTGGGACAATGACATAGAAGCTAGGGTTTGACGTGACAAATTTGATTGATCGGAGGTGGGTGGGGGGCTCTCCGACCGCACGTCTAACCTAAGTAAAAGCCAAAGTAAAGTGTTGCATGTCATAGACTGCTCAGCCACCATGACTCCGTCCTTAAGCATCACGGTCAACACTTACGGCCAACAGGTGGACACATTGAGGGGATATTACCCCTTTGCAGAGCTGCAGTCAGTGTATTTTTCTGCCCTGCCAATAGGATGGATAAAGGTGGGAATGTGACGTTTGGTTGATTTATTAAGCAACAAGATTATGTAAAATGTTTATTATCAGTTTAATTGCAAATAGACCTCATCTCCATCCGGAGTTAAGCAGAGATGAACCTGTGCAGTCGTAAGATGGGTGACCATTTAATGTCAACAGGTTTTACTCTCTAGATCACCTGACAGGATTTAGTGTCGACATGCACTGTAAGAAAAAAAAATGAAGGAGGGAATGTAACGTTTTCGTACGAGATTAGTCTTATTAAGCAAAGGGATTGACTGTACAGATGTTTATTAACAATGTAATTGTGAATAGACTTCATCGGACTTTAAAAAATAATAAAGAATTGTTTAAAATTAGAATGCTGGGACAAAAAGACAGAAAATGAGATAATGAAAACCAGTAAAAAAATGTATATACATCATTTAAGAATTCTAAATTGAAAAAATTGAATTAAACCATGGGACGCGCCCTGAGTAAATAGTAGTGTTGCGCATTTGGAATGGGGTGATGATGAGTCGATTATAAATTATGCCTATTAGCTAACAAGATCAATGCTTTGCCTCCAATGACACAAATCGTCCAAATAAGATGAAGAAAAGATGCTGGTGCCCCGCGTAAGACCTGCTAGGGCGATGAGAGATAGTGACGGTTGAGGAAAGAGAGAGAGAGAGAGAGAGAGAGAGAGAGAGAGAGAGAGAGAGAGAGAGAGAGAGAGACTCATGAGTATCCGTCCTGTCAGCGCGACCTAATGATGATTGTATTATGAGTGGATGCTAAACGGCTTCGGCTCCATCAAGAAAGAAATGATTTTAAAACGTAACGTAAAAAGCATTAGTAAGGTTGCTGCACAGAGGACCTACCAGGAACGATGAATGATAGAGATTTTTGGAGAGAGAGAGAGAGAGAGAGAGAGAGAGAGAGAGAGAGAGAGAGAGAGAGAGACTCACTCATGGGTATCCGTGCTGTCAGCGCGACCTGATGATGATTTATTTGTTGGTTTGTTTTACGGCATATCAACCCATTCGGGTCATTTAATACCGAATCAAATCATTTTGATGAACAAAAGACTCAAGTTTCTTACAGTACCTGCTCTTGCTTAAGTGGTTCCCCAATTAAGTATTGAACTGGCTCATCGCTGCTTAACTTTTGGGATCTAGTGGGAACCGGTGCTTTCTGCGTAACTTGACCGTCAACATCATGTCATACAAGCAGCACGGATATCCATGACAATCTCTCGCTAATCATCCCTATCATTCATTGCCTCCGGCAGGTCCTCTGTGCAGCATCCAGTATCATTGCAGAGCTGGTTAATGTAAATCTTTGCTGGACGGACCATGCTAGCATTTCCAGGTGCTGGATTCCACAGGAAAACGTCGCTCATGTGTTCGTCCTTGCCTCTCCAGCAGTATCCAGCATGCCTTGTTCGTCTCACTCGGATGGTTTGTGTGATAGGGGGCAAGTGGCCGTACAGCTGTTTTCTTGTGGGGTGCTGTTTCCACGATTTTTTTTTAGGAACGGACTCAGCATTCTTGTACAGTTACCATCTAGCTTATTCTGTAGTTGTTTTGATGGTCCAGCACTGATACACGTACGACTTGGAAGAATTGACGCTTTATCATGTCAGTAAGAGATGATAATTGGTGTAGTATACTGTAGGGTCGGTAGAGAGTATGACTAGGAACCACAAAGTTCCGGGTTCGATACCGGCCCTTGCCAACTCAATGTATGAGTAGCACAGCGATATGTGCCGTAAAGTGAGGAGCTGATGGTAGGAGTTGCGCTCTGTCTCAGACGCCAAAACAATCTCCTTGGTATATGGCTAGTGAAAAGGGGAGACGCTCTCGCTGATACCTACTTTAGGCCACCCCGACGACTTTACTTAATTATGCATTTAGATTAAATGCAAAGTGTGTAGGCACTTTCATCTGAGGGTCTTCGGCATACGCGCATTGTAAATAAATAATGCGGTGGGGTCTGCGAAACCAATTGACTACCTCAGATGCGGTTCAACTGTAATTAGTGAATCTGAAAACATCAAGCAAGCCAAGAAAAGATCAAAAGTTAAACTTTAATTAAAATTAACATGAAACTACGTTTGGGAAGGAACTGTTTCTCTGTTTCAGACTGTTTATTATCTCTTGTTCACCGCCGTGTTGTTGAGGCTGTACAATACACCAACTGCACCTCTGCAGAGGGGTAAAATCTCCCCCAATGGGTGGCAATCTGTGATGCTTATCGACAAACTCAAACAGCCTCGCCCAGGATTTGAACCCGAGTCGCCGATTCAATTTCCTCCGCCAATAACCGTTAAGCTAACGTACATCCTGCGTGGTGTTATGGTTTGAAAGTTGTCAGAAAGAGTCCGATTCACACGGGTCACACACACACACACACACACACATATATATATATATATATATATTATGGACTCTCTCGTCGATTTCGACGCATGAGGATTTACACACACAATGAACACCCACACAGTCATTTGCTTATAGTGGTGAAGGCTTGTGTTGGACAATGCACACTTTTTGGCACAGTCGATAGGAAAGAATTGGTGCATCAAGGGTTGCCACAAACCCAATCAACGACCGACCTCAGGAATTTTGAATTCAGAGTTATCCCTCTCCTAGACTGGTTACCTACCCAAGGCTGAAGAGCCCAGTCTGCCCTACTATTTAACCCATAGCGGGAGGGAATTTTGAATTCAGAGTTATCCCTCTCTTAGACTGGTTACCTACCCAAGGCTGAAGGGCCCAGTCTGCCCTACTATTTAACCCATAGCTGGAGGGAGAATATATGGATTCATACCTTTCCCAAGGGTATTAGCGCTATGTGAAATGCCAACAGCTTCGTCTAGGAATTGAACTCGAATCGACGAGTCCATTTCCCACGACTCTAACCACTAGCCCACGCGCCCCCACATACATCATATATCATACATCATACTTGTAGCATGAGGTAAAGTCAATTACTCTAATAGTCAAATACCTCTAAAGTAAACATAATTATAAGGAGGTTGTGGAGTTCAATCGCTCCATTCAGTAGCAGTGGATTTGCGAAACTATCCAGTTAACCATTACACTGTAATAAGACACCTTCCAATGGCTGTAAGTACAGTGGTATCTTGAGTTACGAGTGTTCCACCGCCCTGTCGGCTGAGGCGTTAGAATGCACCGACTGCACCTCTGCAGAGGGGTAAGACTCCCCCAATGGGGCCACCTGTTGGCCGTGGGTGGCGACCCGTGATGCTTAAGGATAGAGCCCAGGTGGATGAGCAGTTCATGACATGCAATACTCCACTTTGGCCCTATCTTGGGCTAGACGGGCGGTCGGAGAGGCCCCCTCCGATCAATCGGCTGGTCACGTCAAGTCCTAGCACCTATATGATTTTCCAAACCCTATTGCCTTTAGGGCAAGCCCCAGCCCCTTTGTATCATATGGGTGCTAGAAGGCGGTGGCTGCGGGTCTACATGTCCTGGGAATGACGTTAAACTCTATCGGATGGTGAGGTTCCAGTTTTGGAGGTTTGGGGAATGTGGAGCACCCCTTCATCACCATTGCTCCCTGGTCTACTCTGACCCGGAGTGGTAGTACCTGTTAGGGTCCCATCTATGAGTTAAATAGAAAAATGTATTTATAAAGAATTGTATTATCCATTAAGAATTGATTTATTTCAAAACTTTATCGGCATTAAATGACCCACTGAGGTTGATATGCCGTAAAACAAAACAAACCAAACCAAACCAAACGAGTGTTCCAGCTTGCGAGTTTTCCGAGTTACGAGCTGTCATTAGGTTGAATGTTGGCTTTTTGTTGAGAGTTAAAGTTTGTGTTACAAGCGAGCTTCAGATTCACTAAAATCATTGAAGTTTCCAAAATTACTAGACCAATGAAATATATTATTTATTATAAAAAGAAATAAACATTAGAACATATTTCAGCACATAATTCATTACATTCTGTTTTATTGTGTTTGTGGAGTAGTGTTGAACACAGTAAGTTCTCGGCTCACGTGATAGAGGCTGGTTTCACAGTTGTACTCATTTAGCTTACCGTTAGGTACTGCGATACTTAAAGAAATAGTAAGATTACTTCAGACACGTCCAAAGTCTTGCCCGTGGGCCAATTATGGCTCGCGTTAAGATTTTGTATTGTCTGTAGCTTCGGTCTTATAATGTATTATTCATGGCCCACTAGAACAATATAAAACAGGGCACGGCGCCGATTCGCCACAGGTGATTTGGACCAGAATACTTAAAATTGCCAAACGTCACACGTTTTGCTTTATTTCTCGTTGATTTGTAAACATAACGAATGTTTTATGGAGAATTTCCCTCATGAGAGTTATAATAATTTTAGTAAAATCCTTTTGGTGTGTATTTACAATGAGACCCCTAGTGAATCTGAAATGTCCGGAAACAGCTCCCGACTGGAACTCTTCGAAGTATATATTTACATGTATTTTTTGGTTAAATCAAACTTAACGGACCTAAATTCCACCATCGTACGTCACCCCGCCGAAAGAAAAAAATACCAAAAATCAGGGAATTAACCGAATTTAATAAAATTTTCAGTGTTGATATATTAATGAATAAAAGATATAATCCACCAGTTATTTTATTTAAAAACTTTTACATTTTTTCAGGTCAGTTAACTTTGAACCCCGTATCTTCAATTCTATGAGAATATGTGTTACGCCTCAAAGATACATGGTTAAAAGTTAACTGACCTGAAAAAATGTAAAAGTTTTTAAAAAAATAACTGGTGCATACTTTTTTTATCCATTAATTCCCTGATTTTTTATATTTTTTTTCTTTCGGCGGGGTGATATACGATGGTGGAATTTAGGTCTGTTAAGTTTGATTTAACCTATTTTTTGGTTAAAAAACACCAGAAAGTACCATTGGCTCTCGGGCACCTTCACTATCAAATTTGGCCCTCTTTTCAAAAGGTTTGGATACCCCTGCATTAGTCTATCAATCATACGCTTAGAAATGTCCTGTCGGCGAGACTTAGAATATTCTAATTGTGTCGCATGCAGAGGGGTAAGACACCACTCTCTGAAAAGGGGTGTACTGAGTATCCGATAATGAGGCTCGAGTTGATGAACTCTGAGGAGTGTGGAATACCCATTTATTTTTCTATTACTCCGAGATCCTCACTTATCCGGAGTTCTCTCTCTTCTGTGTCTGTGGCGATATACACACTGGGTCGGTTGAACCAGTTCCAACCAACGAATTCACCTGTGGTGAATTCATGGAACGAGTAAAAGGGAAGAGGAAATTCACAAGCGGTCCCCAAACCCCTCATGCATATCCTGGTCCGGGGAAATAGATGCCTTTGTTTGCCGTAGATTTTCCACAGACGCATTGACAAGTATACTAAAAGCAGTTTCTAACGATGATGGAGATGCCCTTTGGATTTTCGACAGAGCCCCTTTGGTCGGGTTAGTGGTAATACCTGTCAGGAGTCCATCTATGGAGCAAATAGTTATGTTTGAAAAGTATTAGTATTAAATAGAAATACGTGATACCATATAACTGTAAAGTATTTGTATTAATAATAGTTACTTGACGCTATAATTGTTAACTAATTATTATTATTAGTTACTTGAAACTGGGCAAACAAACTTCTTTATGTGTTCGACTTCTTTAATTTCATTAAGAACAAGAATATTCGTAAATTTCATTATTTTCTGCCCGTGTCACAAAAGTTTCGAGGCAATATCATCGTAGAATAGTCGTGTTGGCGTAATAAGGATGAAGTATTCCCCGACCGTTGCACTAAATGGCCGACAAAGTTTGACAAATAAAACCTCTGCAAATACTAATTTCCTTCTTTCCTTTTTCCTTCCTTCCTTCTTTTCTATATGTCTATCTCAATCTGCTCATATCTATCTAGCTATCTTAATCTGCTCATATCTATCTACCTATCTATATCAATCTGCTCATATCTATCTATCTATACCAATCTGCTCATATCTATCTATCTATCTATCTATCTATCTATCTATTTATATCAATCTGCTCATATCTATCTATCTATATCAATCTGCTCATATCTATCTATCTATCTATCTATCTATCTATCTATATCAATCTGCTCATATCTATATATCTATATCAATCTGCTCATATCTATCTATCTATCTATCTATCTATCTATCTCGATCTGCTCATTTCAATCTATCTATGTCAATTTTCTCATATCTATTAATCTATGTCAATCTGTTCATATCTATCTATCTCAATCTGCTCATATCTATCTATCTATCTATCTATCTATCTATCCATTCATATCTATCTCGATTTGCTCATATCTATCTATCTATCTATCTATCTATCTATCTCGATCTGCTCATATCTATCTATCTATCTATCTATCTATCTATCTATCTCGATCAGCTCATATCTATCTATCTATCTATCTATCTATCTCGATCTGCTCGTGTCTATCTATCTATCTCGGTCTGCTCATATCTATCTATCTATCTATCTATCTATCTATCTATCTCGATCTGCTCATATCTATCTATTTATCTATCTCGATCTGCTCATATCTATCTATCAATCTATCGCGATCTGCTCATCTATCTATCTATATCTATCTATCTCGATCTGTTCCAATGTATCTATCTATCCATGTATATCTGTTCCAATGCTTCTCTCTCTCTCCCCTCTCTCTATCTATTCATATCTCAATCTGTTCATATCCATTTAT
>CM042145.1:105829334-105831834 GCA_023376005.1 Doryteuthis pealeii
TCAGATAATTCCCGCTTTTTATGTATTTACGGACTAAAAAAAAATTATTCAGGATTTTAATGCCTATAACAGTTTCTTCTTAGAAATCAATAAAACAAAATAATAAATACTCATTACAGAAGAATTAATAACTTTTAAATGAAATGTCTTTTTCTTTTTGGTCTAAACACGCAGAAAAAAAGACGATCTAAAAAATATTCTTGTGAATTTGTTACAAAATAGAAATGACTGAGAGAAAATGTCACGTGACCTGTCTTTGTATGGGAGGTCATTGTTGATGAAAAACAATTATCAAAAACCTAGGAATTATCTGATTTCGATAAAAGTTTCTGTGCTGACTTATTAATCAACGAATTCTTTTTTTTAAAATTACTGAATCGTTTCAATCCTACTGATTCAATGGAAATAAATCGAAATTGTTTAAAATATATATTATCATTGCTGCCTACAATGGCAGAAATAATTTATCATAACTAATTAATTGATAGAATTCATTTAAAATTTTTTTTTATTCTAAAAACACATTTACTTTAGTTTATTATTGTTATCTAATACTTTTTGTAGAAAACTCTATTAAAAATTTAGTCCCCTCTTTTAAACAGAACAAATATCGATGTATATTTTGTTCTTTTACAAGATAATAGCTAATTAAATAATTATCGAAAAGAGAGAGAAAAAAAAGATCTCCAAAAATTATTTCTTTAGTTTTTATTTTACATTTAATTATGCCCCCAAAATAAGGTGGGTCAAAATTAAGTGACTTGAAAAAAATCAGAACGTTTTGAAATAAAATAACTCATGCATTATAAAATTTCATTAAAATCGAATAATTCCCTGATTTTTGGTAATTTTTTCAATGGGGATGGGAGCTGGTAAATTTATTTTGTAAAATACGGATTTTTCGCCATCTTTGTTAGTATAAAATATATTAAAAACAAATTACATTTGTAATATTTTTATTTATTCTTTTTTTTACTGATGCTCATTATGTTACTATTTTTCGACTTAGACAAAAAGATGCATATCACATAAATGCACCCTGGCCTCCTGCCCTAAAAAACACTAATGTAAATATTCACCCCACTTTAAAATATCTTTTTTTTTTGTATTCTAATTTTATTTTAATTCAAAACAATTGTCGCAAATTTTAAAATAAATACGACCTAGTTTCGAAAATAAAGAACAATCAATATATCATTAAACAAAAGCTAATAGAAAATATTTACTTCTCGAGAAAAGACTTGGGGGCAGGTAAAATATCGCTTTCATATCGCATTAGCTTTTCGGGAAAAACGCCTTCAAACGCTAGAACGGGCGATTTTCATTATTTCAACAACATTTTTTTGCAGTCTCTGGGATTAGGGAAAAGACAGTTTGCAAAATGAACTAAGAAAAAAAAAAAAAAAAAAAGGACCGGAGAGTTAAAAAAAAAACCCAAAAAAAAACATTAAAATCATCTCGTAAGATTTTTAAGAAAGGAAATGTTTGACCTAATTTAAATTGAAATGGATCATGGAATATTTTATTAAACTACGATTTCGTCGCTGAATCTTAACGTACAAATAAAGTGAGTAGTTATTGTGAATTATCGCAATAACTGTTAACAGGGTCTTGGCGAGGGAAACTCTGAATTAAAACATAATAAATTCCGCCTAGAAATTTACCTTGTGTCACACGCTGTTCGTGTGGAGAGGTTGATGTATATTGCCTGCATATGCATGTTCTCGTGTCTGTACATTTTTGCGTGTACGGGGCGTGAAATTCGGAGTTGTGAGTTATTACCTTATTTTATTTTCTTAAATTTTTGGAAATAGTATGAATTCAATTATCGTCCTTACGGTCATAAATAGTAAGGCAGACCGTGCTCTTTAACCTTGGTATGGTATACAATCTAGGATTTCAAACCAGTTAAACTCCGCTTAAAAGTGGCCTTGTGCCACACTCTGCTTGTGCGGAAGGGTTAGGTAAATACTTATAATCTCAACTCGTCTGAAATTTGAACTCCGTTTTAATTTTTTCGCCTTCATAATCGTTAATAATACAAAATAATCAACTGCAAAACTAATGTTGACGTCTAACCCAGCGTTGAAGGCTTCTTCAACTAGTATTTATTTTTCGGTTTTTACTGTAGAATCCTAACGGGAAACAGAAGAGGCTAGAAAACTCAGCATTCATTAAGTTTTTTTCCCCGTAGTCGGAGAAATACAAAGATGGATACATGTTGTTTGGGATTTTAGTGTGAATTGAACGCAGTGGTAGTATTAAATTTAGAAATATTTTCTTTTGTATTTCTGTATTGAGTTTGATAAATTGTAGTGGAAAATCCCAGTTTATAAATAAATAAATAAATAAAAGGAAAATAAATAGAAAAGTGAAAACTGCGAATAAAATTTTGGGATCTTTATGGAATTAGAATAAATGGCGGCTTTTAGGAAACTTATCGAAAAAAATTTAAAATCATTATGATTCAATTTAAAGCGTGTCCAATTGAATCATGGAA
>CM042145.1:105836834-105859334 GCA_023376005.1 Doryteuthis pealeii
TTTCTTTCGTTTCTTTCGTTTCTTTCTTTCGTTCGTTCGTTTCTTTTTTTTTCTTTCACTTCTTTCCTTTCTTTCTTTCATTCGTTCGTTCGTTTCTTTTTTTCTTTCGTTTCTTTCCTTTCATTCATTCGTTCGTTCGTTTCCTTTTTTCTTTCGTTCTTTCCTTTCTTTCATTCGTTCGTTCGTTTCTTTTTTTCTTTCGTTTCTTTCCTTTCATTCATTCGTTCGTTCGTTTCCTTTTTTCTTTCGTTCCTTTCCTTTCTTTCATTCGTTCGTTCGTTTCTTTTTATTCTTTCGTTTCTTTCGTTCGTTTCTTTTTTTTCTTTCGTTTCTTTCGTTCGTTCGTTTCTTTTTTTCTTTCGCTTCTTTCCTTTCTTTCATTCGTTCGTTCGTTTCTTTTTTTTCTTTCGTTTCTTTCGTTTCTTTCTTTCGTTCGTTCGTTTCTTTTTTTTCTTTTGCTTCTTTCCTTT
Source organism: Doryteuthis pealeii (assembly GCA_023376005.1). Classification (NCBI taxonomy): domain Eukaryota; kingdom Metazoa; phylum Mollusca; class Cephalopoda; order Myopsida; family Loliginidae; genus Doryteuthis; species Doryteuthis pealeii. The sequence continues at coordinate 105,837,305 of CM042145.1, forward strand.
CTTTCATTCATTCGTTCGTTTCTTTTTTTCTTTTCGTTTCTTTCGTTTGTTCGGTCGTCTTTTTTTTTCTTTCGTTTCTTTCCTTTCTTTCATTCGTTCGTTCGTTTCTTTTTTCTTTTCGTTCCTTTCCTTTCTTTCACTCGTTCGTTCGTTTCTTTTTTCTTTCGTTTCTTTCCTTTCATTCATTCGTTCGTTCGTTTCCTTTTTCTTTCGTTCCTTCCTTTCTTTCATTCGTTCGTTCGTTCTTTTTATTCTTTCGTTTCTTTCGTTCGTTTCTTTTTTTTCTTTCGTTTCTTTCGTTTCTTTTTTTTCTTTTCGTTCGTTCGTTTCCTTTTTTCTTTCATTCCTTTCCTTTCTTTCATTCGTTCGTTCGTTTCTTTTTTTCTCTCGTTTCTTTCGTTTCTTTCTTTCGTTCGTTCGTTTCTTTTTTTTTCTTTCGCTTCTTTCCTTTCTTTCATTCGTTCGTTCGTTTCTTTTTTCTTTCGTTTTCTTTCTGTTCTAGTAAGTATAGTCAGTAACACACACACACACACACACACACACACATATATATATATAAAGTCGTCGGAGCGGCCTAAAGTTGGTATCAGCCAGTCAGCGAGGGAGTCTATCCCCTTTTCAATAGTGCTAGACCAAGGAGATTGTTTTTTAGAATCTGAAGTGGAGCGCCACACCTTCTATCATCTCCTTACTTTACCGCACAGATCTCTGTGCTACTCATACACTGAGTTGGTGGGGACCGGTATCGAACTAGGAACCTTGTGGTTTCTAGCCGAACGCTCTACCGACAGCTAACCCGAGCTTTAAATTCGCAATTTTCCCTCTCTTATACATGTACAGATTACCTAAGCAAGGCGAAAGATCCCAGTCTGTCCTACTATTTATCCATAGCTTGAGGGAGAATCTTTTTTCTACGTAATGCAGCTTTGAAATACACTGGCTAGCTAGACAACTTTGAAGTCGAACACTGACGAACTAAGATCACGTTCTTTTAAAATAGGACGCTAACTAACGACTAAAAAGTTCTATGTCTCTTTCTCTTTCTCTTTCTCTTTCTCTACTTATATTGGGTTCTTTGCTGAGGTTGCAGCATCACATACTTGTATATATATTTACACCCCCACCCCACACGTGCCGGATGGAACACACGGTCAATTTCTTACGCGGAGTTTAACAGGTTTGAATTCAGAGTTTTCCTTCTCCTAGACTGGTTACCTAGCGATGGTTGAAGAGTCCAGTCTGCCCTGCTATTTATCCATAGCTGGAGGGAAAATTGGATTCATACCTTTCCCAAGGGTATTAGTGCCATGTGAAATGCCAATGGACCGGTATTGAATTTGTGATTCTAAAATACAAAAGCTCCCTCTACAGGTGAAAATGTAAACTAATAATCACTTAGTTGAAAGTCTGGATTTCTGGGGGAGCGCCACACCTACAGTCAGCTTCCAAATGCTTTACTGCACAAATCAGATTACGTAATCTGTGCTACTCGTACGCTGGGACCATTGGCGTTGACCAGAATCGAACTTGTGATTTTAAAATAGAAAAAGTTATCACTACAGGTGAAAATATAAACTAATAATCACTAAGTTGAAAGTCTGGGTTTCTTTTTGTACTGTCTTGTTTAACTTAATTATATTTTTTTTTGAAGTGTTGTAAAAATGATTTTTTTTTTGTTTTCTTAATTTATTTTTGTTACAAGTAATCAAAAGGTCGACATGCAACATAGCATCCGGGCATTGTTTCATTTGGCAACAAAAATAGTTTCTCTGTAAATACATTGCATATTGTAGTGGTGGTGGTGGTGGGGTTAAAAAGAGAGCAGGCATGTCGGTTGTTTTTCAAAAAGCAATTCACCTGAGAAATCTGACAACGTTCACAAAATTGACTTGAACGATATTTCAAGTGATAATTGGTGTTTACAAAAATGAATGAACCCATGTTTGACGCATTTCGTTCGTCTTGGACTCTCTTATTCTTACTTTCAATGACCTCCTCATTGAAAGTAAGAATAAGAGAGTCCAGGACGAACGAAATGCGTCAAACAGGGGTTTTCTTTTTTTTTTTTCTGTTTTTATTTTCTGTGAACTTTTCCATAGATGAAAATAATTATTACGAGTCTATGTGATGTTCTGTTTTTGATCGTAGTGATTCCTCTGCAAGTTTTGTCGTCCCGCAACCGTTGTTTGGCATATAATTGTTGGAGACGCTAGTTAAATAATGGTTATATAGGAAACGCTCGTAGCATTATGGTTATCGTCATAGGAAGGGGACTAAGTTACTTGAGTTCAAATCCTGAACAAGTCTGCTTTCATTTCGCATAGCGCTAATACACCCCGGGAAAGGTATGAAGCCAAATATTTTCCCTCATGCATAAATAGTAGGACAGCCTGGGCTCTTTAACCTTGGTATGGTTACTGACCCAAGAGCAAAAACAGACTATGAATTCAAACCAGACTTGATAAGGGATAGGTTCTGCTAGGCTATCCCTGCCCAAGACGCGCAAGATGTGTAGTGCCCTTACGAACTAATCAAGTTATGGAATAGGTAATTTTTTCTAAGTTCAACTTCACTGCTAAACTGTTTTCAACAGTCATAATTTCATTGTTCCCTTCCGCAGTTTCCTAAATATCTTGAGTAATTCATTATATTTAAATGTGAAGACCCTTTATGGTGAAACTTGAGTAGGTTATTACTGTATACACCTTAATACTAACACACACACACACACACACACACACACACACATATATATATATATATATATATGTGTGTGTGCTTAATTGGAGTCGTACCTAATTTGAAAATTAATTAATTAATAATGAATTAGGCGGGAATTCCTATTTAAATGTATGGCTAAACAAATCGAGAAAAATGATTTTTCTCGATTTGTTTAGCCATACATTTAAATAGGAATTCCCGCCTAATTCATTATTAATTAATTAATTTTCAAATTAGGTACGACTCCAATTAAGCACATATTCCCTAAAATTGTCGGCAAAAAGCCATTCCAAATACACCGTGTTTACATATATATATATATATATATATATATATATATATATATATATATATATATATATATATATCATAGTCGGATCATCGGCGACTAAACCGGTAGCCCCACAGATTTTCTGGTGAGTAGGGTGGCTAGACACACTGCAGAATGAAAAAAACAAGACCTGTAAAAGGGCGGAGGAAACTCTGCTCAACGACCATCTAGCACATTATAAATCCACTGCTTCCTTATTGCGGCAAGGCCCTGTAAACTTGGTAGTGTCAGAGCCATGCTGTTGAGAACTTAAGTTCCTGGTAGGTTCACCCAAGGCGGACAGGTCTGGCACCCAGTGGTAGTAGGGCCACAACCCGGCCAAAGGAGCTCTGACGAAAATCCAAAGGGCGTCTCAATCATTGTCAGGAACCAACAGCTTTTGGCGTACTTGTCACTGCGTCTGTAGAAAATATGCAGCAAAAAAGGACATCACCTTCTCCTGACCGAGATATGCATTAAAGGTTTGGGGATCGCTCGTGAATTTCATATTCCTTGTTTCTCCTTCCATGAATTCATCACAGTTGAATTCGTAGGATGGATCCGGCTCAACTAACCCAGGGTGAATGCCGTAACAGAACACTGTATGTGTGTGTGTGTGTGTGTGTGTGTGTATGTGTGTGTGTGTGTGTGTGTGAGAGAGAGAGAGAGAGAGAGAGAGAGAGAGAGAGAGAGAGAGAGAACATAATACTCTCAGCCTGGGTGTTTAAAACCTGTGACTTAGCCTATACTTGCTACACCCAATCTGATGCAGTCTCCACCCGGTTATGAAGCTTTCTAATATATTTAGTTGCTACTTATTCTGAGGAAATGCAGATATTCCAAGTTATAAGTAGCAACAAAACCACACCTCAACCTCAAATGGGAAATGCATTAAAATTCACAGCTGTTTTATTCCAAGTCGCATTTCATGATATTCGTTCATATGAAACGTAACCGTAGAAAAAACGGCACACATTTGCGTGATTTTTATTTGAACAATGCATTTAAGATATCCTTAGAAACAAATCCTTTACGTGTGCAAATAGTAATTGAATGATAATTATGTGTCGTATTTTTTATCTCTCATTATGTTCATATCTATTTAATTCTATTCATATCTATTTACCTATCAGTCTATCCATCTCTCTCATTCTCTTCAATTCTATCTCGTTCTGTTCATATCTGTCTGTCTGTCTGTCTGTCCAGGTACTGTAAGCAACCTGTCCTTTGTTTATTAAAATGACTGGATTCGGCATTAAATTACCCCAAACGGTTGATATGCCGTAAAACAAAACAATCAACCAAACCTATCTATTCACATCGCCATTCATATCTATTTATCGATCTATCTATCTATCAATCAATTTAATTCCATTCATATGTATGTATGTTGATCGCAACGAGCAAACTCTGCCAGCCAATTTTGTGCAGATCTTCGAGTAGTGAGTCCGGGTCCTGTTGTCAAAGACAGGCCTGGTTAATCACAAGAAATCACATGAGAGTAATCCGACTGCAATAGCTGTCTCTCCCATGCCACACTCTGATGCCCGACATAAAAAAACTTTTCATGCTCCTACGACACTAAAATGTGCCGAACAGCTGGTGGTCTCAGGCGTTATATGAGAGTTCACAGTGATGCGTATACCGTGTCTCTCGTCTCAGTTAACACCGATCGTCATGAGTACCAAATTTGTTCCAAGATATGCAAGTTGCTGGCAGAGCTGAAAAGTCATCAACGATCTCACGAACAGACAATGAATGAAGGGGTGGCTTTCGTTTGACAAGACGTTACGATCAACATGTATCTATCTATCTCATTTTGCCCATATCTATCTAATTCTGGTTATATCTATCTCATCATGTTCATATATACCTAATTCTATTAATGTCTATCTACCTATCAATATATCTATCTGTCTCATGCTGTTCATATCTATTTCGGTCTTTTTGTATCTATCTACATATCTATTTATCACTGAGACTAATAATGTTCATTTGCCACCATAACAATAAATCTTTTTATGCGCGTTCTTATTTAGTTTCATTAGTCTTTCTAATTTGATATAATATTTTATTACACTAAAACTAAATACTTGCACACAGAGGGTGCATATCTATTTAAAAAAAATGTTTAATTTCCAATTAGTTAATTGGGTAACATTTTCTGATATTAAGATGAAAAGGAAGATATCTTTTGATTTTTGGTAAATTATTGATTTAATTGAGGGTAAAAAAAACCCAACAAAACAAGTAATTTTATAAGGATCTCAGTGATGCGGAGAAGAAAAAAAAACAACTTTAGAACGAATTCTCAGATAATATAGTTGCATACAACCACACAGAAAAAAGTTTATCCGAAAAAAAAAATGTTTCATCATTATTTGGTTTATGTTCTTATTATTAATATTTTACTTTTAAAGCATTCATTTTGTTTTGAAAATAGGTTATCAAGTACATTCATGTTATTTTTTTGGAAAATAGGTTATCAAGTACATTCATGTTATTATCCCTACTTTATTTGATTTATTTTTATGTGATTAAGTGCTACTAATCATTTGATCTAATTTAATTTAACTTATGTGTTATTCATTTTGTGATAACCATAACTTAATATCAAACTCTTAAATTCCTCAATATTACTGAATAATGCAATTTCCAGTCCGACTTGCAATTGGTTAGACTTATTTGGATTATTCGGACTATTTTCTTCATCTTTATTGTTAAATGTAAAACGTTTCAACCGATGTGACCTCCGGCCTTCTTCAGGTATTTCTTATCAGACTCAGGAGCCTTCAATTCGAAAAGAAGGTTCCCGAGTTCAAAAACAAGGTTCCATTGTTCGAGAAGGCTCCCGAGTCGACCAGAAATACTTGAAGAATGCTGGGGGGCACATCAGCCAAAACATTGTACAGATAACAATGAAGACGAGGACAATAGTCCGAATAATCCAAATAATACTAATTATCAAGCCTCATCTCATAAATTCAGAGAAATTGCAATTGGTTGTTTATGTTGTTGGATCTGCCTTTGTGCAGTAAATCATCTTGTAACCATCCAAGTTCATCTTATAACATTGATAAATAAATAGAAATACTGAAAAAAAACCTTTCCAAATTTTCGATTTAGACAAATTGGTTGGTTGCGTTTTACGGCATGTCAACCTTTGTAGGTTTATTATATGCCAAAGACGTTTTGTTTTCGTCATTCGTGATGGGTATTCAATTTTTTAAAACACATGTTCTTAAACTTGTTTTTCCCCATTTAACCCATAGATGGGACTGTTACAAGTTCTATCACTCCAGATCAGAGTGTACCTGTGAGTAATGGTGATGAAGAGGTACCCCACAATCCCTAGAGTTCCAGAATTGGAATTTTACCATCAGATAGAATTTAACGTCATAACCAGAACAATAAGACACTCAGTTACCGCCTTCTAGCACATATATGATAAAAAGGGTTGTCGGTTTACAATAAGGCCAATCATATAGGTCTTGATTGAGAATTTAGCCGATTGATTGCGGGGTCTCTCCGAACGCTCGTCTAGCCTAAGTAAGAGCAAAAGCGGAGTATCGCATATCATGGACTGCTCAACCACCAGTTTCCATCCTTAAGCATCACAAATCGCCACCCACGGCTAAAGGTGGCCCCATTAATGGGGTCGAACCTCTCTGCAGAGGTGCGATCGGTGTATTTTAACCTCTTCCCTGATAATACCGAGCATTCACGGGATAGGCATTCTAAACATTTTTTTTTTTTACAATCCCGAGTATTTGCGTTCTATCACTGAAACTAAATTAAATAGCCCAAGACAATTTATTCGCCGATAATTTCCCGTTTCTATGAGTCTCGAGTACTTTTTTTTAGCAATTATGGTGAGCTTTAGTTACTATTATCAAAATATAAAAGAATATTTTTCCCTAGTTTTTTTCTATATTGTGTCAAAAATTCCAAATTGAAACGGACACTGGCAAAAAGATAACTTTTTTTTCTAATTAATGTAAATGATTTCATTTGAAAGTAAAATTTCACATTACAAAACTAATACTATGACAAATATAAATGAAACAGTTTTTGCATAATCACAAATATAACAAATAAACTTAGATTCTTCTTTTATTTTTTCCTTCAATTCTGTAAACATATATTTATGTGTGTGTGTGTGTGTGTGTGTGTGTGTGTAATGCCTATACCGAAAATACTCGGGATAATAATAACGGGATACATTTGAAACCCATATAACATAAAAATATTGATAATTTTATAAGAAATATTCTCAAATATAAAAGGGATAATTAAGCAAATAAAAAAAAACCCTGCCTTGTTTTGGACGGGTAATTAAAAAAAACCTAAAGGAAACAGGTTAAAGTCCCAGCCAAACGGAGCGGGCTGTTGACAAATTGGAACGAGTCTTTCAACAGGATTGTTGACTGTATATTCGGCGCTGTTTCTCTTTCCAACTTTTATTTACACAAAAACTAAATCAGATGGTGTATTTGTTAATTTGGAAATCCAAGAAATTCAAAACCAGATTTGACTTGGGAATTATTGGCGCCATCTTTTATGCCAGATCAGAATCAACAACAATCTCCAGTGATGATATATCTAAAAGTATCTACTGACAACAAAATTGTAACACTACACTCTCCTTTTCGGAACGGAGAGATGTGTTAAACGTTTGTATACTTTACCCTCTCATTGTCGGAATGGCTGAGATGATGACGTGTCAACTTTTCGTTACGTCTTGCACTCATTTCCGAATGAAGAGATGATGTGTCCACGTTTCTTACGGTACGGCTCTTAATTCTAATGAACTGAATGATGTGTATAGTATAACTATATTCAATATATTTATCTACATCGGAGAAGGCTGGAATCCTTGTTGCTGGGCGGCTGTTCAGTTATTGGCAGTTCTATGATGTCATGGAGTCTTGGGACAGAGGGTTATCTTGCCTTGTGCCATTTAGAGTTTTTAGTAATAACATAGCATGATGGGACATAAAGTCAATTTCTTAAGTGGAGTTTAACAGGTTTGAATTCAGATTTTCTTTCTTCTAGGCTGTTTACCTAGCAAAATCTAAAGATCCCAGTCTGCCCTACAATTTACCCCTAGCTGGAGGAAGTGTATTTAGATTAGCGCTATGCGAAATGTAAACAGCCTCGTCCAGAATTCGAACTTGGTTCGACGAGTCAATTTCCTACAACTCTAACCATTACACCACGCACCTCATCGCAGAATTTGTTTATATAAGTTTGAAACCGAAATTATCATACATATATGTTTCTACCAACGTTTATGCATTTATATACATACATATACATATATGTTTCTACCAACGTTTATGTATTTATATACATACATATACATATATGTTTCTACCAAAAAGTATGTATTTATACACATACATATGCATATGTTTCTACCAACGTTTATGTGTTTATATACATACATATACATATGTTTCTACCAACGTTTATATATTTATACATATACATATATGTATCTACCAACGTTTATGTATTTATATAAATACATATACATATATTTCTACCATCGTTTATGTATTTATATACATACATATACATTTATGTTTCTACCATCGTTTATGTATTTATATACATACATATACATATATGTATCTACTAACGTTTATGTACTTATATACATACATATACATTTATGTTTCTACCAACGTTTATGTATTGGTATACATACATATACATATATGTTTCTACCAACATTTATGTATTTAGATACATACATATATTTCTACCAACGTTTATGTATTTATATACATATACATACATACATATATGTTTATACCAACGTTTATGTATTTATATACATACATATACATATGTTTATACCAATGTTTATGTATTTATATACATACATATGTTTATACCAACGTTTATGTATTTATATACATACATATACATATATGTATCTACCAACGTTTATGTATTTATATACATACATATACATATATGTTTTTACCAACGTCTATGTATTTATATAAATACATCTACATATGTTTATACCAACGTTTATGTATTTATATACTCACACACACACACACACACACACACACACACACACACACACACACATATATATATATATATATATATATGTGTGTGTGTGTGTGTGTGTGTGTGTGTGTGTGTGTGTGTGTGTGTGAAAACAGAGTACATATGTTTCAAAAGGAAAGGAGACATAACCACACTCAACGGTAAGCCCCTTAAGCCAGTAGAACAATTCACATACCTAGGTGGTAATATCCTATCCACAGAAAGCGATGTAAATACACGAATAGGAAAAGCGTGGTCGGCCACAAACAAATTATCAGTAATATGGAAATCCGATCTCACTGACAAGCTAAAGCGACAATTCTTCCAGGCGGTGGTTGTATCAGTGTTGCTGTACGGATGCACCACATGAACCCTAACGAGGCGCCTTGAGAATAAGCTGGATGGGAGCTGCACAAGAATGCTGCGTGCAGTCCTGAATAAATCGTGGAAGCAGCACCCCACGACGAAACAGCTATATGGCCACTTGCCCCCCATCTCACAAACCATTCAAGTGAGACGGACAAGACATGCCGGGCACTGCTGGAGAAGCAAGGATGAGCTCATAAGTGACGTTCTCCTGTGGAAGCCAACACACGCACATGCTAGTGTGGGCCGCCCAGCAAGGACCTACATTGACCAACTAAGCAAAGACGCAGGTTGCTGCACAGAGGACCTCCCTGGGAAAATGAATGATAGGAAAGGTTGGCGAGAGATTGTCATGGATATCCGTGCTAATAGCGCGACATGATGATGATGATATATATATATATATATATATATATAATATATATGTTTCTACCAACGTTTATGTATTTTTATACATATACATACATATATGTTTCTACCAACGTTTATGTATTTATATACATACATATACATATATCTTTCTACCAACGTTTACGTATCTATATACATGCATCTACATATGTTTCTACCAACGTTTATGTATTTATATACATATACATACATATATGTTTATACCAACGTCTATGTATTTATATACATACATATATCTATATGTTTCTACCAACGTTTATGCATTTATATACATACATATACATATATCTTTCTACCAACGTTTATGTATTTATATACATATACATATATGTTGCTACCAACGTTTATGTATTTATATCCATACATCTTCATATCTTTATACCAACGTTTATATATTTATAAACATATATATACATATTTGTTTCTAACAACGTTTATGCATTTATATGCATACATATACATTTATGTTTCTACCAACGCTTATGTATTTATATACATATACATACATATACATATATGTTTCTACCAACATCTATGTATTTATATAAATATATATAAACTTACACATGACATTTAATCATTACATGAATGATTTCTTCAGATGTTTTCCTGCTACAAGCAATGAATACTCAAGTGGCGGTGGTGGTGGTGGTGTTAGCTTATTGATCGTAGTCATCATAAATATATTGAACATTAGTTGCAAACACATCTTTCTAGTACTGTTCCATCGATGTATGTCTTTGTCTTTGATGAGTTCGGTCAGTAAACGAGACGATTTCGAACAGCATTGACAAAATGAATTTCATTCAACTGAAGATGCCAAGTTGTTCAAAGGGTTAAAAAAAAATCTTCTTTGCACAATTCTTTCAAGAATTGAAAAGTAGCTGATAAGAGTTGCTGCAATAGAATTTGGTTGTGGAATTATTGTCTCGTCTCTCAGACATAAAAAAATGAATACCACAATACAGTGAACCATCAAAAATAAACTCAATGGAATTACATACATAGGTACACTATTAGTATTATTGAATATATGCATAGATATACTATTAGTATTATTGCTATTATGTGATTTCTGTACACCAACGCTAACTGGTTATATATATATATAATATATATATATATATATATATATATATATTATATATGTGTGTGTGTGTGTGTGTGTGTGTGTGTGTGTAGAAAATAGAAAAACACGAAGTATTCAAAAAAGATTAATTTATTCTTGATACTGAAGTCAACGTTGTAACGTTTCGGTTTTACCAAACCTTTATGTGGACTTGAGATAGAAAGAATGTTTTGAGTAAGGGTCGACTTCACCATCCACAATAAATTCATCTTTTTAGAAGACTTCGTGTTTTTCTATTTTCTACATACTGTCGGATTTATTTTCCTTTTTACTCCCATATATATATATATATATATATATATATATAGTCGGTATTCAATTATTTTTCTAGTTGGTGGTATGAAGAAGATTGGGGTGGAGAAGATTAATTGACCACGAGTTGAAAACATCCTTCTGAAAGCTATATGATAAATTTCATAATTAAAATCTAAAATTATTAAAGTTATTAAATGCATATCTTACTTCGTCACAGATAGTGGACATGTTTCAAAGTTCATAGCGAAGGTTCACATGTGTTCTTGTTTAAGTCATGCACAATACGGTCATTCACATGTGCAGGTGTTTCTATAAGTTACACGGCGATGGAGGAATAACGACGCGTGCAGTCTTAGCAGGCTGGAAGAATACTATCATGAATCTATACGTGGCGCGGCTCGTTGCCCATCTAACATCGCTATATAGTGGATCGAACAGCAACGTGCTTCGGTGAGGTCATGAGTGACCGAGAAATCTGGGAAAGATCTTTACAAGGTGACTTAAAGAAATGCCCGTTCATTAATCAAGCTGGCCAGCAATCTGCGATTGGAGGCTGTTCACAGTAGCAAAAGGGAAGACACAACTGTGGACTAGAAGATTCCCTACCTCCAAGAATTAAGCGCGTCCGTATATACCTGGCCTGCACAAGGGGAGTGGCCGTGTAGGGAGTGACTACAGATATTGAACTCGCAGCCTCCTAGTCGTGAGGAGTGGCTCATGTGCAGACTACCCTTTTGAATATGTAAATTCAGCACGGGGCGGGCAACGTTGAGTGTGATTAGCCCGGATGTAAGATCTTGTGGAGGACAGTTAATTATTGTTTTAAGGCCTATCTTCACACACCACGGACAGTTATGTTTTGATCTTAACGTGAAGAGAGACGTACGTTTGAACGAGTGAACTTTCGACGGATTGAGCAAGGACTACTGTGATAGTGTTGCAAACAAAAGACTGTGTCAGGGGACTTTTGGGTTAGGGAAATTGATTACAATAGGTTGCTTTCGGTAGTCAGTTCACACAAACAATTTCATCACAACATTATAAAACAAACACAAAACAAAACAAAAAAAAACAACAAACATTCAAATAAAAAATAAGTCAACGTTAATTACCTGGGATGTACGAGCACTCCTTAATCAAGAGCGGTCAGAAAACCCCCGAATGACGAACTGGTATTGTGGTGAAGGAACTGTCTCTATATAGGGTAGACATCGCTGCTCTTGCGGAAGTCCGTTTCAGTGATGACGACCAGTTGACAGAAGTGGGGGCTGGGTATACTTTCTTTTGGAAGGGGAGATCGGATGTGAGAGGTGGGTCGGTGGAGTGGTCTTTGCCATTCACACTGTGCTTGTAAAACATGTTGAGCAGCCACACGGGATCAATGACAGGATCATACGTTTTCAGGCTCCATTCCCGGTCAACAGCTTCATGACAATCATCTCTATCTATGCTCCCTCTCTTGGCAGCGACGAAGATGTCTCAAAACAGTCACAAGCTCTATTACAGAAGCCGATAAAATTCTTCTTCTTGGGGATTTTAACGCCAGAATGGGACAAGTTCATGGATCCTAGACGGTGCTGGGGTTGTATGGACTGGGAAGAATGAATGGAACTGGTCACTACCTGCTCTAGCTTTGCTCTAATTTTGTACCGAACTCGGGATCATCATCTGCAAACATTCTCGCATAAAAAATCGGCTAATAAAGCAACTTCCCTGGTGCTTGTTCGCTAAAACATAGCGTAAATTAAGGCAGGAGGCCGGGATGACATAAGATCAAAATTACGAAAATATATTCCGTAATTCACGGTTGTATCGTCATAATTTAGTTTCTTGCACAATTCCAGTGGATCGTCTTTCCAACCTAGTCGTGCCTAGCCGTGTATTATCGTGGTTCTTTCGACTAGTATTATATTACATCTTAAATTTGTAGTTCTTTTTATTTCTCGTTGTCTAGATATACGGCAACGAAGAACAGATATAGGTCGGAAATACCCCCCCCCAAAAAAAAAAAAAAAAAAAAAAAAAATAGGCCCTCACTGAGCCTCGAACACGCTTTATTTTACATCCGCAGATTTATTTTAACCACCCGCCATACGAGATACATTACCGACTAAAAACCTTTTTTAAAATCTAAAAAAAATTAAATTGAAATAGATCATTAAGTAGACCTGAGCCTATTCAAGTAGTGACTAGATTTGAATTCAGAGTTTTTCTTCTCCTAGACCGATTGCCTAACCAAGGTTAAAGAGCCCACTCTGCCCGACTATTTACCAACAGCTGGAAAAAAAAATAGTTGGATTATATTTCCCAAAGGTATTAGCGCTATGTGAACTGTGGCTTCATCTAGGAATTGAACTCTGGTCGACGAATCCATTTCCTGCGACGACTCTAACCAGTACACCACCGCGCTTCCCACTAAAAACATTTTTTAAAAGTTGTCATAACAATTCGAACTTATGATAATTTTGTTTAAAATTCCCCAGTCCCAATAGTTTATACGTCATTAAAAACTCTAGAGAAATAGAAGAGAGTGAAGAGATTAGTGGACTGTCGCTTTAGTAAAAGGGTTGTTTTGGTTTGACCGCTGAATGTAATCTGATCAAGCGAGACACTTCAGTGAGGCCATAAGTGGCTTGTTTTAACGATGTTTACACAAGAACCAAAACTTGATATTGCTTATTTTGTCTTCGATAAATTCCTTGGATCGAAAGATCTTGTGTTTGTTCACGAAAAAGGAGATGGCATCGGTGAATCAATATACGTGTGGGAAATGAGTTAATTTGAGTAAAGAGCGCCCTCTATGAAAAAGACGACGAAAAGCAAAGAAGGAGGGAGAAGAAGAGAGAAAACGAAAAATCAACAAGAAATTACATACACACACATATATATATAATATATATATATATATTATTATATTATATATATATAGTCCTGTTTGTGCTCTGTTTTTTGTTTTTGTTTTTTTTTGCTTTCTTTGTAATTTCTTGTTGATTTTTTCCTTTTCTCTCTTCTTCTCCCTCCTTCTTTGCTTTTCGTCATCTTTTTCATAGAGGGCTCTCTCTCTCTCTCTCTTCTCTCTCTCTCTCTCTCTCTCTCTCTCTCTCTCTCTATATATATATATATATATATATATATATATATATACAACTTAAATGAAATGAAAATAAGAAGTAGATAACGTTGGTGTTTACGAAAACTTTTTGGGACAATCAATTTAAATGACTTAATTTGGTTAAAAAGCGCCCCCTGTCACGAAGAAGAGGAAAGAAAACGAAAAAATCAACAAAGGAAAAAAAGAAAACAAACAAGAAGACATAAATATATATATATTATATATATATATATATATATATATATATATATACATACACATACATATATACATATATATATATGATGTTATGGAGTTTACGTATGCTTCTTTGTCGGTATATTTGATGAGCAAATATATATGTATATATCATATATATAATTATATGTATTTCCCAAATATATAATATAGATATATATGTATTTCATATATATACATATAGAGAGAGACTCATCATATATATATATATATATATATATATATATATATATATATAGCTTAAATGAAATAAAGATAAGAAAAAAGATTTTGGTGTTTACAAAAACTTTTTTTGGACAATCCATTTAAATGTTTTTCATATTTTAAATGAGACATTTATAGAATTGTCTGTGCACACAGGATAGACATTTGTTTGTCTTGGAGGCTGAGAAAGAACAAATCTGGGGAACGATCAATATCGAACACTGAATTGGCAAACGTTTTCAATTCCAGCTGAGGTGGTTTATGCACACTTAGCACTTGTAGAGTAAACAAAATGTCCCTCTCTTGGAAACTAAATTAGAAAAATACAGGGTGATTCTAAAGTAACTCCATTCCTTATTTAAAAAAATCTTTATTTCTGAATCATTATTTTGACACAGTCCTGTCGACTGCGCCTCTGCAGAGGAGTAAGACCCATCTTCTCCAGTGAGGCCACCAGTTGCCCGTAGGTGATAACCACTGATTCTTAAGGACGGAACACTGGTGGTTAAGCAGTCCATGACTTACAACACTCCACTTTGGCCCTTACTTAGGCTAGACGGGCAGTCGGAGAGGCCTCCTTCGATCAATCTAGTCACGTCAAGCTCTAACTTATATGCTGGTACCAACCCTAGTGCACTTATGACAAGCTCCCAACCTTTTTCATCATGTGCTAAAAGGCGGTGGCTGAGGGTCTTACTGTCCTGGGTATGGCGTTAAACTTTATCTGATGGCGAAGTTCCAATTCTGGAGCAATGGAGAATGTGGAGTACCCCTTCATCACCATTACTCCCAGATCCACTCTGACTCGGAGCGGTAGTACCTGTTACGGTCCCATCTATATAGTTAAATATGTAAAAAACATAATGATCATGATTTTACTCTCACCCTCTCTCTCTCTCTCTCCCTCTCTCCCCTCTCCTCTCTCTCTCCTCTCTCTCTCTCTCTCTCCTCTCTCTCAGACACACAAACTTTTCTTTCCTTCTTTTCATCATCGTTTAAAACAGATTAGCATTATTGTTTTCGCGTTCTCACAGCTTTCTCCTACTCTCTTTCTTACTTAGTTTCTTATATTTTTTTGTGTAGTATGTCCTATTATTCTTTATAATAAAAACGGAATGGTCCATTATTTATCTGAAGTGACAACACTCATGAAATAAGAATTTGGCGGAAAAGCGACACTAGATAATCTTGATTTAAATTTTTGCATTGGCGATTTGGATGGTCTCATTTTTAACCAGAAGTTGTTGCAGAACGATAACGGACAGAACATTTAGGAACACGCGTATTAATATATAAACATTTTATTTGCTATTATAGTAACTAGCAAATATATGCACCCTCCGGTGTAAGTATTTACGTTTTAATGTAATAAAATATATCAAATCAGAAAGGCTAATGAAACTAAATAAGAATTTAGATAAAAAGATTTGAAGGGTGTATACTCGAAAAATAGGACAACTAAATCTTACTCTTCCATCTCTACCAACTTTTATTGCTAAATATTTTAACAATTTAGTTAAAATAGGAAGTAAAGAAATAAAATTACCGTTATTTCTTCTTGTTAATGGATTTCTCCCCGAGAATTATGCTCATATTCATTAAGGAAAAAAAACATAGAATTAGAAATCAATAATACTAAGTACTAAGCACATTTTAATATCAATATACAAATTAACCTTCCCGTTCACGCTATTTTGTTGTATATATAAATACGATTGAATGTTATAAGTATGTAGATATGGTCAACAGTATTAATAATGTAAAACAATTTTATTAATAATTGAGGTTTAAATAAAAATAAAATCATGGAGAATGTGAGGTAAATAACTAAGGGAATTGTGACTTGAGTAGTAATATAGTTTCGGTTATAGACAGACAAACACCCAATCTCCATTATAATAAGATTTAAAAAAAATTGTAATTACTTATCATTGACTTTTTCTATTTGACATTCTCTGTGTCTCCTTCTCTTTGCAGTGCAACGGGCCGTGTGGGCGTGGTGTTCAGAGACGGGATGTAATGTGCATTAGTCGCGAGGGAAAGCGAACGGACGTTAGATACTGTGACAAAAACACGCGGCCGCTCACGGTCCAAGGTTGCGGAAGCGCCCCCTACTGTTCATCGATGTGGGTGCCCCAGGCATATGATGTGGTGAGTGATATTTTACCTTCAACGCGCGCTTAGCGTAACGCTTATTGATCTGTGAAAAGGAATCGAAACGCTTCTCGTGATGTTTCTCGGATTGATGGGCGTGCAAAAAATAATGACGCCATTATTTGGATGGAATCTTCAAAAGTTCTTCAACGCTTTGTTTTGTCAACTGTCAAACTGTTGAAACTGATTTTGCAAATTGAATCCTTGCTATTCTTGGATAAACAAGGGTTACTTGAACAATTTTTTTGGATCCTCGTCTGAGTTCAGTTGTTGTGTTGTTCTCAGAATGCAGTTTGTTAATCCTAGTCTGTAAATTTCTGATCGTCCGTTTTTAAAAATCACAAAAATCTTTTTTTTAAATGTGATGTGTTTATTAATTTCTCAATGTAATTAATGTACCTCTAACGCATTTTGGAGGTTTACAAAAAATATAAAATTAATTCATTAAATTTTTTTCATTACACATGTATTTCAATTTCTAATTCAATCATTTGAAATTGTCCAGCCAAATTTCAATACAAAGGACTATAACCTGGTTTTTTTTTGGTATGGAGAAGGAGAGAGAGAGAGAGAGAGAGAGAGAGAGAGAGAGAGAGAGAGTGTATCAGAGTGAGTCTGTGTATCAGAGAGAAAGAGAGTGAGAGAATGCATGTGTGTGTGTATCAGAAGAGAGAGAGAGAGAGAGAGAGAGAGAGAGAGAGAGAGTATGTGTGTGTGTAGAGAGAGAGAGAGAGAGAGAGAGAGAGAGAGAGAGAGAGAGAGAGAGAGAGAGAGAGAGAGTATGCGCGTGTGTATCAGAGAGAAAGAGAGTGAGAGAGTGTATGTTGTGTGTGTGTATCATAGTGAGAGAGAGAGAGAGGGGGAGAGAGAGAGAGAGTGTCTATGTGTGTGTGTATCATAGTGAAGAGAGAGAGAGGTGGAGAGAAAGAGAGAGAGAGAGTGCCTATGTGTGTGTATCAGAGAGAGAGAGAGAGAGAGAGAGAGAGAGAGAGGAGAGAGAGTATGAGGGAGAGAGAGAGAGAGAGAGAGAGAGAGAGAGAGAGAGAGAGAGAGAGAGAGAGAGAGAGAGAGAGTGTGTATCTGAGTGAGTCTGCGTATCAGAGAGAAAGAGAGAGTGACAGAATGCATGTGTGTGTGTATCAGAGAGAGAGTGAGAGAGAGAGAGAGTATGTGTGTGTGTATCAGAGAGAGAGAAAGAGTGTGTGTGTGTGTGTGTGTATCAGAGAGAGAGAAGAGAGAGAGAGAGAGAGAGAGAGAGAGAGAGAGAGAGAGAGAGAGGAGAGAAGGGGGGGATATCTCATCAATTCATACGTACGAAAGTCAAAGTTTATTTCGATATGGAAAAGGAAATATTGAAATAAAATATACGCGTCTCGTATGTATCTACCCAACCCCTCCCTAGCGTGTAAGTGATTTTTCTCTATTGCATAAGTAAAGAATCTTCATTGTCAACTTCTTTTCAGCTTGAGATATGGAGTATGAATATTGGCCAATAAATAATAGACATTAAAAGAAATATCAATATGCGAGTTTGAGAATGAATTGGTTCAACACAATATACATTAATAACTTTGATGCAATCTATTCGACTAAGAGTACTTTTCAAAAATTTCATCACCATTGTGAAGAAATGATATATATATATATATATATTGGACTCTCCCGTTGATTTTCGACGTATGAGGGTTCATACACACATGAACACCCACACAATGATTTGTTTATAGTGGTGAAGGCTTGTGTTGGACCATCCACACTTTTGGGCACAGTCGATAGGAAAGAATTGGTGCATTAAAGGTTGCCACAAACCCAATCAACGACCCACCTCAGGAATTTTGAATTCAGAGTTATCCCTCTCCTAGACTGGTTACCTACCCAATGCTGAAGAGCTCAGTCTGCCCTACTATTTAACCCATAGCTGGAGGGAGAATATATGGATTCATATATATATATATATACTATTAGTAAATCCTTGTGGTAAGGGAAAAAAACGGAAATAATATGTTAGTAAAAATATACTACCCAACTTCATCTGGGTAAAAAAAATGAAAAAAGAAAAGACCAAGAGAGTCGCACCAACCGAAAATAATCGATTAACACAATAACATTTGGCCAAAGAAGAAAATATATATATATATATATAATATATATATATATATATATAAACCACTTGGGGTGTCTAAAGCTAAAACGCAAAAGTGCTCGATACCTAACCTAAGTAGAGCAAATGATAAAGTTAATCCTAATAATGAGTCAGATATCATCATCAGCGCAAGAATCTGACTAAGGATTAACTTATATATAATATATATAATATATATATATATATATATATGAGAGAGAGAGAGAGAGAGAGAGGAGAGAGAGAGAGAGAGAGAGAGAAGGAGAGAGAGAGAGAGAGATGAGAATAATGTACAAGACTTGGTCTTTGGCAATATGAATAATGGAAACACGTTAATGAATAATAAGGTCTACAGCAAAGAATAATAGGAGATGAATTATGCAATTGCTATCGCCATCAGCGACCCAAGTTCAAATCTAGGGCGAGGCCATTTGCATTTCTCATAGCGCTAATAATTTTGGGACAGGTAAATAGTAGGGCAGATTGAACTCTCATTTCGGCTCGCGTTGTCGATTCGGAAGCGTAGGTCAAAACAGGGTTACCTCGTGTCACTCACAATCCCTGTATCTTCCCACTAACCATTATTTTAAAATGTATGCTATACTTATGTACATAATTAATAGGCTGCCTATCAATTATGTAAAAATATGTCTGTTATAAAACATAGATTTGTAAAAACCTAGAAAAGTGCTCAAAACTCTTTACGCAGAGCAATATTGCAATTTTCCGTGTTCGATCCTAGCAAGGTAGTAAAATTAATATAATGAAATTCATTTTGCTGCCTATCTGAGAATCGAAATTAATTCTTGTGTCCTAGAATAAAAAGTTTCTGCAATTTGTAATATATATATATATTATATATATATATATATAATATATTATATACATGCACCCATACATATGGACATCACACAAACATACATCCACCCATACATATGGACATACACAAACATACATCCACCCATACATATGACATACACAAACAACATCCACCCATACATGGACATACACAAACATACATCCATATAGACATACACAAAATACAAACACCCATATATATGGACATACACAAATATACATACACCCATATATATGGACATACACAAACATACATCCACCCATAAATATGGACATACACAAACATACATACACCATATATATGGACATACACAAACATACATCCACCCATACATATGGACATACACAAACATACATACACCCATATATATGGACATACACAAACATACATCCACCCATATATGGACATACACAACATAGGACATGCACAAACATACAATACATATGGACATACACAAACATACATCCACCCATATATATGGACATACACAAACATACATCCACCCATACATATGGACATACACAAACATACATACACCCATATATATGGACATACACAACAACATCCACCCATACATATGGACATACACAAACATACATCCACCCATATATATGGACACACAAACATACATCCACCCATACATATGGACATACACAAACATACATACACCCATATATATGGACATACACAACATACATACATACATACACACATACATACACCCATATTATACATATATATATATCACACATGTGTGTGTGTGTGTATGTATGTTTGTGTATGTCCATATATTATGGTGTATGTATGTTTGTGTTGTCTATATGTATGGGTGTATGTTGTTTGTGTATGTCCATATGTATGGGTGCATGAATGTATGTATGTATGTATATATATATATATATATATATGTGTGGTGTGTTGTGTGTGTGTGTGTGCGTGTAGGAGTGTTGTGTGTTTGGGGTGTTTGTATAACATACCGTAAATCTCTCTCTATAATCTGTTACTTACTTTACAGTGTTCATCCACCTGCGGAGTGGGACTGGTGACTCGTAAGGTCGTGTGCGGCAAAGTCGTTAATCATGCCTTCCAGCTCCAGTCCGATGCGCATTGCCGTCACAAGCCACGCCCCAAAAGCTCAACGCCTTGCAGATCAAAGGCTTGTGGAGCTCAGTGGTATGTTACAGAATGGTCGAAGGTAAGTATTGTTTTTTTCTTCTCATGAATGGTTCAGCTGTTAACAGAAAATATAGAATACGTCTTAGTGGATAAGATTAGCAAACCTACTGCCTCGGTATTTACCCAACCCGTTCACAACGAGTCGGTTGTGACAACAACGTCTCAAGTATAAGGCATCGTGCAAGGTTCAAACTCGTTTTTCAGTGGTAATAGATATGCGAGATCAGGTTGCTAACCATTATACCACAATATTCACAAATATTCTCATACAAATAGGATATACAAACCCTGGTACCCCCCCCCAAAAAAAAAACCCCAACAAAACAACAAAAAACAAACAAATAAACATATGGAACTCGTACACCATTAGTTTTATTATGTATTAAAGACGCACAATATTCTTATCCTGCCCTGTCGGTTGACACTAGAGAATACACCGACTGCACCTCTGCATAGGGCTAAAATCCACCAATGAAGCAACCTTTTGACCGTGGGTGGTGACTCATGATGCTTAAAGAGAGAATCCTGGTGTCTGAGCAGTCCATGACATGCAACACTCCATTTTGGCCCTTATTTTGGCTAGACGGTCGGTCGGAGATCTATCGCCTAGTCACGTCAAGCCCTAGCACCTATATATTTGTCCCAACCCTATTACCCTTATGCCAAGCCCCAACCCTTTTTATCATGTAAAGATCAACCACAGCGATCTTATTGAATAAATCTGTATTTTTCTTATTTACTCATTTAGGCCTATCTTAAAATTGTATGTTATGAATTATTTTCTAGTGTACGTAAATGCTATATAGAATTTAATTTAATTCTTAAATATGTTTATTTTTAATAAATGGGACTCGCTGTTGGTCGTGGGTGGCGGCCCGTGATGCTTAAGGACGGAACCCTGGTTG
>CM042145.1:105861834-105911834 GCA_023376005.1 Doryteuthis pealeii
ACTTACTTGTACTTACTTACTAAATGAGTCAGGTCAGGACAAGACAGGTTTTCCTTCTTACCTGCTACTAGTACCATGTAAACTAATACTACCTGTTCCATGATCGGTTTATCAGCGACTAAACTGCCATTCCATTAAGGCTTGTCTGATTAGGTGGGCGTGTAATCATTAAAAACAAGAGCTATCAAAGCGCGATGGGCTCAGATGAGCCAACGGCCACCCACACGCATAGTTGTAGGATTGGGCTACTTACTAATATAAATCTCCAAATGGTGTAGATGGAGCTCCTTAGCCTTGGACGGCAATCCCTCTAGACAAAGAAAAGTCTGTTATAAAACCTCCGCTTCCTAGCGGTTATACCCCATTTCAAGGAAAAGCTAGGGCAGTAAATCCCGAAAAGAAATTCACAAAATAAACAAAATGAATAAGAAAAAAGCAATGAAGAACAAAACAACGACAAGTAAGACAAATATACATTAGTGAGAGAGAGAGAGAGAGAGAGAGAGAGAGAGAGAGAGAGATGAAAGTTTGAAACGGATTTGTGTATTAAGTTTCCAACATCTTGGCTCTTAAAAATTTAAATTAGGTCAAACTTACAAATTGATTTTAATGTTTTTTAAAATTCTCAGGCCGTATTTTATTCTTAAAAAAAATGAGAGAGAGAGAGAGAGAGAGAGAGAGAGAGAGAGAGAGAGAGAGAGAGAGAGAGAGAGAGAGAGAGTAATTTGTCATGAAATCAACGAAAAGTTTGAAATAGAAAAACTAAACTTCCTTTTGTTCAATACGTGGTTATCAGAGGTTTTTCAATATCTACATTTACTAAAATTCTCTTACTTATACACCGTGTATACCCATGTAATGATCGAATTTTTAAGACCAATTTTCACTAAGGAATTACTGGTTTCCGGGTTTGAAACTAGTCGTCACCCACACATCCTGTAAGTAGCATAGCTTGGGTAATCTGATCTGTGCAGTAAAGCATCTCAGAGCTGACGGTAGGTGTGACATTCAAGCTCAAGGGGAGAGACACACTCGCTGTTCGGTTGATGCCAAGAATAGGCCACTTTAAGTTAAACATTATCATAGATAGGTGTAGGTTATATATATATATATATATATATATATATATATATATATATATATATAGGGTCATCCACAGACACCTGTTTCGACTTATCAAGTCTCCTCAGTGTGGCTAGACATTTTGTAAGCTACTTACAGCCGGAATTGAACTCCGGTCGGTTGGGTGTCAGTCCGGCACCTTAACCATTAGGCTGTCTTCACTTACAGAATGGGAAGGGGATTTTAACTGTTTTAATACACACATCGCTTTGTGTGTAAAGGCCGCCACAGAGTGCTCCATTCCTTATAGAGAAGAGCGTTGCGTTTACGCTTGAGTTGGCGGCCGTCAGCGAGATTCCCACCCCAGAGTGCTCAAGCCTAGGGGATGGGGAGCATATATAGGGTCATCCACAGACACGTATTTCGACTTATCAAGTATATATATATATATATAATATATAATATATATATATATATATATAACAACGTATATCAAAGAAGTATCGAGATATTTTGTACTTTTTGACACTCCTTGTATTTTGAAAAAATTAACGTTCCATTCATTATTCATTTCTATCTTGGTGAATACAGTTTCAATCTCGATACTTTTAGGACACACCTTATATATATATATATATATATATATATATATATATATATGAGAAATTTTAAAAGTATTAATAAATGTTTTTTTTTCTTTTCTCGTTTGTCTCATCGATTTTAGTGTTCGAAAACCTGCGGTCGAAATGCAGTCCGTGTTCGGGAAACAACTTGCTACTTCGAAGGGGTTCGATCCCGTAAGTGCAAAGCATCGCTGAAACCGGCGACCATTGACCGATGTGCTGAAACTAAATGTCCAGAAAATGACGGTAAGATCAAATATTAAATATACTTTTTATTTAGTTTAAATGATTTTACGATGCTCTTGTAAAATTTTAATTGTTTTTATTTTGGTGGTGGATTTATTAGTGTGAGATTAGATTTCATTAAATATGCCATACTATCCCCCTCTCTCCAACAAACAAATAAACAAACAAAAAACAAGCACGCAAATACATAGAATTGGTCTGAATTTTTAAAATGGGGCTTGATGAAGCACTGTGTTCCCCTGAAAATAAGCCTACATGCAAAATAAGACCTAGCATGATTTTTCAGGGTAATTTTAATATAAGCTCTCCCCTTAAAATTAACCCTAGTTGAGAGCGACAGACAGACGAATAAAATAAGCTTTTTTCACAATCACATCATTCGATACAAACATTCGATATCCCCCGAAAATAAGCCCTAGTGTTTTATTTTGGAGTTAAAATTAATATTGGGCCTGTCTTGTTTCCAGCGAAACACTGTATTATTTTGATTTTTCGGAATGTTGTCCACATCTTGATACTTGTAACGGAGTGAGAGCAGTCAGCACTAATGGATGAAAAGGAATACCTAAAGAAGGTCGGAGAGTACATCGGCCGAAAGTTGTGTATATATGTTTTAAAACAAAGATGAGGACGACAGTCCGAAAAATAGAAATAATAAAAGACATCAAGAATATTGTAAACATTGTTATTCTTATTTATCTTCTATATATAATGGGGATTCACTAATTTTCTGTCTGTAACCGAAACTACGTCACTGCTTACGTTACAGTCTCTTCAGGAATTAATCAAGTTTATCAATGAGTATGTAATTTATAGTCGATATAATTACTACATAGGTATTTACCGCACACCATACGCGTGCGGCTAAGGCACAGGGCCCTATTAATGTGGGATCAGCCACGAGCCGAGGCTCATGCAAAAAATGCGTTGATCCCGTCGGCAATATAATTAATACATAAAATAATGGACAACGTTGATTTATAAATATACTCGTAAGTAAGAAAAGATGGTCTACAGCGATTTTTGAGATAAGTTTTAGTAAGTACCTGCCCGGTATTATTAATTTATATATAGTTTGCTTTATTTCAATATATATCTAAAGTTATTTAGCGTTTAGAGTTTTACGGGAAAATTATCTGCAAACTAGAAATTTCACCTTAACCTTCCCATATCTTAAGTTCTAATATATTTTTGTATCCAATTGTATATCCGGTTTAGAATCTGCATGTCTTAAAATTCTTTTACGTAATTTAAAATCAGATAACATTTTTTTAAAAGTGAATATTTTTTTTACACTAAAATTAAGATATTGAAATTTTAATATAAAAATACTAAAATATTAAAATATTAAGTCGCCTGGTTTAAGAGTAGAAAGAAAGAAAAAAAAACCCAAAAAACAAATGGTATGACTCAACCGGAAGTAATTTCTAATGGGAAAAAATACGGTTTGATTTTATTTGCGATTATTATTAGAATAACTTTTTAATTCTAATTTATATAAATTTTAATTTTGTTCTCTAAACTTGCATAAAGGTTAATATTATATTCAACATTTTTGAACCATTAAAAATGAAAAAAAAAAAATTAAAAAACAACTCCTGATGAGTTAAAAAAAAATCTGCTTACGGAAATAACGAAAATTATGAACAAAAACAATGTTTACATTTTCGTACCATTAAATCAATTGAAATTTAACGTAGCTAAAAACAAGTTATGACAACCGGCTTTTTAAAAAGGTCTATGAAAAATCAACTAAGAGTAAAATTTTTCTGTAATTATTTTCCCGTTGATGAAATTATGTTTAAAATAGGTTTTTCCTAAAATTTATTAGGGAAAATATTTTTACAAGGTCCCCCCTTCTTTATTTCATGAAATATGAAAAGATGAACCGATAAAAATGATTTAAATTTTTTTCTATAAAGATGAGTCTAAATAATTGTATCAGAAGATTTCTTTGAAACTATTTTTTTTTCTTGGCAATTGAATTAAAAAAGCAAGTAAGACTTTGTAAAAGAATAATATTATGTCATTTTTTAGCCGAATTCAGATTTCATGATTTTTTACAAAAAAAAAAAAAAAAAATCACGTATATATACTTATAAAAATGCTTACTTTTAGTTTTAATAAATATATTTTTTTAACACTCTAAGAAAATGAATTAAGAGCGTAACAACTACAAACATTTTTTAAATAACTGAATAAAAGTTAGTTTATTGACATTGAATTTTAACTCCCACCCATCTCAGGCAATAGTATTCAAAAATTATTTTTACATCGCCCGGAGAGCGTTTTTTTTTTATCTTGCTTGTATTGATAATGGAGATTGGGTTTATTTATGCCTGTACCCAAACCTACGTCACAATATTATCAAAGTCTATTAATGAGTATTTGATTTATAGTCAAAATCGTTAATACCCAGAATAAAAACAACCGGTGATATATACTCAAAATTTGAGTATGAAATTTAATGTTTTTTTTTTACTTTCATCCTTTTTTTAGTAACAAGAAGTTAACTAAAACGTTTACAAATGAATAAATACCTACAATTTTGTGTAAAATTATGTACAAAATATTCCAAATAATCATTTGATTAATAATTAATAAATGCACGCAACATTTTATTTGAGGGGGACAGAACTATGTTTTCATTTCAAATTCTTTTATTTTTTTACCCCTTTAAGAACTTTGATGATTTTGCTTACTTATGATACAAACCCTCTGACATTGAATTTTAAACTCCCACTCACCTTAGGCAATATCTTTCAACAAATGATCATTACAGCGCCCGGTGTGGGTGTGAGGGGTTTGTTGCTAGTAAAGATAATCCATGGCAATATTTGATATGTATATATATTTACTTTGTCGTTAATTGTTTTCTTTTCGTAGTTTCATCCAGTCATACATACATACATACATACATACATACATACCAACTGTCCTTTATATATGTATAGATTAGCTACTGGCAAAATGAGCCTAAAATGTGTTTTTGACAAAATGACTTTAGCCCCTACAGAAAATAATTTACCAAAAATCAGGAAATTATCAGATTTTAATGAAATTTTAAGTGTTTATGTGTCAATGAATGATCTTTATAATGCATTATTCATTTTATTTCAAAACTTTCTCATTTTTTTCAGTCACTTAATTTTGACCCCCCTTATATTGGGGGCCTAAAATGTTTTGCAAGTTGATCATATTTGATACTAATTAAAGTATAAATAATGAGATAAAAGACCGAAGTTATGAATAGAAAAAAAAAAAAAAAAAAAAAAAACGGTTGCGCTTCTATAGAAAATAAGTACCGAAAAACGAAAAATAAAATTTAAAAAATAATAAATAATTAATTTTTGGGAGATTTCTTTTTTACTCATTCGATAATTATTTAATTGGCTATTATTTTATAAAAGAAAAAATTATACATCGATGTTTTTTCTGCTTAAAAAGCGGAAGGGGTACATTTTCAATCGAGTTTTTCTTCAAAACGTATACTTTGTTTGACTAAAATAAGGTTTGCATTAAGTAGATATTTATTTTTAGAATCTAAAAATATAACATTTTAAACTTAACATCAGCATTTTCATATTTTAAATGAATTTTATATATTAATTTTTCATAGCAAAAATATTAAATTAAAGTTTTGAAATAAAATAACTGATGCATTATAAAATTCATCAATTGTTAAATCCATACTGAAATTTCATTAAAATCGGATAATTACCTGATTTTTGGTAAATTTTTTTCCCATCCCAAATGTTACATTAAAATTGTAAACAAGCGCCTAAAACCATTGAAAAACAGCCAAAATGGCGGATATCGTCGAAAGGACCAAAACAAATAATTTTAAATCTTTTAAAATAAACTACGTATGTAATTATATTTTTCTTTTTTTAATGATGGTTATTATGCTACTTACTTATCGATTTAGACAAAGTTTAACCTTGAATAATAGATTAATTATTCTTAATTCGCTTTTAAAACTCGTGGTATCCGATTTTTTTGCTACTCCCTAGTATAGATAGATATCTTATTTTTCTTATTTTTTGTTGTTACAGATGAGTGCCAAGATGATGAAGCGGTGAATTGTGCCCTAGTGAAAGAAATCAGTCATTGCCAGAATTCGTACTACAAGAAAGCCTGTTGTAAATCATGTCAAGGTGAAGATCAGGCGGATGATGACAATTATGGGGACGACGATGGAGAAGGTTACACTGAGTAATCTGCCCTTGCTTGAATATTATCATCTATTTTTACAACAACACTCAAATCATTTGTCTGAATTTTTGAGATGAGACTTGATATGTATTATTTTAGTTTTCCGGACTGTTATACTTATCTTTGTTGTGAAATATAAATACGCAACGTTTCGGGCAATGTATTCTCCGGCCTTCTTCAGTTGTTCCTTTTAGTTCATTGAGGCACAAGTGTCAAGACCTTGTCTATCCAAGCATAGCAATGATTCAACTAGGGAAATAATTTTGAAACGTTTGAGTGAAGTCCGGAGGCAACATCGGCAAAAGCTTTGGGTATGTATTATTTCACAATGAAGATGAGAGACAACAATCTAAAAAACAAAAATAAAATTTGAAAAATAAAACATGAAAATCAGTTCTTTTCGGCCAAATAGCATTATCATAAAAAAACTGAAAAGAAAAAGAAAAAAAGAAATCGAAAAAGTTTATAAAAACAATAATAAAAACCAAAGCCAAAATAATTAATTGTTCTTAATTAATTATTAAATTACCAAATCAGCAAATCGATTAACATAACGCGTCATTCGGTGAATTAAAATGAGAAAAAATAATTAAGTAATCAATGAGGTTTCAAGGAAAATTGATGTTGAGAGATCGGAAAGAGATAAAAAGAAAATCAAAAGATAATTAAGGACAAATGCAAGCGATTAGATAAAGGAAATTAAAAAAAATTAAGTAATCATAATGAAAAAATAAAAATAAAAGTTAAAATCACCCATTGTTAAAAATAACTAACTAAATAGAAGGAACCAGAATAAATTCACTTCTTGAAACAAAACGATTTTTAAAAAGTTGGTTATCGATCACATAATGAGTGCTGAACTTACCTATCAGCTAAATAAGCCTTAACCTAGGGCTACGTATACTCGGCGACTCCTTTTTAAAAAATCATTGCCAATAATCAGTACTTGACATACCTAACATCTAAATAAGCTATAGTTTCGGGTTTCGCATTCAAGGGGTCTCCTTTTATAAAAATATAAAAATATATATTTTTTTTATCATTAGTTTTATTCTTCAACACTAATTATATATATATATATATATATATATATATATATATATATATATATATATATATATACAGACATACATTTATATATTTATGAAAATGAACTGACTAAAGAAAGAAGCCAAATTATCAAATGAGTCGCAAATTTTACAGTCGATAAAATAATTAACGAAATAAGTCGGGGTTATGAATTAATATAACAATGCTGAATACGTTTGTAGAACAGATTTCATTATTTTTAACCAAATTTGTTTGAATAATATATATATATATATATATATATATATATATATATATATATATATATATATGTCAAGCTTATGTTTGTTTGAAACAATGTCATGGTGATCAAAGTGAAAACGGTCAATGTACTTAATCATAGATTTCTATCAATCTCTCTGACTGACAGCCGACCTCTAGAAATTCAACATGGCTACAGGTACACAAGCAATAGCAAACATTCATACATACATAGATATATGCATACATACGACTATATATATATATATATATATATATATATATATATATATATATATATATATACACGTAAATATATATTACTTGGTCAAAATGTTTTTTTTAATAAAATTAATAATGTCTTATATTATTAACTCTGTTTCTTTAATCACTCATTAATTTGATTTAAATATATGACCTATATTCTTCTTTAATTAATAATTATTTTTATTTCCTTTATTTTATTACCCTAAAAGTTATTCGATCTTTCGATTGAGTTTTGTCATCTATAATTTAAATATAAACTAAATCACACCTAAACGAAAACTCAAAAATAGATACAATATTTATTCGAATCATTTCTAGACTGAATCTCAAAAAGGTAACAAAGAAGACCCGTTAAAATTAGTTTGTTTGAATTTTCAATTTTTACATGTATTTATTCCATGCTTCGTATAAGTGCAGTAAAAAATATGGTTTAAAAAAATTCTGAAAGGATTAAATATTTTAAAAACAAATTCTTAACTAACTTATTTAGAAGGACACGCGAAAACATATATATATATATATATATATATATATATATATATATATTGAGAAAGATAAAAGCAAAAACAATATAGTCAAATATAAGAAATACAATTTAGTAGGTGCTGACACGCGCGTTTCAACGATATAATGTTAATATAATACAATCTAATTAAGATTATCTTCAAAAGTAAAATAAAATAATAATAGAAAACATATATATATATATATATATATATATATATATATATATATATAATATAAATAATTGTGATCTTAAATTACTCTCGATAAATCTTCTAATTTGACGAAGCAAATTTAGATAGATCAAAATAGAATTACTACCCTTGGACATGGCGCATATCCTCAGCTATGAAATCCCCCAAGACTCTCGCCAATTAATCTAAAAAATGAATAGAAATGCGAAAAATCAAAACAACAAAAGAAGAAACTAAACAGAATTTAGTATATTAATGAATAAAATATTAAATTTAAACAGACTTGGTTTTTTTTTCGTTCATTTTGAAACATATATGTATTTACCCAGCCCCTCCGTCACCGGCAGGATTTGACACTAGCACAATTTTTAAGCGAATTACAACTGCTTTGAATCCAGGGTTTTTCCTCTAGATTGGAAGCCTTTCCAAGGCTAAAGAATCCAGTCTACCCAACTATTTACACATAGCTTGGGGGATAAAATCTATGCATTTACCCAACCCCTCTTTCACGGACAGGATGTAATTTGAGCTCCGCATCTACCGTTAACTACCCACTTTACCGCAAAGATCAGATTAACCAGTCTGTGCTACTACATGCGCTGATTTGGCGGGGTTTGGTTTCGAATCAAGAACCTTGCGATTCCTAGGAAGGTGATCTACCGAGTGAAGTAAACCGCACCCATTAAAATACTACGTAACTTCAATAAAATACTAAATAACTCGAATAAAATCCTCTTTATATTTCCGTTTGTTTTTATTTGTTTTCTCTTTCTTCAAAATACAAATAAAAAACCTTAACCGCTCGGGTTTCATGTCTTGAATATAAATTCATCCTCAGATGAAATACATTTTGACTGGCCATCAAACAAGAGAATTGATTTACCCAAAAACAATAACAAAAAAGAAAAAGCAAAAAAAAAACAAAACAAAAAAAACCCAACCCAAAACGAGAGCACTTTATTTCAAAAACAGAAAAATCGCTTTCATATTCAAAAGAAATTTTGTAAGTTCAACTGACAAAAAGGGCACTTTTTCAGAATGTAAATAAACAAAAAAAAAAAACAAAAAACAAAAACAAACAAACACTTCTTTTTGAAATATTGGGAGATAATGTTGCTGTTGAAATAGATGAATGTTTTTCCTACTTAATGGCCACTTGAAGCTCCATAAGATCCTCTTTTCTAAGTATATATATATATATATATATATATATATATATATATATATATATATATATATGATGGAGTCTTCTATCGTAAACGATAGATGAGGGTCAGTACTGAGAGATTGTTTTCCTCCCACGTTGTGCATGCTATAAAGAAGACATTTTGTGTTTTCGCGAGTGTGGTACCAGCCCAGCCTTGCTGCGAGCTACGAAGTCACACACACACACACACACACACACACACACACACACACACACACACACATATATATATATATATATATATATATATATATAATATATATATCCTTGAACTGCTACTCCCACGTTTTCACTGTAGTAGCATTAGTAGTTAATCTAAAAAGTGGTCAACGTATTTTATAAAATACAGAGCATTAATAGATGTAGAAAAAGTTTTTCTCTCTACCATGGTTTCGGTGCTTAAAATGCACCTTCTTCAGGAGAACTGAATTATCAAGTCAGCTTCATCTTATATATACTAGCCCATATGAAAGGTAGTCTAGTCTGGATTGTTATTTGTTTACTTTTTTATAGACTTTACTTTCTAAATCTAGTCCCTATTTCGGTATTTTTTCTTTGAAGTTAACAGTTGTCGTCAGTAGTTTTAACCCATCCCCTTCTGTTTCGGCTAATTTGTAATTTTATCTGTCATTTCCTAGTTCGCTCTACCCCTCTTTTTTTCTTTTATTCACTTTGGGTTTATTTTATTTGTGTAATCCAAAGGAGAAAATAAATCTCTTTTTGTTTAATTCTATGAGAGTATGTTGATCAGTCTATGAAATTTTCATCCGATCCTCTCATATAAGCAACATCTATCTATCTATCTATCTATCTATCGTGGCGATCCTATTCCGAAGAAGTGCCAAAAACGATTAAAATGTCTATAAATTTGTTTAGATTTATGACTTTTGGAATACCGAACGTAACATCTATTATTATTGAAAAATACGAAGTATTTTTTCCTGCGATACTTTCATTTTTATTGTGCCAAATTATTGAACATTTATAGCAACAAAAAAACACCAGAAAAAATGAAATATATATTGATTTAACAAGAAAATGGATCCTTTCAATATAAAAGAAAGAGAACGTGGAATTATATTGTTACGAAAGTAACAAAAATGAATTATTTTTCTCTCCTTTTCTTACATTGGCGAGAATTGCAATTCTGGAGCAAGGGGAAACACAGTTTACCATCTTCCTTCTAAAAGAAAGTAGGTGGTTCACAGAGAAACGCAAAAAAGAGCTAGTCTCAGGGACAGTAAAATGGGGAGGGTCGTTGGGGCAAGACAAAAGAAACAATATATCAAAATGAGAGAGTTTAAGACCCGAGGAAGTGTCCCTCTTTTGTTATGTATTGCTGAACTTTGTTGGCGTTTGCTTTTGCCCTTTTTTTTTTACCTTGGACTACATTTTCTTTTGGACTCTTTACATGTGTATCTGCGAATCTCCTGCTTCCAGCAGTTCTTTGGAAATCGATCACCCTCGTAGGTTAGTAGTAAGTATTAACTAACATTCCATCATGTAAGTCGAAAAAATGATCCTTATAGTGGGGAATCACAAAAACGTGGTCAGTGTTTAAAAATAGCGTGAATCCCTTCAGCATTCCTCTTTTGAGGCGGCTCAGGCACTGGACAATAAACCCAGCTCTGCCCCTTTGAATTGAGGGGCATGTGTTGCCTGCGGAGATAGCCCCCTGGGATCACGCTGTTATTAATATCTTACCGGTATAATGACCAAAATTACTGGACACAGGGCCCGTGGGCCAGGTACGTCGGTGAGTATTAATTTAAGTCACCACTTGACATCTATCAGTTAAATATGCATAGCTACCAGGCTTTTACTTGGTATAGTCTTATTTCTAGCTCACTGGAAACATTTCAATTCACGTCAGTGTTGCAATGGCGATTGAATATCAAGCAGAATAGTGACCAGGTTTTTACTGGGTATAGCCTTATTTGTAGCTCACTGGAAACATTTCAATTCACGTCAGTGTTGCAAAGGCGATTGAATATCAAGCAGCATAGTGACCAGGCTTTTACTCGGTATAGTCTTATTTCTAGCTCACTGGAAACATTTCAATTCACGTCAGTATTGCAATGGCGATTGAATATCAAGCAGCTTAGTGACCAGGCTTTTTCTCGGTATAGTCTTATTTCTAGCTCACTGGAAACATTTCAATTCACGTCAGTATTGCAATGGCGATTGAATATCAAGCAGCATAGTGACCAGGCTTTTACTCGGTATAGTCTTATTTCTAGCTCACTGGAAACATTTCAATTCACGTCAGGGGCAAGCTCACTGGAAACATTTCAATTCACGTCAGGTTGCAAAGGCGATTGAATATCAATCCTGGAACAATTCCCAACATGGAGGAGAATTTGGCATCGAGATGATTTTGATACGTAACTCGATCAACCTCCTCAAATATGATTTTTTTGCGCACGCCTGTTGTTTCTTTTCTGACGATAAGCTTAATTTGATAAACTTCCGGTTATATTATCACCTTCCACTCTCATTTATCTAATCTTCTATGCAATGAATCAGAATCTTCAATGTATTTATCTACGGCTAGTGACCCCTGTTAAGTAGTTTTACGATTTCAAAGCCTGTACTGCTTTTTCCCAAGCGTAGAAATTCTTGTCGCCTTTGTGTAAATCACTTTTATGACACCTTAATTTGATATATAGTTACCTAATCATTTGGTATTCTCATAATGGAAGGTTACAAAAAAATGGCTACCGTTTATTTACTACAGCGCAGAATGTGTTCACTTTTATAACGTTTGCAACAGGTCAGTGTTGCCCAATTTTTACTTTGAATACTTTTTTACTTTTACTTTTGACGAAAGAGATTTTCAATAATCGAACACTGTAATGTTGCGTAGGATCGCAGTGGTGGGAAAAGCCACAGTGAGCGGCTTAAAGTAAGCAAAGAGTTAAATAACCCATGAAGTTTGATAGGTTATTAAACAAAGAAAACAAAGTAACTATAGTCACCAAATCTTTTTCATCCATTCTATATACATGTCTCATCTGATAAATATCTATATATTAACACGGGTGTTCCTGAATTTTCCGTCCGTTATCATCCTGCAACACTCTCTGGTTTAAAATGAGACCGTCCAAATCGTCCTAGATGCAATGCAAAAATATGAATACTGATTATCTGGTGTTGTTTATGTTGAGATTTTTTGAGATATAATATGTGTGATAGATCTCCGCTCCTATTTATAGACTAGGCGAGATCATGTGATCTATTCCTTGGCCAATCACTGGCAGTACGCTGAGGCTGATACAATACTTAACCCCCCCCAACTGGTCATAATTACTGCAACGTTCATAGACGACGGACATAGGATTAAATTACTGGACCTTTACCAAGATAGGACATACGCTTACCTAAGGATCACCATAGGATTCCATAACATAGGACTTTCTTTAAGCCCTTTTCAACTGGCCAAGGATGGCACTTAAAAACTTTATAGCTTAATCGCAGATTTCTTAATTGTCCCATTTTATTTCACCTAATTTTAAAAATGAAATATTCCAAATGGTCTTACATCGTTTAAATGCCCAACGTAAAATTAAAATGAATAAAAAAGAAAAGAAGTTACATGTTGTGAATTACGAAAGATATTTTGGTAATTTTGATCTTATATCGTCCAAGCCTCCTGTCCATATTTACGCTATGCTTTACCAAGCGAGCGTCAGACGAATTTTTCCGAGTCGTGTTTTATCACTTTTATTTTTGTATTATTTATTGCAACGACAACAGTAGGATTCATATGCAATGAAATTGCAAATCATCGTTTCTGTCTTAAATGGCTTCTCTTGATTTTTGTTTAATATCGTGGAAATTCTACGGGTCCTGTTAGTACTGTTAATTAAATGTCATTAAATAAAGAAACCAAACAAAACGTGTTGCAATATTCAGCTTCATCTGTTCTTGTGTAGAACCATTACATCCCGATGGTACGTCCAGGGTAACGTGGAGAGTATTGAAAGAAATGGAACTCCGTTATTATGTAAAGCTACCCAGCATGGGTGGAGGGACACGTCATGGGGAAGGGAGCATTGTAACAGTTGCTTATTTGAAAATCGCAAATAGCATGAAACAGACTGTCATAAGCCAGACCGCAGAATATAATATATTAGATTATACAACATTCTATATATATATATATATATATATATATATATATATATATATATATATATATATATATATATATATGAGTAGGGTGAAAAGCTTTCTCCACTGGCACAAAATTAAGAGTAATGAGTAAATATTGAATTTTAAATTTATTAGGGAGCAAGAGATTGGGCTTCACCGGCTATTTCTATTCTCCCCAAGCTAAAATTGTTATGATTGAGAGCCACGTCTCACTCAGTCAGCACATTGTCCCAAACTCCCCGAACATTCTCACTTGTCACTCTTACTCTCTCCCACTTCGCCACGGACACCACCTTTCGACCAGTAGAAAAAATGCCATGTCGCCTTATGCTGATTCATCTTTAAAAACTTTCTATGCCAACCTATTGGCTCTCTCTCTCTCTCTCTCTCTCTCTCTCTCTCTCTCTCACACACACACACACACACACACACCATAAATTTTGCCCCCACATTTCCATATCTCATTATTTTACAACCTTACTTTTGGCATTAACGTCTGTGACATATGAAAAAAAGACAGAAAAGAAAACCCAATAAGAATCGGCCGGAATCGAAAGCGGTCGGCTCAAATACACACTCTCTCCCTGGTCGGGAAAGAATATTTCGCTTTTTCTCTCCCTTGCCTACCCTGCCCGTGAGTTGGTACGGTCTACCACCTGGGTCTGCCTGTCTGTATATCTCTCTTTAACTCCTCTCTCTAGTGTAGTAGTGTTTAAGTTGTATAAATATTTGCTGTGAAAAATAAAAAAAGGAGGTCGATTTAATTGTCAAGATGTGTTCTATCTCTGTCGCTATTGTTGTCACATATATACCCGTTTGGCCCTAAACCAGGAGAAAAACACTGCCGTGTCGGGTAATGTTATGGTTGCCCGTCGCATCAGGAGTGATTTTGGTGTGGCGAATACGAGTGGGGCTATCTCTATTCGAGCATAGCATAATTGGGAGCTCGTCCGGGATCTGGACCTCCCACACGTAACACCTCGTACATATACTTGGCAGAGGCAATTTGAATGTATTACACTCTGAGGTGCCCAAAGCATCTACTAGGTGGTAGATCTAATTATGTAAACTTTTACAAGCACAAGGGATCAGTGTTCTAACCCAGTTAAAAGCTAATATTTTGAATATGTCAGCTTGCCATTTTAAGGCAAGCTGGCTGTGTTCATGTGAGAGGTTGTTGATATGACAATCTTCCTATTGTTCTACAAGGGTGAGTCAAAAAGTAATGCCATTTGTTTAGGACAGGTATAATCACCAACATAGGAACGTGTATCATACATCAAAATGAAGCTGGTCCTTTGTGGATACCATCCCTACGTCGCACCAGAGTCACCATTTCTCTCAATAACAACGTTCTACCTTTGAATGAGAGCATGTACCTTGCTCGGACTGACTTCTTCACTACATATTTAACTTCCTTGTCACTGAATAATGTTTGTCTCTCAAAACCTCTTTCATGCGACCGAAGCTATGATAGTCTGAAGGCTAAAGTTGGTGAGAATGGAGGAAGCGGTAAAGTTGACCACACGAATGAGACGATTTTCTTCCTTGTCTTGATGCTTATGTGTGGCTGAACATTGTCATACAGAAGGAAGACATTGTCGATTGGCAAGTTGGGTCTTACTCGTCGGATTCTTGCTCTGAGCCTCGTTATGGTTTCAATGTAGGCCTTAGTTTTATAAAGACGTTCACATGAAATAAAGAAAATGGCATTACTTTTTGACTCACCTTCGTATTTCTGATTTAACCTTGTAACTGAGTTTAGATTACTTTGAGGCAAGGCCAGGAGTATTGTGTTCCCAGTGAGAATCGAACTTACCAACAATAGTCTGCTGGAATAGCTCATTAACCATTACAATATGCGAGGCGAATAAGTCAAATTCAATGTAATTGAGAGTTGATTTAAAATGTTATTTGAAGACAATAATTTTATGGGTATTGTGCGGGCCTATTTGTTTAATGTGGCCTATTTGCTTAATGTGGCCTATTTGCTTAATGTGGCTGGCAAGAGCTAATACTTTTTTCGTAACTTGTTTTGCTTTTCTTCTTAAATTGGTCCGGATGGATCCAAGGGATTTAATTTTCGTTCGTTTTGGATTATCAGTTAAAGTAATGTAAGAATTCCCGGTGTATGACGTGTTGAAAGCTTTTCAGGTGTGTGTGTGTGTGTGTGTGTGTGTGTGTGTGTGAGAGAGAGAGAGAGAGAGAGAGAGAGAGAGAGAGAGAGAGAGAGAGAGAGAGAGAGAGAGATTGACAAAAAAAAGAAAGTGTAAATAACATCTGAGGTTTAAACACTTCCTTTGCTCTTAAACCTATTTAAAGAGGGCGCCATGTCCAAATTAGTGAAAATGTTTCAGGGTTTTCTCATTATTACCAGCCGACGTAGACGGTTACTTCAACTAGTATATATAAATCGGGAAACTGTCAACGAAATTGTTTCGAGCAGATAGAAACATTGAAGAAATTTATAGATATTCTTGAATCGATGCCCTTTTAGCCTATTTGGTTCCAGACGTCAATAGTTTCATTTAATTTTCTTCAATTTTTATATTTACTTTTGAGAATTAAAGTCTTAACGATAGCGTAAAAGTAAATTGCTTTTGGAAGAATTCAATTATATCATTAAATCATTTTTCTAGGTAAAATAAATTAGATGAGAAAGAAAAACAGAATTTTAAAGAAAAGGATGCTATATTTCCTTATTCATAATTCCTAATCAGTTATTTGAAATTGAAATAAAAATTGCCTCAGACAGAAACATGTAGATGCCTTATATATATATATATATATATATATATATATATATATATATATGTGTCAAAAAAGTATAGAGATTTTTTTGTACTTTTTGACAAACCTTGTATTCTGAAAAAAATAACGTTCCATTCGTTAATCTTTTTTTTTCAGAATACAAGGTGTATCAAAGAAGTACCAAGTTTAAAGCTGAATTTACCAAGATAGAAATGAAGAATGAATGGAAGGTTATTTTTGTCAGAATACAAGGTGCATCAAAAAGTACAAAAAGTATCGATATCTTTTGACACACCTTGTACACACACACACACACACACACACACACACATATATATATATATATATATATATATATATATTTATATATATTATATATGCTGTCAGCAGCTATTTATTTTTCTTCGATGAATATTTGTAGTTGCTTCTAAACTTTGTCCATTTTCTGCGACATTTAATTTTTAACAAAACTTGTCACTCCTTTCGCCAAAATTTGGTTCCAATTAGACGTTGGTCAATAAATATCTACTGAGTTAGCTTATTTTCGCACAAGGCCTGGAGTATTGTATTAACAGTGAGAATCGAACTTAGCAACAATGGTCTGCTGGCATAGCATTACATTATGCGAGGCGAATAAGTCGAATTTCATCTAATTGAGAGTTGATTTAATGTCATTTAAATACAATAATTTCATGAGTAGTGTGTGGGCCTATTTGATTAATGTGACCGGAAAAAGCAAATTCTCTTTCATAACATGTTTTGAATTTCTTGTGAAATTGCTCCGGATGGACCCAAGGGATTTAATTCTCGTTCGTTTTGGATTATCTGTTAAGGTAACGTGAGAATTCCCGGCGTAAGACGTGTTGAAAGCGTGTCAGATGTAAAAAGTGGAGAGAGAGAGAGAGAGAGAGAGAGAGAGAGAGAGAGAGAGAGAGAGAGAGAGAGAGAGAGAGAGATTGCCCAACAAAAGAAAGTGTAAAACACATCTAAGTGAGGATTAAACACTTCCTTTGCTCTTAAACTAATTTAAAGAGGTCGTCATGTCCAAATTAGTGAAAATGTTTCAGAGGGCGATAAAAAAAAAAAACAAGAGTAAATTCTTACACACAGACAAAAAGGAGATGATAACTCAGTCATCTTTATTCTTATTTTATATGCGTTTATACCTCCTGAATGACAAAAAGAATTACCTAAATGATTTACATTAATCTGAAGGCACTTAGGGCTTTCGTTCGAATCAGAAAAAGGATACTTTGAGTCAAGTATTCTGCTTGAAGAAAGTATTTACAAACGCCTCCACACGGTTGCTTGGTCATTTTTTGTTTTACCGTATATCAACACTTTTGGGGTCATTTAATGTCGAATAAAGTCTGTTATGATTCTTCCCACCATTTTAGACGTTTTAGTGCCGCTGTTCGTATTGAGTGTCGTTTCAGTGGATATTTCTTGCGACATAAAGTTTGATGTATTCCTTGAAGTTGGAAGAGTGTAGTATTAGTCACTCCTTATCTGTAAATATGTGGCATTCCTTGTTTGGAATATTAGTTACGCCTTATATGTTAATCTGTAGTATTCCATGGTAGAAAGATTGTAGTATCAGCTTACTCCTTGTCTGGCAATCTGTAGTATTCCTTGGTAGAAAGATTGTAGTATCGGTTACTCTTGTCTGTCAATCTATAGTATCGTAGAAAGGTTGTAGTATCGGTTCCTCTTTGTCTGTCAATCTATAGTATTCCTTGGTAGAAAGATTGTAGTATCGGTTACTCCTTGTCTGTCAATATGTAGTATTCTTTGGTAGAAAGATTGTAGTAACAGTTACTCCTTGTCGGTTAATCTGTAGTATTCCTTGGTAGGAAGATTGTAGTATCGGTTACTCCTTGTCTTTCAATCTGTAGTATTCCTTGGTAGAAAGATTGTAGTATCGGTTACTTCTTGTCTGTCAATCTATAGTATTCCTTGGTAGAAAGATTGTAGTATCGGTTACTCCTTGTCTGTCAATATGTAGTATTCTTTGGTAGAAAGATTGTAGTAACAGTTACTCCTTGTCTGTTAATCTGTAGTATTCTTTGGTAGAAAGATTGTAGTAACAGTTACTCCTTGTCGGTTAATCTGTAGTATTCCTTGGTAGGAAGATTGTAGTATCAGTTTACTCCTTGTCTGTTATTCTGTAGTATTCCTTGGTAGAAAGATTGTAGTATCAGCTACTCCTTGTCTGGCAATCTGTAGTATTCCTTGGTAGAAATATTGTAGTATCAGCTACTCCTTGTCTGTCAATCTATAGTATTCCTTCGTAGAAAGGTTGTAGTATCGGTTCCTCTTTGTCTGTCAATCTATAGTATTCCTTGGTAGAAAGATTGTAGTATCGGTTACTCCTTGTCTTTCAATCTGTAGTATTCTTTGGTCGGAAGATTGTAGTATCAGTTTACTCCTTGTCTGTTAATCTGTAGTATTCCTTGGTAGAAAGATTGTAGTATCGGTTACTCCTTGTCTTTCAATCTGTAGTATTCCTTGGTAGAAAGATTGTAGTATCGGTTACTCCTTGTCTGTCAATCTATAGTATTCCTTGGTAGAAAGATTGTAGTATCGGTTACTCCTTGTCTTTCAATCTGTAGTATTCCTTGGTAGAAAGATTGTAGTATCGGTTACTCCTTGTCTGTCAATCTATAGTATTCCTTCGTAGAAAGGTTGTAGTATCGGTTCCTCTTTGTCGGTTAATCTGTAGTATTCCTTGGTAGGTAGTATCAGTTTACTCCTTGTCTGTTCTGTAGTATTCCTTGGTAGAAAGATTGTAGTATCAGTTTACTCCTTGTCTGTTAATCTGTAGTATTCCCTGGTAGAAAGATTGTAGTATCGGTTACTCCTTGTCTGTTAATCTGTAGTATTCCTTGGTAGAAGGATTGTAGTATCGGTTACTCCTTGTCTGTTAATCTGTAGTATTCTTTGGTAGAAAGATTGTAGTATCAGTTACTTCTTTTCTGTAAGAGTTTCTTCAGGGAGAAATTGTCCTAAAATCTGTTGCCGAATGGATTATTCGGCAACAGATTTTAGGACAATTTATTAACGACATTAAATGCATTTTGCCCTTTTTTCATTGGTCAATGCAACTCCTTCTACTTGGTAGAGTCTATAAATATAAGTGCGGATTTTCGTACAGCAAAAACCCCAAAATTTTCAACAGTGTCATTTAGTATCAGGTTGCTTACAATAATAACTTTTTCTTTAATGGTCACACATATAAGTATTGAACAGGCTGATTATCTTCGTTGATCTAGCAGAAACCGGTGCTTTCAAAGGGACTTGACCGTAAAACCTCCACATGAACAGAATGGGATTTTATAGTCAATTTCTTAAGCATAGTTTAACAGGTTTTTCTTCTCCTAGGCAGGTTGCGTAACCGAGGTTGAAAACCCAGTCACTCTTATTATTTATCCACAACTAAAGGGAGAATAGTTTGATGCATACCTGTCCCAAACGTATTAGTACTATATGAAGTGCACAATGCTTCATTCAGGATTTGAACTCGTGTCACCGAGTCTATTTTCTTTGACGATAAAACCACGCTATAATGTAACGATAAAAAAATCCCAAAATTCAAATTACGTGTAGATAATAGTGGAAAGTAACTAAACTTTGGGGATGACGGATGAAAGTCGTCTTGTCGATTTCTGATTGGAGAGAGAGAGAGAGAGAGAGAGAGAGAGAGAGAGAGAGAGAGAGAGAGAGAGAGAGAGAGAGAGAGAGAGAGAGAGAGAGATGTGTTGTGAGTCTGGACTGAGCTACTGAAGGGAACAGAAGCAAGATGAGTGTCTGTTTCCCAAGGCATTTTTAGATAGGAAAATAAATGAGCTCAGTAAAAAAAAGAACGTCTTGTGTTGTTAATAACAACTATCAACAGCACAGGACTAGATATTCCAAACGTTTCAAAAAGTAATTTACAGAGTTGAAGTGAGAATGCCAGCCCAACAACCGATAAAGAAATACCGACAACTCTGATCCAGCCCCGAGAAGTATCACTATTACCATTACAAAGTCATCACTCCTTTAGATCGACAGTCCGCTATGCAACACATGCGACTCTATGCTGCTTGTTGTACTTAAGTCAAGAAAAATGTTGTAGCTTCGGTTCTGAGCAAAAACCGAACTTATTGGTACAAATAATGTTTAATATATGTAAAATAATAATAGAAAATATTTTTGTCATAGATGCAGTGCCACATTGGGATATTGATTTTGCTATGAAAAAAAACATCAATATTTTAAAATACTTGTAAAAATTCCCATTTGAATTACGAACACTGATCCTTATGCGAAGGCCAAGTATATATTGCAGGCTTGTGTTATATAATTAATAGGGTGCCTATTGATTATGTCTGGAAGGGTAGAATTCAAAAGGTTAACTGGTAATTTTGTAAGAGAAAGGTCAAAGAAAATAAACTCTCAGCAATAACCTCTTAGCTGACCTCTTTTAACCGAAGCGAAGGAAGCGGACAACAATGGCATCGCTCATGTGAGATATTTCTCTCCACGCGTGCGGTTACCGTGGGTTTTGAAATAAAGAAGGTTTAAAAACATTCTAAGTCTTGTGTTCATTTATAAGAAAAAATTAATGGACACAGCGACTACGAAACGCATAAAGCCACCCCATTAATCACCGTAGACGATAAGGAGGGGGGAATCAATCCAGATTGAAGAATAGGAAAATAGAAGAACTGATGATATATGATATTTAATATCAAAATGTGCAAAAACAAAAATGATTGAATTGTTGTTGTTGGAATATTTTAGTTACATAAGGCATGCTGGAATCCACCACTTAAACATATAGACTCGGCGTGATCACATGGATTAAACTCTGCCAATCAACAGCTCGAATACGTGGTTAGTTAACTATTTAATCGCCGATATGGAAAGCCACTTATTTGCACGTTATTCGACATTGACGAACGGACCTGCAACGAGAGACATTGCTGAACACAAGGATTTTACTTAACACCAAGGAACAACCAAAGGATCCTACCCAGCACTGAGCAACACAAGGGATCTTCGCTGGTGAGTGCTCTCACTTGAAGTCTAAGGATGCCTACAAAAATCGTAATCACAAAAAGGCCAAAAGATAACGAACAACAAAATTCAAAATGGAATGATATAAAAAATAACAGGGAAATATAATTGAATCTATTAGACAATATATTAGTTTGATTATAAGTTTTAATTCAAAACTAAAAATATATATTTGGTAATTGATCCGGTAGAGTTACACACAGAAACTGACTATTGTCCTCATCTTTATTGTTATATATTTCCTGGTCAAGGCGATAATAACATTGAATACTTGACATAGCTTAACAATTGTACCCGGTCATGGTTAACAGAATGAGAACAGTGTACCCCCGTGGATTGAATAAAGAGTTAGGTTCGAAGTTTTGTGAAGGCTACCGATTATGAAATGAAGGCTCCCGAGTTCAACAAGAAGGTCATAATCGGGAGCCTTCACGGAACTTCGAGCCGAATATTTTATTCAATCCACCGGGGTAGACTATTCTCATTCTGTTAACCATGAGCGGGTACAAGAGTTAATCTATGTTAAGTATTCTATGTTATTATCGCCTTTGGCCAGGATTGAACCTATAACCTACAAGTGATTGTCCAGATTTTGAGAAAGTTCATGAGTTTGACAAGAAACACCCAAGAAAATCGGAGAGAACATCGGCCGAAACGTTGTGTATATAACAATGAAGATGAGGACAATAGTCCGAAAAATCCAAAAGATACCTTTCAGTTTAGTTTAAACCTTTTGAGGTTTGACTATCGCATTTCTTGAAGTTTTGATAGAAATCAGACCAAAAATTGCGGAGCCCTTCATATACGGACAAACAGACAGTTTGATGAATTGTAACGAGATTTCCGACCCACACATTCCCACAACCCCAATATCCCTCTTGTGTAGAATTCGTTGAGTGAATAGAGATAAAATAATCAGCAACAATGAAAGAAAGTAAAACACAAAATTATCTAAAAGAAAAAAAAAAGAAAAGAAAAGAAAAGAAAAGAAAAGAAAAAAAATGACCGACCATTTTGTCAACTTTGTGACAGCTTCTATTTTGTCAAACACTTTTCCCTTTTTAGTTTATCCATTTTTTTCATACCTTATATTTTTATGGTTTGCTTCATT
This sequence comes from Doryteuthis pealeii, assembly GCA_023376005.1. NCBI lineage: Eukaryota > Metazoa > Mollusca > Cephalopoda > Myopsida > Loliginidae > Doryteuthis > Doryteuthis pealeii. Next base: position 105,884,521 of record CM042145.1, read on the forward strand.
GTTTGATTTTTTCCTTTTTTTTCATTTTCTCCCTCCCTCCTTTTATAAACCCTCCCTTCCTACTTTCCTTGTTTTATCCAATTCGTCTGTCACGAAATATCAGACCGTCGGCCATTTTTCAGTAAGATTGGTCTTTAAAGAGATTATTTATCATAGTATTAGTATTATTATAGACCTAATAGGTACTAGCACTCCGGGCCAGAGTGGACCTGGAAGTAATGTTGATTGGTTTGTATGATTGATCTTCAAAGAGATTATTTTAGTTTTCATTTTTCGTATATTCAGCAATGATTCAGCAATGCCTACAGGACAAGAAAATCATCCCTTCTTCCAATTTGAACCATTTTTCCCCTTCCTTTTTGTATATTGCTAGTTTACACATTTAGAGTTCTGATATTTATATGAGAGAGCGTTCACTCTTTGTTTTAATTCAGAATCGTAATTCTACAAGACTGGATACCAATTAAAGCAAAATCGACCAGTCTAACCTACAATTTTACTCTTACCTGTGGGAAAAAAGAGGTGTGTTCACTACTTCTCCAAAGTAAACATAAACTGCCTTAGCCGGAATTTAAACTCGTCTAACCGATTCCATTTTCCGTGCTGAAATCTGTTGGGCCAACTAAAATTACAAGAGGATGCCATCGTATAAAGGTTATCGTTGCAGGAAATGAGCACAACGAATCAAATCAAATTCCGGACGAGGCTCTTTGCATTTCACGTAGCGCTAATACCATTAGGACATATAAGCATCCAACTATTTTCTCTCTAGCTATTTAGATAATTTTTGTTTTCAATTGTAGTATATTCACCAAAATCTTCCGAATAAGACAAACTAGTTCGATCAAACGAGCCAGTAATTTCTCTCTTCTTTTCTTTTCATTTTTGTGCATATTGCTCGTTTTCACGTTTAAATTTGTGTCATTTATTTGGGTGAGCGTTCACTCTTGGTTTTAATTCAGAATCGTTATTCTACTAGACTGGTTACCACTTAATCCAAGACAGAGTAGTCTACCCTAAATTTTACTCTTAGCAGTGAGAAAAATACAGAGATGAATTGATGAATTTCCAAAAATGAAAACAAACTGTCTTTAAATATACTAGCAAATATATGCACCCTCCGAGTGCAAGTATTTAAGTTTTAATGTAATAAAATATTATATCAAATTAGAAAGGCTAATGAAACTAAATAAGAATGCAAATAAAATGATTTGAAACAGAGGGGGGTATAATCGAAACATAGAAAAACTGAAACTTACTTTTCCATCACTCCCGTCTTTCATTGCTAAATTTTCCTTATTTAACTATTTAGATAAATCAGATAGTAAAGAATAAAATTACAGTTATTTCGTCTTGTTAATGGATTTATATTATGATTTATCCCCGAGATTTTTGTTCATATTCATTACGATAAAACCAAACAATCAGAAATCAATTATACTAAGCAGGTATTTATTAAAAATCAAAATTTTAATATCAATATGCAAATTAGCCTTCCCTTTCACACTGTAAACCGCAATTTTGTTGTATATATAAATACAATTGTATGTTATTAGTATGTAGATAAGGCCAACAGTATTAATACTGTAAAACAATTTTATTAATAACTGAAGTTTAAATGAGAATAAGATCATGTAGAATGTGACGTAAATAACAAAGGGAATTGTGACTTGAGTAGTGATATAGTTTCGGTTACAGACAAACCGAAACTCGCAATCTCCATCATAATAAGATAATAATTAATCGATTAAAACCATCTGGGGTTTGACTATAACGTTTCTTGAAGTTTTGATTGAAATCAAACGAAAGTAATTCGGAACCCTTGAAGTACGGACAAACGGACCTTTTGAGGAATGATAACGAGATTTCCTATTCGCACAGACCCCAACCTCAATATCTTCCTTTTTGCGTAGAATTCGTTTAGTGAGTTGTGATAAGATAATCAGCAACAATGAAAGAAAGTACAATACAAAATTATCAACAAACCTAAAAAAAAAGAAAAACCCAGAAAAAATGACCGACCATTTTGTCAACTATGTGACAGCAACTATTTTGTCAAACACTTTTTCCCTCTTTAGTTTATCCAAATTTTCATACCTTATATTTTTCTGGTGTGCTACGTTGTTTTATTTTTACCTTTTATTTTTCACTTTTTCCCTCCATTTATCCATTTATCCTCCCTCCCTTCCTTTCTTGTTTGATCCAATTCGCCATCTTTTCAGTATGATTGATCTTCAAAGAGATTATTTTGGTTTTTCATTTTTCGTATATTCAAGCAATGTCTACAGAACAAGACACATCAGTCCTCAACTTTTGGTTGGTTGGTTGGATTTAGTGGCATTTCAACCCTTGTTGGATTATTTTATACCGAAGATGTTTTGTTTTACTCGTTCTTGATGGGTACTCAATTTTTATCTTTAAAAACATTTTCTTTAAATTCATTTTTTTCTATTAACCCATAGATATGACCCTATCAGGTACTACCACTCTGGGTTAGAGTGGACCTGGAAGTAATTATCATAGGTTCTTTCTCTCCTTGTGTCTGTTGTTAACGAACACAAGACTTGGTGGTATTGTTTTTTAGAGCTCTTTATTTTGTTTCAAAACCTAAGTTGGAGAAATGGCCCTTTGGACGAGACACCATCTTACGTCCGCGACCCAGCAAAAACTCTCGGTCCGTCTTCTCCAAAACCTCACGCCATATTCTCAAACTTTTCACACTTCTCTTTCATTATTCGCACTGTTGACATTCCTCGACCAATCAGAATCCAGGATCAATGACCTCCAAGTCATCATTCACACGCTTAAACAAATTCTGTTGTTTTTTTTTTCGATTATTACTTACACTTCTACTCATCATTTTACATTATGGAGTTTCATTTTTTGTTTCTTTGTTTAATGCCATATCAACCTGTGTGAGTTATTTAATACCAGACTCATCCTTGTATAACAGTGGTTCCCACATTTTTCTATTCCCGCACCCTTAAAAGAGTTTTGTGCTGACCTCGCAACCCTCAAAAGTGTTTTGCTCTGATCTCGTACCCCTAAAATGTATGCTTTTGCTTAAAAATATAGAATGTGAATCCAATCAAAGGTCATATATATTTCACTCTCTACATGATTGATGGTAATGATAATAATCTTAAATAAAGAAACGAAAATATAAATAATACTAATAACAAAAGAAAAAAATTAATCTAAATTTGAACAGACGCTTCTCGCACCCCCTGTTGTAGAAGAACAGTTAGTGGTACTATTTAATCTATAGTTGGGGGATGAGCGGGTTTATACTTTTGTTAAGGGTATTAGTCGGAAATTGAACGTAATAGTGCGACTGAAATTCGAACTAGTTTACAACAATATCAGAGTTCACATGTGGTGTTGAGAGGCATTCCTTTCATTAAAATAATTGTGGGCAGTAATAATGTTGTAAATCTATCTATCTATCTATCTATCTACAAAACTTTGTTAATATCTATCTATCTCGCCGTCTACTATTACCTATGTAAATGATATCATTATTTAAACAACCCCTTCGGCTGGGGATTTAGAATACACCGACTTCGCCCCTGCAGAGGGGTAACCCCCCACTCAATGGAGCCACCTGTTGATCGTGGGTGGCGACGTGCAACACTTCACTTTGGCCCTTACTTAGGCCAGAAGGTCGGTCGGGTAGGCCCCCTCCGTTCAATCGGCTAGTCACGTCAAACCCTAGCACATATGATTGTCCCAACCCTAATGCCTTTATGGAAAGCCCCCACTCTTGTTATCATATATGTGCTAGAAGGCAGTGAATGAGGGTCTTTGTGTCCTGAGTATGACGTTAAACTCTATCTGATGATGAAGAACTTGGTGAAATTCTGAAATTTTGGAAGAAATGTGTTTAAAAAATTGAGTTTTTAAAAAAATTGAGTACCTATCAACAATGAATAAAACAAAAAGTCTTTGGCATAAAATGACCCAGTGGGTTGACATGCCGTAAAATTCAACCAATTAACCAGCCATCATTTCATATAGGAACAATACTATCTATCTATCTATCTATCTATCTATCTACCTACCTACTAACATATCTATCAATTTATCAATGTATCTATATCAATCTCTCTATCTCTCTATCTATCAATTTATCTATCTATCAATCTAAGTTTGTTCATATTTATCCATATTTCTATCCATTTCTATATCTCAATCTATACATATCTATCTAATTATCTATCCTTGTCCATATCTGCCCATCTAAGCTATAAAACATTGCCTATGGGCAAATCATAAAAATCTCAGACAAAAATACTTATGAGATATGATATGAATAATTCTGATATTTCGGACTGTTCTCCTCATCTTTATTGCGTATAAACACCATGTTCAGAACACTTTAACCACGGGCTCTGTTTAAGTTTTTAAAAAAAAACTACCTTTAAATTAGTCATTTTCAGAAGATTACTCTGAATTTAAACGTAGTTTCGTAGCTGAAATTGTTACTAGTTCAAAGGGGCCCAAACAGCGTAAATGCCGCCAGACATATTGACAGGAATGTGATTAGATATAGAAAAAATAGAAGAGAAGAGAATTACTTATTCAAAAACAGAAATTTCAAAATTTCAGCCCAGAAACTACGTTTGAATTTAAGGTATTCGTCTGAAGATGACTTATTTTATATTTAAGGTAAAAAAAAAAACACCCAAAAAAACAAACAAACAAAAAAAACCCACCTAAACGGAGCCCGATGTTACAGTGGCCTGAAAATTGTGTTTATATGAATGTATATTTATTTACCACCCCCTCCGCACGAGCAGGATGTGACACAAGGTCAAAGTGTTTATATGAATATAGATATAAACCTCTTTTGATATTTTGGACTGTTGTTCTCATCTTTATTGTGCATAAGCACAATTTGCAGGCCACTGTAGCCTCGGGATCCGTTTAGGTGTTTTTAAATACCTTAAAATTAGTCATCTTCAGACGATTACTATGAATTCAAACGTGGTTTCGGAGCTGAAATCGTTATCTCTAGTTCAAGGGGAGGGGGGTCCAAGCAGCATGAATGCCAATAGACTTATTGGCTGAAAAAATAATTAATGAATTATTTGCCGATAATTATTTTACTAAAACGTATATATTTGTCTTTAGTTTTGAACATACCCACCAACGTTTGCCCTTTATATATATATATATATATATATATATATATATATATATATATATATATATATATATATATTCATTTACCAACCCCTCCGACTAGGCAGCATGCGACACATGGTCAATTTCTAAAGCAGAGTTTGATAAGTTTGAATTCAGAGTTTTCCTAAAAACCCAGTCTGCTCTACTATTTACTCATAGCTAACGGGAGAATAGTTAGATTCATACCTTTCCCAAGCGTATTAGCGCTATATGAAAAGAAAACAGCCTCACCAATGATATGATATAAACATCATAGTGCATGATACAATAAATATTCATGAATAAATATTTATTGTCATTCACATACAGTCTGTTTCGCCGTTTCACGGTTTTCAGTGTGACTAGACAAGACAAGCTGCTTCAGGTTGGAATCGAAACCCGACATCTATAAATTCATGAAAAAATAAAATGAAAGAAAGTTTGTTTAAAATATTCGTCTTGAATTCTGCTTTTTTAAAAAAATCACTTAAGGGACAAGTTTCTTTTTTTTAATACCACTTAATTACATGCCAGTTATGATACACTGCCAAGTATTGCCGAGTCCCCACAAAAAGCGGCCTTGAACCAAACTTGAATGAACATGTTTTTGGAAAAAGAATGATTGTTCCTGTTGAAAAAACTTGCTTAAGGGGATAAACTTGTTGAAGTGTTGCTTTTTTAAAAAATAAATATGAGTTGAATTGACAAACACTTCCGTAAATTAATGTTTCCGCTGCTTGTGTCTTCTTTGAATGTTCATAATACCATTTTCTAAAGGGAAAATCTTATGTTTTTATATTCTGACGGTATATATCTATATTAATACTCGTTTTCCTTAATTGTACATCCGTTATCATCTTGCAACACCCTCTGGTTAAAAATGAGACCGTCCAAATCGTCCAAGACGAAATGCAAACACAATCCAATAAAATTCACACCTTATTTCTGTCCGAGAGAGAGTTAAAAACTCCCCATAAGAAAAGCTGAAAACTAATTAAAAATATATATATTAATACTCTAGTTCCTTAATCTTTCGGCCGTTATCATCTTGCAACACCCTCTAGTTAAAAATGAGACAGTCCAATTCGTCCAAGATGAACTGCAAAAAAAATCTGATTATCTGGTGTTGCTTATCCGTTGAATTCTTATTTCTTATGAGTGCCATCACCTCAGGTGGACCATTCCAGATGCTCCTTAGGTTACTACTTTCTGACTTAGACAAAAATTTGACTTTAATAATCGATTTAATTAATTCTAATTCGTTTTTAAAATGAAAAGCAGACGAAAAATTGCGTATGCCTATATATAACAGTTCAAGACAGTAGGCAGCATCCTTTTGTTGTTCCCATCTAACTTTTCCTATAAATTAAAGGAAAAGGTAAACAAAGACTTTCTCTAATAATTTCCGCATTGCGTGTGGACACGAGACAAGACGCAAATGTCACCCGGACAAAAAAGGATTTTATAAAAATAAAAATTAAATGAAAAGTTCAAAGGATAATTGAAATATATAATTTCATGAAAATAATGATTAATAAAACGTATATATATATATATATATATATATATATATATATAGAGAGAGAGAGAGAAACTCATAAAAAGCCGAAGAGAGATAAAGACAAATAGATAGAGGGAAAGAGAGAAAGACAGATAAGGATAGAGAAGGGGGATAAACAGAGATAAGCAGAGAAAGAAAGAAAGAAAGGAACATATAAAGAAGAAGAAGAAGAAGAAAGAAGAAAAGAGGGAGAAGGATAAACAGGAAAGAGACAAGGACAGATAATATTGAAAAGTTGAGAGAAAGAAAGACAAAGAGATAAAGAGATAGAAAAAGACACATAACGGAGAGGAAAGGCGATTGAGAGAGAGAGAGAGAGAGAGAGAGAGAGAGAGAGAGAGGGGAGGGAGAAGAAGAAAAAAGAAGAAGAAGAAGAAGAAGAAGAAGAAGACAAGAGTGATAGAGAAAGTGTGTGAGAGAGAGAGAGAGAGAGAGAGAGAGAGAGAGAGAGAGAGAGAGAGAGAGAGAGAGAGAGAGGGGGAACACATAATGAAGACGAAAAGGAAGAAGAGGGTGTGGTAGAGAAAGAAATAATAAAAGAGAGAAGAAGAAGAAGAAGAAGAAGAAGAAAAAAGAGAGAGAGAGAGAGAGAGAGAGAGAGAGAGAGAGAGAGAGAGAGAGAGAGAGAGAGAGAGAGACACATAAAGAAGACGAAGAAGAAGAGAGGTGTGGCAGAGAAAGAAAGAATGAAAGAATGAAAGAGAGAGAAGAAGAAGAAGAAGGAGAAGAAGAGAGATAGATAGAGAGATAGAGAGAGAGATAGAGAGATAGAGAGAGATAGAGTAAGAAAAATGAATGGTGGGACAATGTTAAAGGAACTCCCATAGAAATCTCTGCGACTTCGAGACAATCAAAAACCAAACACAGTTTCAAAATTGAAGCTTTGCTTTTCTTGCAAATAAACATTTATCAACTCTTCAAAAAAGAAATACAAAAACGTGTTGCAAAGGAAGACGTCAGGAAAATCGCTTGAGGTGTTCTTTAGAAGCAAAACAAGAGTTTTAGACATAGCGTGTCTTCAAAAAGGCTAAATTCTTCACCGGAACAAAAAGGATTTTTATAAGAAATAAATAAAAAAAACCATGAAAACTTAAAAAGATAATTGAAATATATAATTTCACGAAAATACACAGATGAAAGATTACAAAAACATAAAAACAGATAGTGAGAGAGAAAAAAGCGATAAAAAAGATAAGAAAGATAGAGAAATATAAAGTGTGTGTGTGTGTGTGTGTGTGTTGTGTGAGAGAGAGAGAGAGAGAGAGAGAGAGAGAGAGAGAGAGAGAGAGAGAGAGAGAGAGAGAGAGAGACACACACACACACACACACACATACATATATATATATACATAGAGGTCGAAGAGAGATGAAATATAAATAGAAGGAAAGAGAGAAGAATAGATAGAGAAAGGGGAAAATGGAAGAGAGAGGAGAGTGAGAGAAAGGAGCACCTATAAAGAAGAAGAAGAAGAAGAAGAAGAAGAAGAAGAAGAAGAAGAAGAAGAAGAAGAAGAAGAGAGATAAATAAAAACAGAAAGGGGTAATTGAGAGAGAAAAACAGATAAAGAGTTGGGGGTTATGAACCAGACAAAGACGGAAATTCGGGAAAAGAGAGAAAGAGAGACAAAAGACACAAGAAGAAGAAGAAAAAAGGAGAAAAAAGAAGAAAAAAAGAAGAGAGAGAAAGTGACTTCCCCCTTTATGACTCTATCTATCTCTCTATCTCAATTTCTTTTTCCTTATGTTTCGTTCCATTTCTATACAACTCTTTCTCTCCCCTTTTCTATATTTAACTGGTTTTTCTATCTTTCCCGTATATATATATATATATATATATATATATGAACTTGAATTTTTCCTTCTGCAAGACAGGTTGCCATAGCAAGGTTAAAGAACCCAGTCTGCCCTATTATTTACCCAAGCAAACAGCCTCATCCAGGACACACACACACACACACACACACACACACATATATATATATATATATATATGTGTGTGTGTGTGTGTGTGTGTGTTTGTGCTATGGACGAGGTTGTTTGCATGGGCAAATAGTAGGGCACACTTTAACCTTGCTATGGCAACCAGTCTTTTAATAATATAATAATAATAATAGAATAATAATAATAATAGAAGAAGAAGAAGAAGAAGAAGAAGAAGAAGAAGAAGAAGAAGAAGAAGAAGAAAATAATTCTTATTTCTTGGCGTTAAAATATTTTTTTTTGTTTTTCATTTTATTTTAACGTCAAGAATCTAGAATTGTTTCTTTTCAAAAGTAAAAGACTGTTTTGATCAAATTTATGCTCTTTTTAACCTTGCTATGTCAACCAGTCTTGGAGAAGGAAACATTTAGATTTAAACCTGTTAAATTCCGCTTAAGAGATTGACATTGTGTTGTATTCTGCTCGTGCGGAGAGTTGGTATATATATATATATATATATATATATATATATATATATATATGTGTGTGTGTGTGTGTGTGTGTGTGTATTATTATTGCTCTCTCTGTCTCTCTCTTTCTCTCTCTCTCTCTCTCTATTTCTCTTTCTTCCACCTTTATGGGCCTCTATTCCATTTTTCTTCTCCTTCTTTTCTTCTTCTTCTTCTTCTTCTTCTTCTTCTTCTTCTTCTTCTTCTTCTTCTTCTTATTATTATTATTATTATTATTATTATTATTATTATTATTATTATTATTATTATTCTCTCTCTCTCTCTTCTCTCTCTCTCTCTCTCTCTCTCTCTCTCTCTTTCCAAAGTTTCAAAATTGAAGCTTTGATTTTTCTTGTAAATAAACATTTGTAAACTCTTAAAAAAAAACAAACAATAAAAACGTTGTTGCAAGGGAAGGACACAGGAAAATTGCTTGAGGCCTTCTTTAGAAGCAAAACAAGAATTTTAGACATAGTGTGTGTTCAAAAAGGCTAAATTTGATAAAAAAAAACTCTCTTTTACTTTGAGAGAGAGAGAGAGAGAGAGAGAGAGAGAGAGAGAGAGAGAGAGAGAGAGAGAGAGAGATAATAATAATAATAATAATAATAATAAGAAGAAGAAGAAGAAGAAGAAAAAGAAAAAGAAGAGAAGAAAAATGGAATAGAGGCCCATAAAGGTGGAAGAAAGAGAAATAGACACATAAAGTAGAAGAAAGGAGGAAGAGAGATGTTTATAAAGAAGTGAAAGAAAGACAGAAAAGAGTGGGAGAGAAGAAGAAGAAGAGAGAGAATGAGAAAAAGAAAGAGATAGTGGGGCTAAATTTCATAAAAACTCTTTTACTTTAAAAAAGAAATAATTCTTATTCCTTGACGTTAACATTTTTTTTTGTTTTTCATTTTATTTTAACGTCAAGAATTTAGAAATGTTTCTTTTCAAAAGTAAAAGACTTTTTGATTAAATTTATGCTCTTTCTGTCTGTCTGTCTGTTTCTCTCATTCACACTCTCACTTTCCCACTCCCTCATTCACACGCTCTCTCACACTCTCTCTATCCCTCATTCACACACTCTCTCACACTCTCTATATCCCTCTCTTATTCTCTTAATTCTTTGATTTTTGGTTTCCATCTTAAGGAATGAAATGAGTCACGAACTTGATGTAAAGAAATCTCTTCATCCGGGAGATTTTAAAGTTTCTACTCCGAACTTGTTATGTGGAAGACGAAGAAGAAGAAGAAGAAGAAGAAGAAGAAGAAGAGAAGAAGAAGAAGAAGAAGAAAATGTCTGGTTGAATTATTCTGGAGATTGTTAAAATGATTCGTTGTAGTCAATCTGAATCACCAGCATTTAATTAAGTGCTTAGAAAAGTATTTGTAATTCAAAATGCAATGAAATATTGAGATAAAGTCATTTTAAAACCGTCTGAATATAAAAATTAAAAAATTACAAAGTCAGGCACAAGACCAAAGAGAGAATAAGAGCTCCCAGGCGAGACCTGTGGATATACCAGAGTTTTTACATACTGAAATAATCGCAATAGCTCTTAAGTAGTTATTTATTTACCTTGCATCCCACGTATGTGGGTGTGACACAAGGTCTTTTTAATATGTGACCACATACTAGCCGAAACTCATGGGATAGTAAGTGCAAAAATGCGTTGATCCCGTCGGCATTACCCATCACAGACATTGGGCAATAAACCCAGCCCCTTTAAATCAAGGGGCCAGGTGTTGCCTGGGTGGATGATCCCATGTGATCTACGCTGTTAATTACTTCACCGGTCCAAGGTCGAAGCCACTGGACACAGGCCCCGTCGGGCAGGCAATAGCTCTTAAGTAAGCATATAAAACGTTGTAATAATTAAATAATCATACTGTGATATATCCACAGGTCCTGCTAGTAGTATATATTTATATATAGTTGGTATGATGTATTTATAGTTTAGTTGGTTGGTTGGTTGGCATATCAACCCTTGTGGAATATTTAGTTCCAAATTTGGTTGGCATATCAACCCTTGTGGGATATTTAGTGCCAAATCTTGTTTTTATATGTAGGATTTGTTTAACGTCATGCATATCAATATATTGAGAGAAATGATTTTTACGCTTGTCAGTTGTTGTTTTTATTTTATTTAATGGCATATAAAGACACGTGGGTGATATAACGTAAACCACTCCAATACAAATAATTTGTACGCAGTTGTGTGGTTTTAAGTATTCCTATCTTATATTAATTTGTACACAATTATATTGCTTCAAGTAACTATTCAAGCACCTTATATGATTGTTTAAACCCTATTGGCCTTATGGCAAGCTCCAACCCTTTTTATGATATATATGCAAGAAGACGGTGGTTGAGGGTCTTAGTGTCGTGGGTATGAGCGGTAGTACCTTTTAGGTTCCCATCTATCGGATAGATAGAAAGAAAAATGAGTTTGACAAATTTGTTTTAAAAAATGAGTTTTAAAAACATTCAGTACCCATCAAGAATGGACCACACAAATCTTTTTCTGTATAAAATAACCCAACATGACGTAAAATCCATCCAACCAACCAATTTGATCCAGTTTAATGTCATACCCAGGACACCCCTATTTGGAGGAACATCACCACCCTATATGTACAATAATAAGATGTGAAAAAAACACAAATTTTTACTTATACGTCATGTAAAAGTGGAAATTTACTAGAATTCAGGATGACGTGTTAAGGGCTGACCTGTTGGCTTCTGATTGAAAGATCCCAAGTAATTTTCAAACTCAAGGAACAGAGGAAGTGACAGCTCAACAATAGATGCAACAACAACACAGACAGGGTTCCGCTCCTCCGATCCAGAATAGCAAGATCCATCCAGATCCAGTCAAGTGATAAGTAGAACTGTATATGTATAGAAATTACATATTCCGCCTCGTCACATATCGAAATTAATGACCGTACATATAACACACGTCAAATGGATCCCGCCACGTCACAAATACAATTCGATTACTAATGTCAATTACCTACCTACACACATTTAGTAGATCCCACAATGTTACATTTTTCTCTCTGTGCGATAGACCTATCCAACAAAGCTCACCCTCCTCCGATATTTAAGATTTGTAAAAAAACAAACATTTTCTTTTTTTTGATAGCCACAAAACGCAGCAATATAACAGTGTTCGTATGTAGGGGTTTGGTAGATACGTAGGAGAAGATAAAAGGGGAAAACGGTTTTGATTGATGGTAGTATTGACTTTTCGATTTACTCTGAAATACAAACTATTTTTTCTGCCGTTTTAACATGAATGAACTAAAAAAAAAAAAAACCCAAAAAAGAAAAAGAAAAAAAAGAACGGCTTGTGTTCGTTATCAAAAACTATCAACGGCACAAGACAAATACACCCCAAGAAGTTATTTACAGACTCAAGGAACAGAGAAAATGACAGCTTAACGACCGATGATCCAACAACAGACACAGACAGACCCTGCTACTCCGATCCAGAACAGCAGAGACCCAACCAAATCCAGTCTAGAGATAAGTAAATCGACGGGGCGGCCTAAAGTCGGTATCAGCCATACAGCGGGGGAGTCTATCCCATTTTCAATAGCGCTAGACCAAGGAGATAGTTTTAGCATCTGAGGTGGAGCGCCACACCTACCATCAGCTCCTTACTTTACCACACAGATCCCTGTGCTACTCATACGCTGAGTTGGCGAGGACCGGTATCGAACTAGGAACCTTGTGGTTTCTAGCCGAACGCTCTACCGACTGAGCTAACCCGGCCCCTAAGTAGAACAGTATAAGATAATATAGAAACTACATACCGCCTTCAAACGTCACTCCACATATAGATATTTACCTACAAATTCATTTCATTTAATCAAGCCCACAATGTTACTGTTCCATTTTCCCCTAATCCCCTAGATCCAAGACACAGCAGATCCAACCAGATCCAGTCCATAGATATAGAACAGTCTGAGATAAGTATATGAGGAATATTACAATTTAGACTCTTACTCCTCTAAGTTGACCATACACGCATTTCAAAATGGATCCCACCGCGTAACATAAAAAGATTTACTTACAACGTCATTTCTTTTAATCGATACCGCAATGTTACGATAGCAGCATTGACTTACGATGCTTTGAATACAAACGCTTATTTTCTAAGCTAAGTGTCTTGTCATACCGTTTTAAATAAGGAAGCCATGAATCTAATTATCTGAAAAGATTGCAGAAGAGAGATCTCCTAAAAAGCAAGAGATAAATATATAGTGCCAGGCTGCTAACAAGCTAGACTAAAAAAGAACGAATGTTTCCCTAATTTGCGTTTGGTAAAGACCTCAGATTCTAACCCGAAACATGTCTACAAGTTTGAAGTTTATGGGCGTAACTTTAATTCAACAATCACCATGATTTTGCTTCAACCTGAACTCTTATTCAAGGCGAGTAATTGGCTTGAGTCGTTAACTTGACAGAGTTCTCGTTAGCAAGAAACGAAATTTGTAAAAATCAATTACAGTTTATGACGCTAAGCACAGCTGCGGAACAGGAAGCTGAAAGAGACACACCTTTCCATAAGTAATAAGCAGAAAGTCAATGACAGCCAATGCGCTGTTAATTGCCATAACCGAATACGTTATATCTCATGAGTTCTCATTCATTAAATTTGGTTTTCAGATGGAAAAGGAGGGGAGCGTCTTTAAATAATGTTTGCCTGGGAGGAAGTTCCGGCATCAAGTATTCGTCAGAAATCTACTTTCCTTTAAATGCGCACGTGATATGAGGCAAAGTAAATATTAGTCTTATCATAATTGAAATTATGTAACTGTCTGTGTGTAACAGAAACTACGTCGCCACTGACGGCACGATATCCATAGTTATCTCAGTTATATTCACGACGATTATGAAATAGTCATTATTTAATCTTAATTAGCGTTTTATTCATTAACGATGTCTCTATTAAATTCTAGCTGAGTTAGATTTTGCGCAAAAATGCCCATATCATTTAAAATCCTGAAATATGTTGCTTTTTTTTTGCCTCTAACAAACAAAAATTTACATAGTATATGGTGGGGATAATTTGTATAATGATTTTAACAAACTGGGTAGAATAAATAATTATTTGCTGTTACTGATTTCTAATACTATCATGTTATTCCAAAACGTATTAAAAGCAATCCTATATATATAATTTTAGACAGAAATCAATTAAAATAACTGTAATATTTTTATATTCGTTCTTATTTAGTTTCGTTAGTCTTTCTAATTTGATATATTTTATTACATTAAAACTTAAATAACTTTGCTCTGTGGGATGCATACTTTTGCTAGTTTATTAAATTAACATTTATATTTGCAAGGTAATTCTGTCAAGTAATGAAACTGTATATTTTTTGTTATCAACTTAATTATAAATCGAGTTTATTTCACTGTTGCCTTAGTGACAACAAGTCACCTTGGCTCTTCTGGATTCTCGTTAGTATATTGTCGATCTCGTCTGTGCTCTGGTCCGGATAATTTCCAATCGTCTTCAGGTATCTAATTCGTCAAATTATTTTTTCTAGATTCTTAGAGATTGTCTCGAGTGCTCCTACTATGATTGGCTCTACTTTTATATTTCACAACTTTCTCAACTCTCGTATTAGATCCATATATCAGGTGATGAAAGAGAGAGAGAGAGAGAGAGAGAGAGAGAGAGAGAGAGAGAGAGAGAGAGAGAAGAGAGGAGAGGAGGAGGAGGGAGAAGGAGAGGAATATGTGGTCCTTTGGCACCGTGTATATCTCAGGGCCGTATCCAGGAATAAATGCCACAAATGTGGAATAACACTTAGTCACGGTACTTGATGAGGTTGACTTCGATTTACGGTTAGTTACTTCGCTAATAATTCCGTACCCACGTTGTGTATTTTAAGAAAGGGTTTACTGTATTCGAAATTAACACAGCGTGTCAGATCTTCCTCGCTGCTTTGTTCGGTGGCTTATTCGGAACGAGTTGTCAAGTGTGGGAAACAACTCTCCTTTATTATAAAAAAATGTTTTTATTGATATTCAATTTGAGCAACTAGTATATCATGTAAAAAAGGATACCTTAATTTTGTGGGGGAGAATGGTTTTGTTTGTTTATTTGACAGCATGTCAACCCTTTTTAGTTCCTTTAATACCGAAACTAATTTGCGTAAAAGTTTCTGTGTTTCAGGTTCTTAATCGTAACATAATCAATCTATTAAAGGGAAAACTCTGAATTTAAATCAGCTTTACTCTATTCTGTTTATAGGTTGGGCGATATGTTAATCCATTGTAATATTGTTTACATACATTGAAATAATTCAAGGAAACAACATGTTCATCGAATTAAAAACAAAATCCCCGCTCTAATCTAGGTTGACAGCTTTGAGACATTCGACAGGAAATCATAACCAGTTTCGTCACAAAAACACAAAATAAAACAAAACAAACACATCTAACAATAAACAAAACAAAAAACAAAAAAATCTTAAAAGTACATGTTAGATTATATGCGTGCACTTTGTGACCTTTTATCATAGCTCCGGGTGATAAAAAAATGTTCCGATGTATTATGAGAATTATTTTAATGCGAAAGAATAAATTTCAAAGTATTAGAAGTTTGCGGGTGAGGGTGGGAACTGAAATACGATTTATATTTGAGGCGGGGAAAAAGGCAGTTATTTCTCTTTGTATGCTTACACGAATATATATATATATATATATATATATATATAATATATATATTATATATATTATATATATATATTATATATATATTATCGTTCACATTTGTTTAAGTTTTGACAATTTACTCTTAAAAGTATATCAATTCTCTATATGAAAATATTTTTTTTTATCAAGAAAAGTTCTATATTAATGAACATTGAAGTCATGTTAATTAATACGTTTAATACCTTATTGTAGCGCCTTTTGCATTTAATATTTCTGCAATTCGTTGTGATAACTAACCGATTAAATCACGAAAAAGTGTCCACACACACACACAACATACACACATTATATATATTATATATATAATATATATATATATTATATATTAGCAGAAGTACCCGCTCCATGGCCGGAGTGAAATGATTTTAAGAACACCAGTGATTGAGAGGGAAGAGATGTGTAACAGTTGAAAATAATTTAGCGAATTCTCATTAAATTAAAAAAAAACTTGTTAAGAATTCATATTTTACAATGTTTGTTTATTTTATGAAATGTTTTGGTTTTTATATTGAAAATATTAGAGGCGTTCAATCGTGGTGTAAGGATAAGCAAGCTAATTTCCCAGATCAATTACTACTGAATAGTGAGTTCGATTCTCGCCGGATGTCTCAAACTTACGAACTTTTGTCACATCCTACTATTGATGAACGAATGAGGAATCCCATTGCGATGTAACAGCCCGCAAACTAGTCTCACAAATTCATTACTTCTGCAGGACGAGTTCAATCCACTCTGTATTACCCATACCCGCCACCCTGTGTCACACCTTACCCATGCCATATTGAAGTCAGTTAGCCTGCTGTTGGTTTTAATAACATCAGCTAAACAGAATTAAAGCAGTGTCCAATACAGCTGGTATAAATAGGAATGAAGAATGATCCATTCATGAATCAAGGTGATTTGGGTCATTTCATTCCTTGAGCTCTGATTGGCTGCCTGACTGGTTGATTTGCATGACACTGTGGAGTCCCACATATATTTTGGTCACTTGGCAGTGGACTTTGTGTCATTTCGAGCTTGTATTCAGTTACAATCGCATGCCACCTTGTCTTCCCAGTTCGACGGTAATTGGAACTTATTCTACATCTCCCCTTCCTCCCCCCCATTGCGCGGGCATAGCGGCCTTTGAGGGGGAATTAGTTCCTTTCGACCCGGCCGATTACAGGGAGTAATCTTGATAAAGCGCGGGGTATTTTTGATGGCATTGGCTTAGGAGTTGGAGTGACACTGGGTGAGGCTTGGTCCCTAGTTGATGTTACCATTCTTTTGGTTTGTGGAACATCCTCAAATATTGGTTTAGGGGGCTCAGGCAGAGCGCTAGGAATAGGGACAGGGGCCACTGGTGCTTGGAGCTTCCTGAGGAATCGGCGATTCCGCAATGTGATCCTACCTGATCCATCAATCCTGATTCGTATTGGTGATTGGGGAGTGTTTCGACAACTCTGCCTGATATGTCCCACCGACGGTTGTTTGGACGTTGTACAGACACTGTGTCTCCCTTTTGAAGTGGATAGAGTGTATGTGCTGTGCGATTGTATCTCTCTATTAGCAGTGCATTCCGCTGAGATAGGCTAATTTCGCGGTTCTGAGCCGCTGTTATCCACTTAGTATGCGGTTTATATAGTGCAGGTTGGGATGGTATGAAGTCACGGAGTCGTCGGTGGAGAAGGAGTTGTGCAGGGGATAGTCCGATCTTTTGAATGGGTGTGTTCCGATATTGAAGGATTGCCCTCGCAGTCTGGTTATTATCCAGAGATCCCTGGGGTCCTATGTTGCCATTCACTATCCTTTTGGCCGTCTTGACAGCTAATTCCGCCCGACCATTGGATTGTGGTAGGCGACTGATGACAATCTATGTTTTACCGCCCAGTCCTCTAGAAACTGCTTAAATGGTAGGGAAGTAAAGGGTGGTCCGCCATCAGTGCTGAGTTCTTCCGGGGCACCATAAGTCTGGAATATCTCTCGACAAATTGAGATGATCCTGGAGGCGTTTGTTTGTCCGTGACTCAAGTGATATAGAATGAGCCAGCCAGTCAATCTGTCAGCACATACAAGGTATGCATGATTCCCAACATAGAATAGATCCATGACGATCTGCTGAAATGGCCAATCAGGGGATTTGTCAAAGTAATCGGCTCACGTGGTTGACTAGGGGCGATTTTTGAGCATACCATGCAATTGGCCTAATATTGCGGATCGAAGCATCCATCCCAGGCCAGTACACTGACTCATTAGCACGTGCTTTCATGCCAACCACACCCTGGTGTGCAGAATGTAGACAGTGCAGAACTTTTTTCCGTTCAGTTCTGGGGATGACAATCCTTCGATCCAACAATACCAGGCCACTATCAGTGCTGAGACGGTGCCTCACCTCCCAATATTCACGGACCTCAGGTGCAGTAAGGTTACGTGTCCTTGGGAAGCCTTGCTGGATGATACTGATCAATTTTTTATATTGTGGATCAGCACCACCTGCTGCACGGATTAGATCTAGTGACGTGATAGCCGTATTATTGCTGCCTGCAAATGTTGCCATCAAGGCTGTTGATTCAACCATATCCCCTATGTCGTCAGACTCTAGAATGTCTGTCTGGGAGGGCTCAGATGGAAATACACCGAGGAGTGTTTGCAACATGGCCACTGGGTGGCGGGAAACTGCGTCAGAGCCTCTGTGCCACTTTCCGGGGCAGTGTTGGATGGTGAATCGATATCTTAGGGTTTTTTCCTTTAGTCGAAATAAACGGGGATTTTGGATCTTGCTCAGATCCGATCGCAAAAAAACAACCCTTCAGTGGTTCATGATCCGTGACCACTATGATGCTTGGGCATCCCATAACAAACATCCGGCATTTCTCCAGTGCCCATGCTATTGCTGCTGCTTCACCTCTATAGGGGCATATCTGCGCTCAGCATCTGTACAAAATCTGCTGCCGGCAAATATCAGGTGCCAACCCTCGGGACAGCAGATTGGGGTTTTTTCGGTGGTGCATTGACAATGCTTTTGTAGCAGTAGGAACCCCATCCCTTCTTTGCTCCAATCAGGGGCGAGGCAGGTCACTCGGTCCTTGTCAAATGTAGCTACGCCTTTCTTGACTAGGTCAACTATCACTCGCTTGGAGTCTTGAAAAGCGTTCTCAAGACTTTGGTTCCAAGCGAATTGGGAGTCCTTTTTGACAAGGTCTCGAAAAGGCAGCATAACTGGGCCTAATGAGTATGCCCAGGCTACCTGGTTGACGAGTCCAAACCATGATCTGGCGTCTGTGATTGTCCTTGGGACTGGAAAGTTGAGTATTGCCTCTAGCATGGATTCTGAAGGGATCACTCCAGAAGGAGTTATCTGGAGGCCTCCAAACTGTACCACATCCTGACAGAACTGGAATTTGTCAGTGTTGAGCACGATACCATTCCTTGCACATTGGATCAGGAAATCAAAGGTGTGATAAAATGCTTCTTTGATGCTAGAATCATATAGTAGGGCGTCGTCTACAATTTTCACCTTGCGTGGGATATCTTTGATTACCTCATCATATCTGCGAGTGTAAGCATCTCCAGATGCAAGATAACCTTGAGGCATCCTGAGATACATGAATCTCCCCCAATCCGTTATGAAGGTGGTCAATGGTTGGGACTCCTTGTCTAAGGGGATCGAGTGGTACCCGTCAACAGCATCTAGGACTGTTTTCTTTGTTTTAGGTGGCACTTGCAGTGCCAACTGGAATGGTGACCCAGTGTGATGGGTTTCCCGTCTGCATTGAGAATTTAGGTGTTGGTAATCTACAGTCCGCCGTGGACTACCATTCTTTTTAGCAGTTATGACCATTGTGCTGCACCAATCAGTAGGCATGCCCACGGGTACCGGAGCTATGATACCTCTTTCCACATCTTTCCAAAGGGCTTGTCTTACTGGTTCTTTGAAGTGAAAAGGCACAGGGATGGGGTTGTGTCTGGCTTTAGGGACCGCCCCCTCTTTGAGGTGTATATGGGCAGCAGGGCCAGACATAGCTGGGAATATCCCATCTTTTTTAAATGCTGTTTTGGAAAACTTTTCTATGAGCCAATTCTTAAGCCTGCTAATGTTTTCCTCTATTGCAGGAAAGGGTGGTTTTAGGGGACGACTTGGCAGTTGATCCTCACACTCATTAGGTTTGGGGCCAAACTCTTTATGTTGTTTGTCGGCTAAAGGGTTGGGAAAATCTTTGTGCAATATTCCTACATCAATGCATGCAGCCTTGCTGAAATAAAGGCGCTGGATATTTCCGCATATGTAGAGGGCTTGTTTGGTTGATTTTCCTCTAACGACAAATTCAACAGGCAGCCAACCCTGACACATAAGGGTGAAACCTCCCACTGCCCTAATGATCTTTCTTGATGGAACAAGGTTGTCCTTTGTAAGCCCCATGTCCAGTAAATGTTTTGGTCCCCCTAGACAGATAGTGGCACCACTGTCAGGGAAAATTCTTAGTGTAGTACTACAATTATTGGGGATGTTTATAGCTTGTCTGGGATCCGGATTTGGTGAGAATGGGGTTACGGATGCATTTATTTCTGTTAATTGGTCATCATTTCCGGATGTGAATGTGCCCGTTGTTTGGTCAAATGTGATGTGGGCTATGAGAATATCCATGGGAGCCTCATCACCTTCAAAGCTTTTTACTATTGCTTGGTGATGTTCCTTCATTGTACGGCACACTGTTGAAAAATGGTTTGGTTTCCTACAGGTGTTACATATTTGACCCCATGCTGGACACATTAAATGGCGGGCACCTTTTCCCAGAGTGCCGTGTTGGTGGCTACCACAACCGATGCAAGCTTGACGAGGGGTTTGTTCAGCAATGTTGTTCTTGCGTATATTAGAGGTGCTAATAGGATTTTTACCCTTATTGGTCTGTGCTGCACTGTTCTTCTGTCTGCGATATGTTGACATCCGAACAGTAGCTATGTCTGTGGTATCAGTCATTGCAGTTTGGTCCCGTAGTGCTGATTCAAATGCTTCAGCATGACAGATATTCTGCTCAAGGGACTTCAGTACCCCGGCTTTTGCTAGTAGATCAGTCTGGAGTGCGTCGTTTGCTATCCCTCTGATGAGTTGGTCTTTGATGTACGTGTCGGACAGGTCATGCTCACATGTTGGGTAAAAGATGATGGTATCCATATTGGTGTAATTGTGATTTTTTGATTTTCGCTGTATGCCCCTTACTTGTAACCTTGTGTGTCACATCATACACATGATGAACAGATTTAAAAAGAGCAAACTATCGAGGTGTAATCGTGAACAAGATAGTTTCGCCGATCCATTACTTGTGAATAATGAATTTGATCCTTGCTGAATTCCACATATTTGTGATCGTGTGTTACATCCTACGCGTGGCGAACAGTTCCTGTAAAAAATAAGTGCGTCCCATCATAGTGTAATTGTTTGCAAGCTAGTCTCGCAAATGCATTACTACTGAATAGCGAGATAGATACTTGGTGGATGCTTTGTACTTGCGACTTTGTGTCACATCCTACCGGTGGTGAACGGGTTAGGTAAATAAAATATTTAAAACTTTTTACCCCAGCTCGTCAGTGGTTTCAACCAGTCTTATTTTTCCTCCTGAGTTACAATGTTAGAAATTGTATTAGTTTAATTTGTTTTCTTTTTTACCCCATAAGATTGATTTTTAATTGAATTATATCACTTAATAAGTAAAAGTCAAACATTAAGTTTTGCACTGTTTCTTATAAACATTAAATAGTAGGCGAGATTTTAATGCTGAATTACATCTCCTTTGAGTTATTAGTTATTATTTTCTCAGTGTAACGGTAGCAAGCTAAGACTTGAAGACTCATTACTACTGAATTGGGAATTTGATTCTCGGTGGTTGCCCCATGCACCCAACCTTGTGTCATAGACTCGTGGCTAACGTGCTGGTTTAACTGTCAATAAATTTCTCTTTTTTTTTCAAGATTTCATATCTATCGGCTTTTTTTTTTCAAGATTTCATATCTATCGGCTTCGTATATGGAATTCCTTGCCGAGCACAAGTATTTCATGACAGACGAATGGACGAATATAGTCTATTTAGTTTAAGACTCAATGATGAATCCTCTAGATTGACCGTTATACTGTGTTATAGTTACCTGCATCGAAAGCATCATTTTTATTTTTATTTTTTTAATGGATTTTCACAAATGAAGTTTGATAAAACAATCTACTATTGTCGTTGTCTTTTTATAGTTATTATTATAGCAGTATATAAAAGTCTACTCAGTACTATTGAGTTACAGTTATATTTATTTGTAGAAAATACGTTTGAATTTGTTATTCCAAACTGATATGCTGTAGCCGTATTGAATTTTTTTTAACGTCTGGTTTACCGAGCTGAATATTCTAATCCAGGGAACGGCACAAAAAAAAAAAAAAAAAAAAAAAAAAGAAAAGTTGTTTAGCTTACGGTCTTTGAAATTACGATTCTTTCTTCGTCTTTAGAATACTGCAAAGTCGTCTAAAGTTTCGCTAAATTCCGGTTTTCTCATAGCAAGGGAATGGGTCACAAAATTATCATTCGGGATCCTGATAAAAAATGGCGTCCAACTTAGCCAATGCTAAAAATCAATATATTTTGTTTTAAGAAATAAATCTTTATCTATTAATATTTCATAGTTCTCAAAAAACTAAGAATTTTTTTTTACAATTAGTACTAAATTACAAAACAGTAATTTTCGAAAGAGGATTATATTGAAATGTTTCCCATATAATATGTTTTATATTTAACTATAGCGGGTGTAATAATATTGTAATTGACAAATTTTGCATACGGGTACTGAAGGCAGAGTTGGTATTTACCCAAATTGTTCATCACGGGTAGGATGTTTCACAGGTATGGGGTCTAGCAATGATCAAACTCGATATTCAGTTGTAAAGGATCTTTGACTGAGTATTTGACTACCCCTCAAGCCAAATAAGACAAGGTCATTTAATGTGGATACGCCCCAAGATCTTCCCCCGGGTACTTACTGTCAAAAGATCTGAAACTGAAGGCAACGTACGGCACACTATATTCACATGGACACGTTCAATGATAGGTTGACTGGGTAAAACTACAGCTGATCTATACTCTCTTTCCTTACTTTCTTACTTCTATTCTTCTTCCAGCGTCTCTTCTAACGTCTCTTCTAGCGTCTGGACTTCGTCTTGGGACTTCGTGTCTGGTCTTCCATTGCGGATTTCTCTTTATCAGAAGCCCTGTGTCATTGGTAGTTCTTAGATAATAACACAAGACTTCGATTTAACTTAGATCTTATTTTATTCTGAAATCCCCACCAGACTACCTGCGCAGATTGAGTCGGCACCGTGCATAACACGACTTACCACCGTCGTGGCTTTGGCCGATCTGACTAAAAATCCTTCAAGGCCGCCGGCTGAACTTATAACAGCCGTTTTGGTTTCTACACTACTGTACATAAATATTAGGAATCCAATAATTATGTAACACAGCGAAACTTTCTGTACTTACGTATGATGAATTATGAAGAGTTCCACAAATCTTTTGATTTTGGTTCTATTAATTAATTATAACACTTAATTAGCAAAAGTCAATCAGTAAATTTTGGGTGTTTCTTAGTTATAAACATATTAAAGTATACGCGAGATTTCAAATCTGAATGGCATGTTTTAGAGTTACAAGACGACACGCACATATATGAGATTGCTTTATATATATATATATATATATATACAGATATATGTATATAAGTTAGGGTAACGTAGAAATGGAGTCAACGGAACTTGGCCACGGACAGTTTCTTGCCTGTGCGAATATTCAAACATCTTGGTTTGAATAATCTCACAAGCGAGAAACTGTCAGTAACCAAGCGACGTTGACTCCATGTTCTCGCTACTCTCACTTAGATATAAATGGTATATCCGAGGTATTGAGCACTGTTTACTAATAAATATACCATCCATATAATCTACCTACCTATCTATCTATGTATATCTATTTCTATTTATCTATCCATCTATTTCAGTATATATATATATATATATATATATATATATATATATATATATATATATATATACCGGTATTAAAATGGAAGAAAAGAAAAATATTTTCTCTATTGTAGTTTTTCTTAGTCTTTAAGTTGTAGGCTATCTGATGAGACTAGGCTCATATTTATTTCTGATCGAAATAGATTTATAACAGCCAAATGATGGTTTGTTAAGTTTTTCTTTCTTATTGAAAGTATAAATATTGCTCTGTATATAATTAATTCATTAGTTATTATACATTGAACTCTCTTAAGGATTTGTAAATATCCTTGTATAAATCTATAAGTTTGCATCAACATAAGCAGGCATTGCGAATGTACAGGAGATATTGATAATTGCCAAACAGAATTATCCTCTACATACCAGTTATTTGGATACTTTTACACACACACACACACACACACACGCACACACACACACACACACACACACACATATATATATATATTATATATATATATATATATATATATATATATATATATATATATATATATGAAAAGTAAATGGAAGTGAATCCGACTGTATGAAATAAATATTTTTAGAAAAAACAAACAAATGATGTTTTTTTCTAAAAATATTTATTTCATATATATATATATATATATATATATATATATATATATATATATATATATATATAAAATAGACTGAGATAGATAGATACGACCAGACGGACAAATAGATTCTGTGGATTCATACTTTTTCTAGTAGTGCTACGTGATAATGATTAGACACCGTCTCAATTCGAATTCACTTTCATTATCTTTCTGATAACCGTTACATCACCTGGTGCCCATCGTTAAAAATCATTATTATTGATCTAACCATATATATAAGTCGGCAGTAGCAAGAGAGTTATCAGTGAAGGAGTCGTCAATTCTGTCTTTCTCCTAATAAGAATCTCAATCACTTTTGCTTTTCACTGATCACTGTATGATTGATCGATTGCATCTCACCCTATCGATCTGGAAACTTTTCAGGACAACTAATCAGTTTTCTGTTGAAATTGATTAATGTTTTATTTCTGGAAAGACGAAAATTTTGTTTTTGTTTTACCCGCACTTTTTTCCTGCTTTAAAAAAAAAAATCATTGGCAGTAACCTGTCATGCAACGTTTGTAGTAAAACAGATTTTCTTATTCTTTTCACGACTGGAATTTTTTTTGCTGACCTCCAGTCAATTTAATTAGTAAAATAAGTAAAAAAGAGAAAAGAAAAAAAAAGAAAAGAAATTACTTTACTAGTCTAATGGTCAAATCACGTTGAAAATAACGGTTTCCATGAGATCCAGTCCTGTCGGTTGGGGCTTTTGAATACACCGACTGCATCTCTGCAGAGGGGTAAGACCCCCCACTTATGGGGCCACCTGTTGACCGATCAGAGAACAACTAACAAGGTCAGTTAAAAGTTAAGTACTATTTATCATACTAGCGTGAATCTCTCCATTGGTTCCAACTGGTTATTTTCCGTGACTCTTCTTTTTACAAATTACCAGTTAATGTTTAGTTTCTGCACTTACATAATTAATGGACCACTCATTCATTATGCAACACGAGAAAGAGAGAAAGAGAGATTAAATATGTATTTATCCAACCCCTCCACACGAGCAGGATACAAGACAGGGTCAATTTTAAGCAGTTAAACAGGTTTGAATTCAGAGAACTCCTAACAGATGACCTTAGGGTTAAGTCTTGTCTATCATATTACTGGTTATTTTCCATGATTCCTCTTCTAACGTATTACCAGTTAACTTTTGGATTCTACACTTACCGTACATAATCAATAGGCTTCCCTGTCGGCTGAGACTTTAGAATACACCAACTGCACCTCTGCAGAGAAGTAAGACCACCACCTAATGGGGTCACCTGCTGACCGTGTGTGGTGATCATTCTTTTGTTCTTACAAAGGAATACAATAATTGGTATATTTTTGATTACTTTATTTCAAAACCCAACTTCCCCAAAGGAAACCAACACGCGTGGAGAGAAATAACCATTTTCACGTCCGTTCGTCATTGTTTCTGGGAAACTCTAAATCTCTAACTCGTTCTCAAACGAGTGGACAGACCAATCAGAGAACAGCTAACAAGTTAGATATTAAGTACAGTCTCTCATACTGACATGAATCCCTCCGTTGGTTCCTACAAGTTATTTGCCATGACATCTATTCATATATAAAGGGCAGTTGTGTGTATGTATATACGTCTGGAAGAAACTATGAAAATAAAACAGTTAAGTAAATATATATACACATTCACTTAACTCTTAACTCCAGTCCTGATAATTCATTTAAGTATGAAAATTTAATTATTACAACGTTTGAAATGTTTACATAAGAGCTATTGCCAAATAGTTCAATATGTAAATTGTATAATAATCTTCATTTAACTCTTACTCTTTTTTTCTTTCTTTCCTTCTTTTCATATTTTCATTATGTCTGATTGAAACAAATTAGCGTTATCGCTTCCACGCGCTCGCTACCTCTCTCTATCTTTCCCCATCTCTCTTTCATTCATTCTTTCTTTCTTTCTTATTATATTTTTCTGTGTAGTAACTCCGTTTTCTTGCCCTTCTTTCTTTATAATAAAAACGGAATTATTTAGTTGAAGTAACAACACTCATTAGAAATGAGAATTCGGCGGATAAGCAACACAAAATAATCAGGATTTACATTTTTGCATTACATCTTGTGCAATGTGGACGGTCACATTTTTAGCCAGAGGGTGTTGAAAGATGATAACTGTCTTACTTTTAAAGAACACAAGTAATAATATATAGATCTTCATTTCATCTTGGACGATTAGGACGGTCTTATTTTTAACCAGAGGGTGTTGCAAGATGATAACGGTCGTACTTTTAAAGAAGACGAGTGTTAATATATTGATGTTGTTTAATTTTCCAGTATGTCTCAACGGGTGTTTTTCAATTTGGAGATTGGTTTGGTAACGGTGTGATTTGATCTTTATTCTACGATTGGTTTCTGTTAACTTTTTTTTGCTTTTGGAGGGTGGGGTTGTGTAGATTAATTAAGCATACTCGCACCTGCAAGTATAAATCTATTTAGAAATCAATTTGAAAATAAAATTTAGCGTCTTTATTTGTAAATACCCATACACATGCTTATACCCATATCTATATGCACACACACACACACACACACACACACACACATATATATATATATATACTTATATATATATATATACTATAGTGTAAGATGGTCACTGTTTCAGCTTTTCCTGGAATGGCGTACCAAAGGCAGTATTATTGGTAGAGTGCTCAATATAAAATAGAGCAGTTATATAATATAATAAGAAAAAATATAAAGGTTTTACATATCTATTTATTAGGTGACAAAGGAACATTCACGACCATATTGGTTTCATGCGATGCAATCATCA
>CM042145.1:105916834-105929334 GCA_023376005.1 Doryteuthis pealeii
TGCGTATCGAGTTTTGCTTGAAACTCTTGCTTTCCACCCTAGAAATCATCTTCTGACAAGATGCCTTTTCGTAATTCAATGTGCGAAGCGTAGATAAAAAATAAATAAATAAAAAAAAAAAAAAAATGCAGCGGACATTTTCCCGGCTTGGCCCGGATACCTGTTACAAGTAATTCACGTTCCACAACGATTCTCAACGAGCAGAACATAATTCACATCTTAGGATATTTCTGTTTTCTTTCTTTTCAAAATAAAGATTTCGTAACGGTTATCGTCGTAAACGATGGTTAGTAGGTTAGATGGATGTTTCTTTGGATTTTTGCGGCATGGCAATTGTTGTTGGGTTATTTTATGCAGAAGACGTTTTGTTTTATTTATTCTTGGTTTTTCAAATTCTTTTAACTCACTTTTTTTTCTATTTAACCCATAGATGAGACTCTAAAAGTTACTACCAATCCGGATCAGAGTGAATCTGGGAGTAATGTCATATTCCCGTAAAAGATGTATTTGATCTTGACTGCTCAGTCCATGACAGGCAGCACTCAACTTTGGCCCTTACTTAGACTAGACGGGCGGTCTGATCAATCGGCTGGTCACTTCAAGCCTTGGCACCAATATGATTGTCCCAACACTATTATGGTACTATGCATCTGTGCGTGCGGATGTAGATGTGTATATATAATTCTAGATAGATAATTGAATAAGTAGAAGTCAAACCACATATATATATGTGTGTATGTGTGTAGAAGCAAGACTAGTAGTAAATAGTAACTAGTGTAGATAATGTGGGTGCATACATATATGTATGTATAGATGGATAGATACATATGTACGTATGTATACATACATGTGTGTGTATGCATATATTGTATGTGTAAGTAGGCGTATTGTTTGTGGGTGGCTAAGTCAAGAAAGTCATAAAATTAAGAAAAGGATGAGGATAGATATGAAGGGTGATAAGGGCCAGTAGCAGACAAATGTCTGGATTTAGGCAAAAGAAGGAGAAGATAGAATCAGTCATAAAAATATATGACCACCAGCATAGAGTTCAATGTTAGAACAAATGATTTTGGAAATCTCGTGAAGAAACCCGGGCAATGAGAATGAGATGAGAATTGGGGATTCTGGGAATTTTTAAAAAGTTTAGTTTGTTTCTGGGAGCCGATGAGGACAGTTGAGCTTTGGACGCTGAAGAATAAGGATGTTAGTTGCCCACTAGAAACCAGCTTGGCAGAGGTCGCCAAAAGAACAGGGGGTGCCTCCCTCTCTCGACATACATAGATAAAGGATGGGAGCAGATGGAAACCGGTGGGACAGAATGAATGCAAGAATTATATACCTCTCTGCCATCTGAAGTTCACCTGACTGATGTTGTCCTTGTTTGTTATTCTCTCTTTCTCTTTGTGATACTTGTTTGTTTGTGCACCCCTCGGCGGGGGGCCCCTGTGAGGTGTTTGAGCATATGTTTGCAACGTGGACAGGTCCTAGAGAACTGGCGGACGACACGGAATCATGGCCAGCGAGATGAGTTAAGAGTGCAGCGGAATGCAGAATGCCAGAGAGATGCGGAGGTGTGCAAAGAGGCCTCTCGGCCCGCCGGTGGTGTCACACTATTGTCCTAATGGCAAGCCTCAACCCTTTTTAGTATATATGTGTTAGAAGGCGGGTGCTGAGGTTCTTAATGTTCTCGGTATGACGTTAAACTCTATCATATGGTGAAGTTCCAAATCTTGAGCACTGGGGAGTGAGGAGTACCCCTTCATTGCCATTGCAGCCAGGTCCACTCTGGTCCGGAGTGGTAGTACCTGTTATAGTCACATATGGGTTGAAAAAAACCGAGTTTGAAAAATGGTTTGAAAAATTGTGTTTAAGAAAAAAAAAAAGAGTACTCATGAAGAATGAATAAAACAAAATGAGTTCGGCATAACATAGCCCAAGTTGACATGCCGTAAAGTCCAACCAACCAGCCAACCAACTGACAAGTGGAAAGACCCAGACGAAGAGGACCAGATAAGACATTCCGACCAGCGAGAAGGCTTAGAAGATGTTAATAATAAGGATATCCAACAAAGGGTCAATTGGATTCATGCTTTTTCCCAAAGGCATTAATACAGAGTGAACGCACAGAAGGTAATCCCAACCAAAAGTAAGGTCTCCAAGGCGTTTGAGACGCAGGGGAAGACTGCATTGGCAACCATGTTGTGTTTGTTGTGCATGCGCCTGTGCCCGTTCCTGTGTACGCCTCACTATCACGCTCTTGGCAATCGTTTCTGATGGAGCTCCCGAATGACGCTACCGCCAACTGTGAAGTACGCGCGCTTATTCGGTATTTGAACGCAAACGGCATTAAACCTATTGAAATGAATCGCCAATTAACGGAAGTATATGGCAAGTTCTGCAAGTGGTGTATAGAGTTGGTAACGACAAGGTTCAACGCTTCCTCAACGACATGGCGGTAAGCTGGCATGACCTGTGTTTATAAAATCTGGCATAGATCCAACAAAAATGTATTGACCGAAATGGCGATCATGTAGAAAAATAGACAGATGTGCACATTTTATGCAATAAGCGTCACTAGGCTTTTTAAATATTTTGGAGACCTTACCTTTGGAATTACTCTCATATAGATGTAAAAGACAGATTATGTATGTCTGCCTGTCTGTTTTTGTGTTTGTTTGTACAACGACCGAGTGCACATCATTTTATATAGAAAATTGGTAAAGACCAACAAAGAACAAAATCCAATAAAATTCACACCTTATTTCTGTCCGAGAGGGAGTTAAAAATTTCCCGTAAGAAAAGCTGAAAACTAATAAAAAATATATATTAATACTCTGGTTCCTTAATCTTCCGGTCGTTATCATCTTGCAACACCCTCTAGTTAAAAATGAGACAGTCCAATTCGTCCAAGATGAACTGCAAGAAAGTCCTGATTTTCCGGTGTTGCTTATACATCGAATTCTTATTTCTTAGAAGTGTCGTCACTTCAGCTAAATAATGGACTAATCCGTTTTTATTATAAAGAAAGAAATGGAAGAAAAAAGGACATGCTACCCAGAAAATATATAAAGGAATAAAGACGGAAAGAGAGTTGAGGAAAGATAGAGAGAGGGGGTGATAACGCTAATCTGTTTTAAATTAACATAATGAAAAAAAAATGAACAGAAGGAAAGAAAGAACAAAGAGAGAGAAAGTGTGTGTGTATGTGTGTGTGTATGTGTGTGTGTGTGTGTGTGTGTGTGAGCGAGAGAGGAGAGAGAGAGAGAGAGAGAGAGAGAGAGAGAGAGAGAGAGTTAAATCAATATTATTATACTTTTTACATATTGAAGTAATCGCAATAGCTCTTAAGTGAACATATCAAACGTTGTAATAATTAAATCATCATACTGTGGTATATCCATAGGTCCTGCTAGTAAAAATAAATGTGCTAACTTTAAAATGATGTAAACATGATTGTCAATGAACATTAAACGTTTCTATGATTTTTAAATATTTTGGAGATCTTAGTTTTCGGATTTGATCACCCCCGTATTCTTGGGTGAATAACCGATTATTCTGAATCTAAAATCAGTAGAAGGAGGCACGAGTTCTGCTTCTGTCAAGCTTGGGTGTAGGAGAAGTGGTGTTTGTTACCATGCAAAGCAAATATGACACTTAATGAAAAGAGATCAACGAACCCAGGAGATTAGTCGGTCAAGGAAAAAGGAAACCTGAATACAGAATGATAATTCATAGGATTCATTACACAATTAATCTGCTGGTTGGTTAGTTGGATCTTACGGCATGTTAACCGATTGGGTCTTTTTATGCCGAAGACGTTTTGTTTGATTCATTCTTGATGGCTATTCAATTTTTAAGTCACTTTTTAAACACATTTGGTACCCTAACAGATACTACCACTCTCGTAAAAGATGTATTTGACGAACAGAGTTCAGATCCTAGAAGTTGGTTGGTTTTTCGGCATATCAAGCGTTTTGGGTTATTTAATGAAGAATTATATCATTTTGATAAATGAATTGTTTATCTTCATGTGCATTTTAAACCAAATTCTTTTTAATTAAATTATTTTGAGATTACCTGGGAGTAATGGCTCAACGAAACCTGGAGATCAGCCGCCCAAGGAAAAGAGAAACCTGATTACAGAATATGGGAAGTGAGAATTCATAGAATTCATTACACAATTAATCTGTTAGTTGGCTGTTTGGATCTTACGGCATGTCAACCCATTGGATCTTTTTTATGCCGAAGACGTTTTGTTTGATTCATTTTTGATGGGTACTCAATTAAATAAAAACTCATTATATTTAAAAATACATATCCTTCCAAGCCGTAGTTGTATCAGTGCTACTGCATAGTTGCACCACTGAACCCTAACGAAGCGCCTAGGGAATTGGTTAGATTAGAGATGCTACATAGCCTAGAGAAGACAGCACGAAACATCAGCCTCTATGTGAACTCCGATAAACTGTGTTCATGTGTTTTAAAAAGAAAGGAGGCATCTCTACACTCGACGGTTGGTTAGGTTTTATAGCAAGTCATAAATTTTTATGGGTTTTTATTGAGTTATTTTGTGCCGAAGACATTTTGTTTGATTCGTTCTTGATGGGTACTCAATTCTTTAAATTTAAACACATTTTTAACCCATTTCTTATTTAACCCATAGATGGGACCCTAACAAGTACTACCACTCCGGGTCAGAGTGGACCTGAGAGTAATGGTGATGAAGGGGTGCTCCACATTAACCGAGCTTCAGAAGTGGAACTCGGATAGAGTTTAACTCCATACCCCGACTCTAAGACCATCAGTCACCGCCTTCTAGCACATATATGATAAAAGAGTTGGGGCTTACCATAAGGGCATGGGGTTGGAACACTCATATAAGTAATAGGGTTTAACGTGACCAGCCGATTGATCGGACTGAGCCTCTCTGACTGCTCCTCTAGCCTAAATAAGAGCCAAAGTGGAGTATTGCATGTCATGGAGGGCTCATCCACCAGGGTTCCATCATAAAACATCATGGGTCTCCAGCCTAGGCCAGCAGGTGACCCCATTGCGGCTTAGAATACGATAAATGTATCCCCTGTTTTTAAAGTGATAATTCCTCCAGTCCGTAGTTGTATCAGTGTTGAAACGCATAGAGAGTAGGTTAGATGGGAACTGCTATATAGTCTAGAGAAGACAGAAGGAAACATCAGCCTTTGTGTGAACTCCGATAAAACTGTGTTCAAGCGTCATCTCAAAAATTCCGAGAATTAAAAATAAACAAAACAACAATTCTTGTGCATGGGAATGTAACTGCTCGATGGAGTTGAGAATGGCTTGAGGAGCATTTTACAGCCGCACTCGCTTTCTGTGGAGTTCCCTTTACTTGTCAAGTAACTTTCTTCAACTAAGTATTATAATTAATTACTTGAAAACATATAACTCTGTGCTTAACAAATGACTAATATTAAATCGAAACTAGCAGGATCTGTAAGTATACCACAGGATGATAATTTAATTATTATAATGTTTGATATATTTACTTAAGAGCTAGTGCAAATAGTTCAATATCTAAAAATTATAATAATCTTGATTTAACTCCCATTTGATTTTTCTTTCATTCCTTATTTTCAACTTTCCTTTTGTTCAGTTGAAACAGATTAACGTTATAACTTCCGCATGCTCACCACCTCTCTCTATCTTCTCCTACACTCTTTCTTTCATTCTTATTATATTTTTGTGTAGCATCTCCTTTTTCTTCCATCTCTTTCTTTATAATAAAAACGGAATGGTCCATTATTTAGCTGAGGTGACGACACTCATAAAAAATAAGAATTCGACGGATAATCGACATCAGATAATCAGTATTTACATTTTTGCATTTCTCACGATTTGGATTGTCTCATTTTTAACTAGGGGGTGTTGCAATATGATAACAGACGGGATATTAGGAACACCAGTATTAATATATAGATTATTACTTATGTTACAGTCACGTTATCCATTAGGTAGGCCAGTTTTCGTTAATATTAAATAGCTGGCTGATCTCCCGACATACCGTGTATATAAAGAGACGTAGCGAATTGGAGCGGAACCAAGGCAGACAGGAATTGTTGGCTAAGCAGAAACTTTAACTTGAAGATCTGATTTGAAGATGTGCACTCTCTCTTTCACTTCATGATCACCTGAGAGCCGAAGGCGCCAATCACATCCCAATAGATATAAACAAAGGAACGAAACACACACACACACACACACACACACACACACACACACACACACACATATATATATATATATATATATATATATAATATGTATGAATGCGTTGTGGAATCCGATAATCTGTAATTTCCTGCAGACCGATATCTCCATTCAAGTGTAAGCCTCAGAGGGGATTTATCAGGGGAATACTGGAGCATTTCCCAAAGCCAGTCTCTATCTGATGTACGCCTTTGTTGATGAGAGTTCTTTTTCATTACTTGCGTCGTATTTATGCCGTCTCTCTCTCTCTCTTTCTCTTTCTCTCTCTCTCTCTCTCTGTATATATATATATATATATATATATATATATAGACCTAATGAGTCAGATATACCTACTAATAGTTTCGCTTAGTAGCTCATCAGAGCTAAACTATTAGGTTTAACTTTGCGGTTTACACACACACACACACACACACACACACACACACATATATATATATATATATATATATATATATATATATATATATAGTTAAAAGAAAGGAAATGAATCCGACAGTATGAGTATGAAAAGGTGGAATGAAAACATCACACAATGCTTTTAAAAGGAAAACAATTTATAATATAATCATAGCTGATACTGATCAATATTTCGATTTTACAAAAATCATCATCAGAGCTCATTCACTCCGTGGTGTTTTGGGTCGGAGAAAAATGTCAAATCTTTGTATCAGCTATGATTATATTATACATTGTTTTCCTTTTAACAGCATTGTGTGATGTTTTCATTCCACCTTTTCACACACACACACACACACACACACACACACATATATATATATATATATATATATATATATATATATATACTAGCAGATATATGCACCCTCCGGGTGCAAGTATTTAATTCTAATGTAATAAAATATTGTATTAAATTAGAAAGGCTAATGAAACTAAATAAGAATACAGATAAAAAGATTTGAAACAGAGGGAGTATAAAAGATTTGAAACAGAGGGAGTATAATAAAAAATGGAACAACTGAAACTTACTCTTCCATCACTCTCGTCTTTCATTGTTATTTTTTCTAATTTAAGTATTTAGTTAAAAGAGGAAGTAAAGAATAAAATGACAGTTATTTTTTCTTGTTAATGGATTTCATTTAAGATGCATTGAAGAGATTTTTGCTTATATTCATTAAAATAAAACCAAAGAGTTAGAAATCAATAATACTAAGCACATATTTATTAAATTCAATTTTTTAATATTAATATGCAAATTAGCCTTCCCGTTCACACTGTAAACTGCTATTTTGTTGTATATATAAATATAATTGCATGTTATCAGTACGTAGACATAGTTAACAGTATTAATAATGTAAGACAATTTTATTAATAATTGAGATTTAGATAAAAATAAAATCATGGAGAATGTGATGTAATTAACTAAGGGAATTGTGACTTGAGTAGGAATATAGTTTCGGTTACAGACAGAAAAACTCACAATCTCTATTATAATAAGATATATAGTTAAAAATTAATGGTAAAATGAATGAATGGATGAAATAAGAATTAATGAAATGAGGGGGATAAATGAAAAATCTTTTCCACGGGACCCCTCTCAAAAGTATTAAAACACTTTTTGAGAGTGGTGTCCCTGATAGAATGTTTTTCTCATCCATTATTAGACTCCTTTGAAGCATCAAGTTAATATAATTATTTTAAAGTTATTAGAGAAGATAATATATATATATATATATATATATATATATATATATATATATATTGGTTTGTTGGTTGGTTTTGAAGGCTGTCACAATGCGAGTGGAAAGAAAAAAAGAAGGTAACTATGATGTTTTTTGTTAACCTGTCATTTTATTCCTTAATATTTCGGGATGAAAATTCCCATCATCAGAAGAATACTGGAACTGAAGTTGTCTTAGCGGTTGCTAAATTCGTTCTGTCTTGTGTCTTCCAAATTCTGTGTGTGTATGTGTATGGTTGGGGTGCTTGCTTATGTGTGTGTTTGTGTGTGTAAGTGTGTGTGTGTGCGTGCTTGTGTGTGTAAATGTAAGCGTATGTGTGTGTGCGTGGTGCTTATGTCTGTGTGTCTGATCATTTCTTTTTATTTTATTTTAATTATTATTCCAGATTTGATTCGTCTCTAAGCAAGGTTTTATTTCCTTCATTTTTTTTGTTTGTTTGTTTATTAACACGCAGGTTAACAAAAAACATCATAGTTACCTTCTTTTTTCTTTCCACTCGCATTGTGACAGCCTTCAAAACCAACCAACAAACCAATATATACACAATGCTTCAAACAAATTACAAAACCCTTTATATATATATATTATATATATATATATATATATATATATGTGTGTGTGTGTGTGTGTGTGTGTGTGTGTGCGCGTGCGTGTGTATGTTTTTATATACATTTTTTTTCTTTTGGCCAAGTGTTATAGTGTTAATCGATTATTATGGTTGGTGCGACCTAGTTGTTCTTTTCTTTCTTTTTCACCTTTTTCCCAGGTAAATTTTGGTAGTATTATTTTTACTAACAAACTATTTGCCGAAACATGATACGTCGCAACAACCTTGCAACCTTGCAACGTCACAACAACCTTGCAACAACCTCTGGTTAAAAACCGTCCAAATCGTCCAAGATGAAATGCAAAAATATAAATCATGATTATTTGGTGTCGCTTATCCGCCGAATGTATTATGAATGTCGTCACCAGCTAAACAATGGACCATTCCGTTTTTATTACAAAGAAAGAAAGAAAGAAAGAAAGGGAAGAAAAGGACATGGTACACAGAAAAATATAATAAAAAAAGAAAGAAAGAAAGAAGGAGATTGGGGAAGCTAGAGAGAGAGAGAAAGAGAGAGAGAGGAAAAGAGCGGGAGAGTCTTAAATCTAGATTATACATTTTACATAATGAGCTACTTGGCAATACTTGGCAAAAAGGACAGACTACAGAGAAAAATAGAATAAGAAAGAAAGAAAGAAAGAAAGAAGAGAGTAGGGGAAATATATAGAGAGGGTGTGAGTGGGCGGAAGCGATGACACTAATCTGTTTCAATAGAATGTAATGAAAAGATGAAAAGACGGAAAGAAATAGAGAGAGAGAGAGAGAGAGAGAGAGAGAGAGAGAGAGAGAGAGAGAGAGAGAGAGAGAGAGAGTGATTTAAATCAAGATTATTATACTTTTTACGCATTGAAGTATATTGCAATAGGTTTTAATTAAGTATAAAGAATATAGACATGCTACACAGAAAAAATATAGTAAGAAGAAAGAAAGAAAGAAAGAAAGAAAGAGAGTAGGGGATAGATAGATAGATAGATAGAAGAGAGAGGAGAGAGAGAGAGAGAGAGAGAGAGAGAGAGAGAGAGAGAGAGAGAGAGCGCTGAAGCGATAACGCAAATCTGTTTCAATAACATAATAAAAAAGTTGAAAAGAAGGAAAGACAGAAAAAATAGGAGTGAGAGAGATTTAAATCAAGATCATTATACTTTTTACACATTGAACTATTTCGCAATAGCTCTTAAGTAAACATATCAAACGTTGTAATAATTAAATTATCATACTGTGGTATATCCACAGATCCTGCTAGTATATATATATATATAATATTGTACCATAAGCGCTTATTCCAATATTCATCATTGTGTTTGTTTAAATACTTATGAGAAGTACTTTCTGTAGGTAATTGCTAATGAGTACTGAATACAGTACTAAGCATAACTATTTGAACAAGTGAAAAATCTGATTTGTGTTACCGATTTCTTTAAGGCTCATTAGGAAGATTTATAAGGGAATATTCAAATCAATTTCTGAGTTTTGCAACTCTTTCAAATAGCATAGTGCGTTCGTCTCCGTAATTGATTCAGAATAAATGTTTATGAAGACAGAAGAAAACAAAACTTGTTCTTGTTTGTACAAAAGTTTCGTTTTGTTGAAAACAGTTTTTTTTTTCCTGCGAAATTTATCATTCAAGAACACCAAATATTTGTTATGTTTATTAGAATACAATTTGGTTCGTCTTGCGTAATATTTCTGCTTGGAAACTCTCGAAACTAAATTAGTTTAGAAGCAAAATGTTTGCTCAAATCATTATGGCAAGTACTATATATATATATATATATTTAA
Source organism: Doryteuthis pealeii (assembly GCA_023376005.1). Lineage (NCBI taxonomy): Eukaryota > Metazoa > Mollusca > Cephalopoda > Myopsida > Loliginidae > Doryteuthis > Doryteuthis pealeii. The sequence goes on from CM042145.1 coordinate 105,927,170, forward strand.
GTAATCAAAGACCTTGTGTCCTGAGCAAAGAAAACAGTGAGAACTATATATATATATATATATATATATATATATATATATATACACACACACACACACACACATATTATATATATATATATATATATATATATATATATATATATATATATATATATATCGTTGTCAGTGTTTTCTTTGCCCAGGACACAAGAACTTTGATTACTGACAAATAAATAAACGACGTCTGAACTTGTTGAGAAATGCCCGGATGCCAAACAGAAATTTCATTCTTTCGTTCTTCCTTCTTTGGAATGTGGCCATCTCTCTCTTTCTCACTCTCTCTCCCCCTCTTTCTTTCTTTCTCTATCTTTCTCCTCTTTCCCTATTTTCCGTGATTCAATATTTACCAAACAAATCACTAAAACATTGTTGCCTTCTCTCGTTTCAGACTAATAATCCATCTTGATGGTTAGAACGTCGAATAGAGGTCACCTCTCAAGATGGTTGGTTAGTTAGTTATTTGCCACCATGTCGTCTGGGGCAGTAGAATACATCGATTGCACCTCTGTAGAGGAGTAGGACCCTGCTCTCAATAGGGCCACCTGTTGGCTGTGGGTGGCGACCCGTGATGCTTAAGGACAGAATCCTAGTGGCTGAGCAGTCTATGAAATGCAACACTCCACTTTGGCCATTACTTAGGCTAGACGGGTGGTCCGAAAGGCCCCTTCGATCAATCGGCTGGTCACGTGTAGCCATAGCACCTATATGATTGTTCCGATCTTATTACTCTTATAGCAAACCACCAACCATTTTTATCATATATAAGCTACAAGTCTATGGCATGGAGTCTTTGTGTCCTGGAAATGACGTTAAACTCCATCTAGTGGTGAGGTTTCAAATCTGGAATTTTTGGGAGTGTGTAGTATTCGTTCATTGGCATGACTCCTAGGTCCACTACTTTGGTAGTATATGTTAGGGATAAATAGATCAAAAATGCATTAAAAAAACTAGCAAAAAATTTTGAATACCCAACAAGAATGAATGAAGAAAATGTCTTCGGTTGGTTGTTTGGTTGGTATATAAACCCTTGTTGGGTTATTTTAAGCAATTTTTAAAACTGATTGTTTTCTATTTAACCCATAGATGGGACCCTAACAGGTACTACCACTCCGGGTCAGAGTGAACTTGGGAGTAATGGTGATGAAGAGTTACTCAACATTCACACAGAGCTCCAGAATTGAAACTTCTCCATCTGATAGAGTTTAATGTCATAACCACCCGCCTCTCAGGGCGGGGGTCCAGTGGCTTCGGGACTGGACCGTGGCTACAATTAACAGTGTTGATCCTAGGGGGCCATCCCACAGGCAACACCTGCCCCTCGATTTAAAGCGGAAGAGCTGGGTTTATTGCCCAGTGCCTGAGGCGCTCCCTTGAGGGGAAATGCCGACGGGATCAACGCAATTTTTCACCCGGCATTCATGACCTTCAGTTTGTGGGTGGTCCCACATTAATAGGACCTTGTGCCTAACCCGTACACGTAGGGTATGTGGTAAATATCGAGTTTAATGTCATACCCAGGACACTAGTACCCCCAGCCACCGGATTTGTATCATATGATGAAACGGGTTAGGGGCTTGTCATAAGGGCAATAGAATTGGGACAATCGTATAGGTGCTAGGGTTTGACGGGACCTGCTAATTGATCGGTGGATTGGGGCTCTCCTATCGCCCGTTTAGCCAAAGTAAAAAATGTCTTCGGCATAAAATAACCCAAGAGTTGACATACCGTAAAAATCCACAATCCAACCAACCAACAAACCAACCAACCAATCAACTAACATCATCACAGCATGACCCTTGTCCATTGATATAAAGTTCAGTGCCGACACCCGTGTCTTCATTGAAGATGTTCAGGGCATTAGACATTGTAGACGAATACACTTTATCTACCGAGTGATATATTTCTTCCTTCAACTTGATTAAAGTTATCTTATATTTTTCTCACTGTCACATTTCTTTTCATTTTTCCCTTCGTTCACCTTTCGCATCAATAAGTCTTGGCTGTCCCCATAAATTGTCAGCGGTTGGTAATTATCAATTTTTCTCAGACGGGCAACTGCTGTTCTAGACTCATCACAAATGAACGCTCTCTAATACACCACCCCACCCCACCCACCAACTCAC
>CM042145.1:105931834-105963963 GCA_023376005.1 Doryteuthis pealeii
GTGGTTTAATCCTCGGAGCTATCATTTGACGAGTTTAGTGTTGTCTAAACATTTTATTAATGGATATATTTATTGATTTTAACGGCATGCCAACCCTTTTAGGCTTTTTGCACCTAGATGTTAGGAAATTGCGTTCATATTTAAATTTTTGTGTTTTTTTTTCTTACTATTTTTTATTGAACAATGTCCTATGGAATACGAATTTTTAAATTTATATATTAATACCCGTATTACTTAATTGTACGACCGTTATCATCTTGCAACACCCTCTGGTTAAAAATGAAAAAATCGTCCAAGATAAAAGCAAAAATCTAAATCCTGATTATCTGTTGTTACTTATCCGCCGCATTCCTATATCTTATGAGTGTCACGACCTCAACTAAATGATGGACCATTCCGTCTTTGTTATGAAGCAAGAAATGGAAGAAAAATGACATAGGGAAATATAATATATATATATATATATATATATATATATATATATATATATATATATATAGAGAGAGAGAGAGAGAGAGAGAGAGAGAGGTTCGCGCGGAAGCAATAACGCTAATCTGTTTCAATGGGACACAATGAAAAGATGAAAAGAAGGAAAGTAAAGAGAGAGAGAGAGAGAGAGAGAGAGAGAGAGAGAGAGAGAGAGAGAGAGAGAGAGAGAGAGAGAGAGAGAGAGAGTTAAAAATCAATATTATTATAATTTTTACATATTGAAGTATTCGCAATAGCTCTTAAGTAATCGTATCAAACATTGTAATAATTAAATTATCATACTGTTGTATGATCTAGTAGTTTTTAAAATATTTTTTAATGCCCGAATCTTCAGACTGGAGCTTCACCAACAGATAAAGTTTATGTTAGACCCAGACACCCTTTTTTGGGAAGGGGATCCCTTCTTTAATGGATGCTGTCAGCGTATTCTTAGCCCTGTCGACAGGGAATATTGCTGGATAAAGTAGATTTATGGATTTTAACTGAACGAATGTAGAAAGTTTAATGAGATGTGTAAAACCCCAAAATTTTAATTATACGTTAATAGTGGAAAATTAACTATTATTTGGGATGACGTGCGAAAGGCTGACATGCTCGCTTTTGTTTAGTCGATAAGAGCCAACAAGGTGAAGATTGGAAGGGAGATAGTGATAGGAGAAAATCTGTTTGGCGCACGGGAAGAGTCTGGCTGAGAGTTTGCAGGGGGCGCATCGCAATGGCGGTGTGTCCGTTCGAGGCCTTTTACTTGGGATAAAATAAATGAGCTCTAACAAAACAAGAATGTCTTGTATTCGTCATTAAAAACTTTCAACTGCACAAGACAAGATATCCCAAGAAATCTCAAGCCAGTACTACAACAGATGCAGAATACCAGCAACTCCGATCCGGAATAGCAGATAGCACAAACTACAAACTCTTTCAATTAGATGCTACGTCACATATCTACTAATAATGGAAATTCGCTCTCTATTTGTCTGTAACAAAAACTACGTCACTGCTCACATCACATTACCCCAAATTGTCATAACAGAAAAATACACTCAAAATTTGAGCATGCAACATTAGACAGTTCTCATTGTTTTTTAAAACAAGTTTTGATAAATACATACCCAATTTTAATACATATTTATTTATCAGAACTAAGTTTCCATTTCAAAGTGTTTTATTTTTTAAAAATTTTCTTTAATAAATTTTATGATTTACTTATGGTACAAACTCTCTGACATTAAATTATTAACTCCCAGTCCCACAGGCAATATCTTTCAAAAATGTATTTTTGCATCGCCCAGAGGATGTTTTTTTATTATGCTAGTCCAATTCAATGATCTTACATACGCAAAATCCAAATAGATCATACCACGTCAAATATGCAATTTGATTACTAATGACTACTATTACAACCTACAAAACAGCAGCTGTACCGCCACTTAGATATTTGAACTCGAAAACAAACCTCAAAATGGAACTCTTCACCGTGGAGGTGGAATGATATTGGAGAATTCACTGGATTCTTTGATGTCATTGTTTGTTTTGAGTTACGCGTGTCGTGTAAAATTTCTTACTTTTTTTCGGCGTCGTGAGAAAGTAGGAGTGGTTCGTTGTAGTTAATAATCATATTGATCAAACAGAAATCACTACGCACACATAATGAAACGGAAGAAAAAGGAAAAGAAAAAGAAAAAGAAAAAAAAAAAGAAGAAAAAAAAGAAAGAAAAAAAAAGAAGAAAATTCCAAGAACAATTTTGGCAACAAAATAGTTATTTACTAAGCTTAACTTAGAAGTGACACAAGGCCAGAAATATCGGGCGCCCACTAAGAATCGAACTCACTAACAATGGTCTGCGAATCTAGCTTGCTATTACACCATATGAGTTTTTCAGTCTTCTTTTTGTATAGTGATTTTCTAAGCTTAGCTTAGTTAAGGCACAAGGCCAGAATTATGGGACACACAGTGAGAATCGAACTCACTACTAATGGTAAGCTAATCTAGTTTGTTAGTCGTTACGAAGAAATAGTCGGATTCTTTTTTAAGGCTGTAATATTCATTTATTTCATGTCATAATTTATTTCAGATACTCTTTGTTGCTTTCACAGAGCTGCATCGAACAGGTCACGTGCTTAAATTATCACCACCAAATTGACTGACTCTGATTGTAGATTTAAAATACTTGACTAATACAAGTCAAAAGTCAATATTTTGGTACGTGCTAGTTTGCGGCGCGTATATCACGTGACCAAAGCAGTTTGAGGCTTGGGAAGTTCCGCCCTGTCGGCTAGGGCGTTAGAATACCCGACTGCACCTCTGCAGAGGGGTAAGATTCCCCAATGGGGCCACCTGTTGGCCGTGGTTGGTGATCCGTGATGCTTAAGAATGGAACCCAGGTGGCCGAACATGACATGCGACACTCCACTTTGGCTCTTAATTGGGTTAGACAGGCGGTCAGAGCCCCCCCCCACCGATCAATAGGCTGGTCACCTTAAGCCCTAGCACCTATATGATTGCCCCAACCCTATTGCCCTTATGGCAACACCCTAACCCTTTTTATCATATGGGTGATAGAAGACGGTGACTGAGGGTCTTCATGTCCTGGGATTGACGTTAAAATCTATCTGGTGGTGAGGTTCCAGTTCTGGAGGTTTGGGGAATGTGGAGTACCTCTTCATCACCATTGCTTTCTAGTCCACTCTGACCCGGAGTGGTAGTACCTGTTAGAGTCCCATTTATGGGTTAAATAGAAAAATGTGAATTAATTTTAAAATTTTGATGGCATTAAATAATCCACTGAGGTTGATATGTCACAAACCAAACCAAACCAAACCAAACCAAACCAAACAAAACCTTGGGAAGTACTTGCTGTGGTTGGTAGTATTGTGGTAGTTGGTGAGTTGGCACGTTGTCCGTGTCTAATTTGATATCCGCAAAGATAAACGTGCAACGTAATTTAATTCGGGAACTTATGTAACCCAATATACATTTGCTTCAGTTCTATAACAACATCTACAATTGCATCAGTTCTGAAACAAAAACTTATTTTCATGAGCTTTTAACCCCACCCACAAAAATTGCATCAGTTCTGTAAAAAAGAAGAAAAGATTGCATACGTTTACTTAAGAGCTATTGCAATATAGTTCAATATGTAAAAAGTATAATAATATTGATTTAATTCTCACTCAAAATTTTTTCTTTCTTTCCTTCTTTTCATTATGTTCGATTGAAACATATTAGCGTTATTGCACCTCCTCTCTCTATCTTTCCATTTCTTTCTTTCTTTCTTTCTTTCTTTCTTTTCATTATTTCGATTGGAACATATTAGCGTTATTGCACCTCCTCTCTCTATCTTTCTATTTCTTTCTTTCTTTTTCTTATATTTTTCTTTGAAGCACCACCTTTTTTTTCTCTTTATTTCTTTATAATAACAACCGAATGGTGCATATTTAGTTGAGGCGATGACAATCATAAGAAATAAGAATTTAGAATAAGCAACACCAAATAATCAGAATTAACATTTTTGCATTTCCTCTTGGCCGATTTGGACGTTCTCATTTTTAACCAGAGTGTGTTGCAAGTTGATAACGATCGGAAGATTAAAGAACACGAATATTGAAATATACATATACTCATACGACACTATCTGCTTGTGTTAGAAATTAGAAATCCCTTGTTATTCTAACTGGACTGCACTCGAAACAGGTAGAGGCTGAGTGTGTGAGAGGGTGCAACTCTCTCTCTCTCTCTCTCTCTCTCTCTCTTCTCTCTCTCTCTTCTCTTTCATATTTTTCTTTTTCCTCTCTCACTATAACACCCAGTCTTCTTCATTCTCCGCACCACTTTGCGCTCTTCTACAATTTCATTCTTTCTATCATTCTTTCTTTCTTTCTTTCTTTCTTTCTTTTTTTTCTTTTCTTTCTCTCTTTCTTTTACTTCCTATATTAGATTTTGTGTTCCCCTCTCTTCCATTACAATTCCCGTTATATATATTTTTTTCTTTTTATGATTGTTTACTTCTTTTTCCTTATATTAAACAATTTTCTTTCTTTCTTTCTTTCTTTCTTTCTTTCTTTCTTTCTTATATTTCCTATGTTAGACTTTCATGCTTCTCTCTTTTCACCAGAGAAATAGTTCTATTTTCTTTCTTTTAATATATATGTCTTTCTGTACCGCCATTTTTGTTTTGCGTGAGACCTCATCATTTTCGAACGTTTCTATCTTTCTCTCTTTCTTTTGTTATTTCTTTCTTTCATTCTCTCTTTCTTTTGTTATTTCTTTCATTCTTTCATTGTTTCTTTCATTTCTTTCTTTCTTTCTTTCTTTTATTCTTTCTGTGTTTCATTCTTTCGTTGTTTTTTTCATTGTTTCTTTCATTATTTCGTTCTCTCATTGTTACTTTTGTTCTTTCTTTCTTTCTTTAATTCTTTTGTTCATTCATTCATTCATTCATTCATCCTTTCTTTCATTCTTTCTTTCGTTAAGTCGAAGAACGAGCGATGCCACCCCCACACGCGCTCGAACCCAAAAGACAACCAAAATTGGTAAACTACAGATGAACAACCCAACAAATTATATGATGCATGGCATACTCGCTTTACATACAATAACTCTTTTCGGTCTGTCGACAACAGTTGAATAATTTATTGACCACTGATTATCTCCCTTTCTAAGTCTCAAGGCACAACTTATCAATTGGCTATGGAAGCTGATCAAAAAATTACTTAAACCAAAAACAGAAAAGTTAGGGATATTAAATCATCACATTTCGCGTGTAAAGAACATATCACGATGACACATTTCGTTCATTCATTTTTTTCCAATGGAGGGAAGAGTCCCATTGTTGCATACTGTTACGTATAGACTTATACTTATATTGCATACTTATATTATCTATATATCAATACACGTGTTCCTTAAATGTACGACTGTTATCATCGTGCAGCACCCTCTGGTTAAAAGGTCGACCATCCAAATAGTCCAAGATGAAATGCAAAAATGTAATTTATATATCCACCCTTCATCCACATGCAGATGCACACCTATAGACCTATACAAGGATTCTTTCAAGTCCCACGGAAAGCCCCATGTATGATAGATATTTGAATAATTGGATACATAGCAATATTCACCCTTCCAATAAGACGGAAAAACTCCACAGTCATTTGGTTATAATAAATTTATTTCAGCTGGTAACTATATAAGAGATTGTACGATGGCTATTTAACGTAACTCGGCTATTTAATAGAGTTACCAGCTGAAGTAAATTTATAATAGCCAAATGACGGTCTGTTGAGTTTTTTATGTAATGAAATAAACTAACTAAATTAAATAAGAACGCATATGAAAAGTTAACACTTATTTTTTATTATAGTTTAATTGGTTTCTATATAAAATCATTCATAGAATTGATTTTAATATGCTGGAGAATAAAACAAGAATATCAGAGATCAATAACACCAAGTAATCATTTATTAAACACAATTTTGTTAAAACCAGTATGCAATTTAACCACACTATATATTATATAAACCTTTATTTTTTTCGTGATATATGACACATTGCAGCATTTTAAACACACTAATAACATAGTCTGTTTTGAAGCAAATCGAACTCAGATTTTCATAGAGACATCATTAATAAATAAAGTCTATTCTATGTATTAATTATTTTGACTATAAATCAAATACTCATTGATAAACTTACGCCATTCCTGAGGGTAATGTGACGTAGGCAGTGACGTAGTTTCGTTTAAAGATAAACACTGAATCTCCATTATGATAAGATTCCTTAGTTGTATACCTGTCTTCGTTTAAACATGATAGTTTGAAATAAAAAGAAATGAAAATTAATTCACGTTAATTTTTTATCACACATCAATAGATCATGGCTGAACTAACACTTTTATTACTACGGAAAATAATAAAAGCTCTTCTAAATACCAATATGATAGAGATCGCTGGGATGATAGTAATAATATTATATCACAATGCATATCTTAATGTGAATATTAATAACGTCGTAAATAGTGCTAATATTACTATCAATCATCGCTGTTCGCAATTCACCTACCAGTGTCTGGCAACTAAAATGTATCAATGCAATTTTAATAACGAAACACTGTGGAAGGATTTTGTTATGTATTTCTGTCCGAATTCGTGACTTGGCTACTGAAACTAATGATTCCATTCACTGCAGGGTGGAAGTAATCCCTCAAAACAGGCATCGTATAAATAGCAGACAATATAATGGATGGTAAACAATGCGAGCTGATCGTCTGAGAATGGCGCTCTGCAAAGAGAGAGGGGGGCACTTCTTGAAGTTATAAATATTTATGCCATTTTGATATCATGTACACTTCGACTGACCGCCTAGGGCGTTGAAATTAAAATGGCTGCCCTCTCTATCTCTCTGTCTCTCTCTATGTCGGTCTGTCTGTCTGTCTATCTCTTTGTCGGTTATAGAATACAAGTGGCTCAGTTAAAGATATAACAAACTTAAATAGATGAGGTTGAATTGTCGATAATAGGAAGGGGCATTGTCTCTCGAATATTAAGTTCGTGATAGCTTGGTGGCTGAGTTTTCGGTAAGCCACTTTGAGACATACGCGTCAATTGCCTTTTGTGTTAAGCCACACTTTTGCCCACAACAAACAAACAGATTACTGCTCGAATAGAGACTTCCGTTAAAGTTCAAATGACTAGGTTGGTATGTCAACCCTTGTGATACGATTTTTGTTGCCATTTTTAGGCTTCAAGTGAGAGCACTTTACAGTGGTGATCCTTTGTGTTAAGCAGAGCGCGATCCTTAGTGAAGAAACCTTTGGTTGTTTTTTAGTGTTGGGTATGATCCTTTGGTTGTTCGTTAGTGTTGGGTAAAATCCTTGCGTTGAGCAAGGTCATTGGTTGCAGTTCCGCTCGTCAATGTCGAATAACGTATAAATGAACGGCTTTCCATATCGGCGATTAAATAGTTAACTAACCACGTATTCGAGCTGTTGATTGGCTGAGTTTAATCCACGTGACCACATCGAGTCTATAAGTTTAAGTGGTAGATTCCAGCACGCCTTATATCTCATAAATATTCCAACACCTTGTCTTATTTTATGCGAAAGACATTTTGTTTTATTAATTCTTGTTGGGTACTTTTTTCTTTTAAAAAACTCAATTTGATTTATTTAACCCATAGTTTAACAGCTACTACCATTCCGGGTCAGAGTGAACTAGGGAGTAATGAGTATGAAATGGTACTCCACACTTGCCAGAACTTCACCACGAGATGCAACTTAACGTCATACCCAGGACACTAAGACCCTCAGCCACTGCAACATGCTAGTAATGAAGAAAGGAAAAAAAATGAAACGGCGAATGGTATAGAACTACCAAATCAAAAAGAAATTAGGAAACTTAGAGAAAAAGAGAACTATAAATATCTGGGAATATTAGAAGCAGACGCCATCAAAAAGAAATGAAACAAAAAGTAAGAAAGGAATACTTCAGAAGAACAAAAAAGCTCCTTGAAACTACGCTATGTAGCAGAAACCTTGTCAAAAGAATAAACACATGGGCTGTCTCTCTCGTAAGATACTCGGGACCATTCTTAAAATCGACAAGTGAGGAGCTCCAGCAGATGGACCAAAGGACCAGGAAACTAATGACCATACACAAGGCATTACACCCGACGACATAAACAGACTATCTGTGCCAAGGAAATAAGGGGGAAGGGGTCTCGCCAACATTGAAGATAGTGTAGATACGACAACCCGAGCACTTGACGAATACACTAATAAAATTAACGAAAGACTAATTGCAGCAGACAGGAAAAGCAATTGTAACATATTGACAAGCAGAAATACATCAAAAACTTAAAGAAACAAAAGCAAAACAGAAATGGGAAGAAAAACAACTAAATGGGTAATTCAAGCGTCAAACTCAAGAGATATCACATCAGAAGACATGGTCATGGCTAATAAAAGGAAACTTCAAGAGAGAAACCGAATTGTTAATAATTGCAGCTCAAGACAATGCCATAAGAACAAACTATATAAAGTCAAAAATAAATAAGACGCAGCGGAATAGCAAGTGTTGAATGTGTGAAGACAGAGACGAAACGGTTAATCATATAATAAGCAAATGAAGCAAACTAGCACAAAGAGAGTACAAGACTAGACACGACTCGGTGGGAATGGTAATCCACTGGGAATTATGCAAGAAATTCAATTTTCACCATACAACTAAATGGTATATGCACAAGCATGAACCTGTCCTGGAGAATGAGACGCATAAAATTCTCTGGGACTTCGACGTACAGACGGATCACCTAATCTCGGCCAGGATACCAGACCTAGTATTGATTGACAAGAAGAAGAGAACCTGTAATCTTGTAGAGTTTGCCGTCCCGGTCGACCAACGAATGAAAATTAAAGAAAGCGAACACATAGACAAATACTTGGACCTTGTCAGAGAACTGAGAAAACTGTGAAAAATTAAGGTAAAGGTTGTACTAATTGTAATTGGTGCCCTTGGTATGATCACCAAAGCTCTGGAAAATAATTTAGGTAAATTGGAAATCAGAGGAAGGATCGAGACCATTCAAACTACAGCATTGTTAAGATCGGATAGAATACTCAGAAGAGCCCTGAGGAGACTTGCTTTCACTCGGACTACATTGAAAGACATCAGCTAACACTGATGCGAAAACTCAAAAGGAGTGAATAATAATAATAATAATAAGAAGAAGGAGGAGTAGAAGAAGAAGAAGAAGAAGAAGAAGAAGAAGAAGAAGAAGAAAAAGAAAAAGAAGATGAAATAATAATAATAATAATAATAATAATAATAATAAGAAGAAGAAGAAGAAGAAGAAGAAGAAGAAAAAAGAAAAAGAAGATGAAATAATATAATAATAATAATAATAATAATAATAAAAGAAGAAGAAGAAGAAGAAGAAGAAAAAAAGAAAAAGAAGATGAAATAATAATAATAATAATAATAATAATAATAATAATAGAATACTCAGAAGAGTCCTGGAGACCTGGGGAGACTTGTTGTCACTCAGACTTCAGTGAAAAACCATCAGTTAATGCTGGTGTGAAAAACTCTATAATAATAATAATAATAATAATAATAATAATAATAATAATAATAATCTTTTCCTTTTCAGCGACAAAGCATCATTCCTCTTTCTAGTTAGTCAAGCCCTTGTAAATGCTAACGTTTAATGGGAAAGGTTTAATCTCATGCAATCGAATTGATGAAGGTCTTTCTCTTCATCAGTGCTGAATTATCATAGCCGAAGCCGAGGAGTCCTGCCATCATTACCAAGATAACTCGGAAATGAAGATATTCGTAGAGGGAAACTATTTTATCCACTTCGAAGGAAGAAACGTTTGGTTAAGTCGGTCAAGTGATTTGGCCGAGAAGCAAGGAGCGAGGAATTAATCTGTGTCTACCACTAATCGCTTACCGATAAGACCAGATTAGGATAAAAGTTAATACGCGGCAGTCTGAAAATCCCATGCGTTCTGTTCAATAGTATATATATATATATATATATATATATATATATATATATAAAATGGAAATAAAATTAAAAAGAAATTAAAACAAAGCGTTAAAATTAATAAGAAATAAAGAGGATACTCAAGTCTGTAATAATGAAGGATTAACTTACCTTTTCACCTCTAAAACTTGTAATCCGTTCTGAAGGGAAAAAAGTGTAATTGTCCGCATACACCACTTAAATAGACTGCGCCGTGCATTTGACTAGTTGTTAGCATCAGCCAATCAGTAGAGAGTTTTACACTCGCCCAGAGACAAAAAAGCCAAACATCTGGTTTCGTCTTAGTTAGTAGATGCATCAGAGTTTGATAATCTCTGATAGGGTCAGCCTGGCGAGGGGAGTATGATGCTGAAAAACTCGAAACTTCCCAGTGACCCATGCATACAACATCACTGACGACACATACCAGCGCCCCAAATGTAGGAGCGTATATTTAAATTATCATTATACTAAAGCTGAGTAAATTAATGATTGTTTGCTAAAGGCTTTTTTCTTATTTAGTTTAATAACACAGAATTCATATAAAACTATTCCTTAGTTCTAGGATTAAGTTATTTTTTAAAAGAAAATCCATTTTAATTGGTTCTAATTAGTCATAATTTGCAATAAGTCAAAAACTTAACCGTCTCTTACATCAGAGTCACTTTCCCCCCTCTCTCTATAACTTGATTACCCCTCGTTATATGGATATTAAATTCTCTATGAGCGTAAAGAGAGGGATTTAGAGAGTGTGAAATATATTTGTATGTTAAGTTTCAAAAGCAGCTAGATCGTAGCTTAAATTATGTCCAAAGAGTACCTTTCTTAGAAATCTTACAAAATGATTTTAATGTTTTTTTTTAAAATTCTCTGGTCGAATTTATCAAAAAAAGATTGCTTTGCAAACTCACTTTTCCCTAACCCCAGTTATCAACCCAGAGCTCAGTAGGTGACCCAACTGTTCAAATTCTGATGATTGGATTACCATGAAACTTTAAGTTATGAGTGTGAAACCATAATATTACCATTGATTATATATATATATATATATATATATATATATATATATATATATAATAAAATAATAATAATAATAATAATAATAATAATAATAATAATAATAATAATATAGTGGAAAAGGGCTATAGGTCTACCATGGTTTCGGTAGATCCAGAATTCTTTTGCACTATTACTATTGTGATACTGTGGTTGAAGACGAACATGGACAGAATAAATAAATAAATAAGAAAGACAGTAGGTTAAAGCCAGGCATAAGTAAAAGGGGTGGGTGGCTGACCTTTTTACGAATCCAAAGATTAGGTCATAAAGTTTAAAGAGACCTATATGCCCACCATGAAATGGGACCACTTGGTGATAATATCTTAGGCACCCAGGTATTAAAAGCAAAAAGGATTTTTAGGAGAAATTATCTTTTGAAAAAAAATAATGATCAACGTATTGAAGACGTATTGTCTGAAAAAAGTACTTTAATTTTAAGGGTTAATGGCGACTAAAAGTCTGCGATTTATTTAAGTGCTGGCCATTTGTGTGGTCCGGAGAAGATGGTTTGGGGAAGGGGAATTTGACATAAATACAACTAAACTCGAGCCCTAAAGCAATTAGAACCCGAGGATCGAAGGGTTAAGTTCGCCAGTAGGGATAGCAGTAATAGCCAACTGGATAGACAGCGAAAGCATCACACACACTCTTCTTCCATCCGCGTCTTGTTTACACACATTTGTGGTTGTTGTTGTTGTTTTGTTTTAATCCTTGTGAGCCTGTTTTTCTGATCGTGCCTTAAATTCGGCCAGCACATAATTCACAACGCTTGGGGTCCATACAAGTACATCGAAAGAGCAAAGTACAGAACAGGTCTTCTCACACTATTAATATACTCACTATTATTATTGGTCTATGTTTTTTTTAATATATTACACTTTTAAAATATATTACACCTTTAATATATTACACTTTAATATATTACACTTTTGGGTAATTTACTAATGCCACTGGAACGGAAAAGTTAAAGCGGCAATTGGATTATATATATATATATATATATATATATATATATATATATATATATGATAGCTATGATAAACTTCTGATTGCTATCAAACATTGGTAAAAGTTGTGTTTATTCCCTCAATGGCTAACTTATCATACTCACCACTAATCTAAACCACTATTCCCCGCCTACATTTCGCCCCTGTGTTTTACGAAATAGAGCTGAGTAAGTATCAAGATATATATTTTCGATTTCCTGTTCTATGTTATTATTTCAAAACATTACACGACTTTTTTGTTTGTTTAAGCCCGTTTTATTTTTAACCTTTTTTGAAGTGAAAATTTATTCTACTCAAAACTGGGCAACAACTATTTTTCTTCTGGCCAAAAAGCATGCTGATTCTGAATTCGTCTTCCGAATCAACACCATATATCGCTGGCAGATCAGCAAAATGTCCTTTAGTCTTCCTGTCACTTCAAACTCGGTCTCATAGTGAATTTCGATAAAGTAATTATTTATACAAGCAAGAATATGCACCCTCCGTGTTTAAGTTTTAATGTTGTGAAATATATTAGATTAGAAAGACTAACGAAATTAAATAAGAACCCATATAAAAGATGACATTTATTTTAATCATACTAGGTGTGTCATAAAACTATCGAGATTGAAGTTTTATTTACTAAGATAGAAATGAACAATGAATGGAACATATGTTTTGCTAGTCTATCTAACATTTCAAGACCAGGGGCAGCAGTAACATAGAATAATAATTAACACAGCTTAACACCTGTACCCCAGCTATGGTTAGCAGAATGAGAATGGACTGAATAAAGGGTTAGGTCCAAAGTTGTGTGATGGCTCCTGATTACGACAAGAAGTTTCCTGAGTCCGGGAAGGTTCTCGAGTCCGACAGAAAATACCTGAAGCAGGTCGGAGGGCACATCGGCCGAAATGTTGTATATATAACAATGAAAATGATGAAAATAGTCCGAATAATACAAATAATACTAATTATCAATTCTCATCTCAAATATTTAGAGAAATTTCAATACACGTATTTTTTAAAACTCATTTTTTTATTTAACCCATAGATGTGAACCTAACAGCACTATCACTCCTAGTCAAAGTGGACATGGGAGTAATGGTGATGAAGGAGTGCACCACATTCCCCAGAGTTCTAGAACTGAAACTTCAGCATCAGTCATACCCAGGACAATGAGACCCTCAGCCACCACCTTCTAGCACATATATTATAAAATGGTTAGGGCTTGCCATAAGAGCAATAAAACTGGGATAATCATATAGGTTCTAGAGCTTGATGTGACCAGCCGATTGATCGGAAAGGGCCTCTCCGACCGACCGGCTACACTAAGCAAGGGCCAAAGCGGAGTGTTGCATGTCATAAACCACTCACCCATCAGGATGCTGTGTACTTATGCATCACGGGTTGTCAACAACGGCCAACATGTAGACCCATTCCTCTCTGCAAAGTTGCAGCCGATGTATTCTACAGCCCCACCGATGGGGCAGGATAAAATATATGGGGGTACTAGTCCCATATGTTCTGTTTTTTGTTTATTACCAGGGGTTGTATATACTATTTGAAGGGGCATCTTACATCTCTGTAGAGGTACAGTCGGTGTATTCTAAAGCCCCAGCCGACAGGGCAGTTGTAACATGTCTTTGTATCTTTTGAGTCTACCTGCCTTGGTCATTATATTTTGGCTTATTTCATTAACTTAGATTGTATAATGTTGTTTCTGTTGTTTTTGGTTGTCTCATTCCGTTGTGTTCCCAAGTGCATCTCTCAGTTTTTTTTATCTTATTCCACCAGTTTCATTTCTCATCAGGCTTTTTTGTTTCCTCTCTCCTGTTTCGTGTTCCTTATCGAGATGTTTAGTTTGTCGATGACTATCTTTGCTCCTGAATAAATTAGATTCGTTCAACTTAGTGATGTGTTTTGGAGTTTGTGTTATCAGTCTATTTACCTTTGCCGTTTCTAATTCAACTTTTTTCGAGTCTTGGTTCTTTAGTGGCGATAAAGTCCAATCTTTCCTCATAGCGACAGGGCCGTATAAACTTGGTTGTGTCAGAGCCATGACGACGGGAACTTAAGTTTCTGGTATGGGGTCACCAAGGCAGACAGGTCTGGTACTCAATAGTATAAGGGCCACAACCCGACCAAAGGGGCTCTGGCGAAAATCCATCATCGTCAGTAAAAGTAAAGTCGTCGGGGCGGCCTAAAGTCGGTATCAGCCAATCAGCGAGGGAGTTTATCCCCTTTTCAATATAGCACTAGACCAAGGAGATTATTTTAGCGTCTGAGGTGGAGCGCCACACCTACCGTCAGCTCCTTACTTTACCGCACATATCCCTGTGCTACTCATACGCTGAGTTGGCGAGGACCTGTATCGAACTGGGAACCTTGTGGTTTCTAGCCGAACGCTCTACCGCCTGAGCGGCGGCTTTTGGCGTACTTGGCACTGTGTATGTGGAAAGTCTGCAGTAAATGAGGGCATCTTCTCCTCATCGGGATATGCATGCGGGTTTTGGGGACCGCTTGTAAATTTCCTATTCCCTTGTTACTCCTTCAGGGAATTAAACAGTGGTAAATTTGTTGGATGGTGCCAGCACAACCAACACAGGGCGAATACCGTCTCAGAAAGAAACAGAAACAGAAAACAGTGCCGATAATATTTTCTTCAGTTATGATTCTTTTTTTCCCTCTTCGTCTCATCCTTCTTGTGTTAATTTCATAGTCGGATAAGGGTGAATAATCCGGTAACCCAAAGATGTTGTCTAACAAGAGAGACAGAGAGAAAGACAAAGATAGAGAGGGGGAAAGGGTGAGAGAGAGTATGAGATATGTATAGAACAAGCAGAGAATATATCAGTAGAAATGAAAAGAAAAGTGAATATGGAAGACAAAGAAAATATGTGTTGTGTGTGTTTGAGAGAGAGAGAGAGAGAGAGAGAGAGAGAGAGAGAGAGAGAGAGAGAGAGAGAGAGAGAGAGAGAGAGAGAGAGGGGGGCGGGAGTCAAACTACCAATAAAAATAAATGGGAAAAGCTAAAAAATAAATATACAGAAAAAAGTACGAACAGCATACATATATATATATATATATTATAAAATAATAAATTCGAAGGCAATACAATGCGTAAAAAATAAAGACAAAAATATGTTTTATATGTCTAATCGATTTCAAAGCTAGGGCTTCATCCTCAGAGTTCATTTTTAAACTCTGAGGATGAAGCCGTAGCTTTGAAATCGATTAGACATATAAAACATCTTTTTGATTTTTTACGCATTGTATTGCCTTCGAATTTTATTATTTATAACATACTTAACAATGCTTCAAGCAAATTACCAATTACTTTTATATATATATATATATATATATATATATATATTATATATATATATATATATATGCTGTTCGTACTTTTTTCTGTATATTTATTTTTAGCTTTTCCCATTTATTTTTATTGGTAGTTTGTCTCCCGCCCTCATATATATATATATATGTATATATACATATATATATATATTATATATATATATATATATATATATATATATAGAGAGAGAGAGAGAGAGAGAGAGAGAGAGAGGGAGAGAGAGAGAGTATGAGAAGGAAGAAAGGGAAGTGAAGAGAAGGTGGAAAAGATATTTTAAATATATCACAAATTAAAGATTATATTAACAGATATTGACACAAGAGATAAATAAATTAAAAGAACACTTTTAAGAGAGAGATTTTAAGATTTATTTTTTAGAAAAACAAAGCAAATAAAAAAAAGTCCTAACATTTTCTCTGCTCTGGAAAAATTCAAATATATTTCTAGTAATTTTATTCACATCTTTTTATTTAAAAAAAACCCAAGATCTCGATGATAAAAATAATCCTGTTTTCAATTATTCTTTCAAACACAAAGGATCAATTTCTTTTGAAATTCTTGTTTAGGTCCTTTCGTATTATATATATATATATATATATATATATATATATATATATATATATATATATGTGTGTGTGTGTGTGTGTGTGTGTGTATGTGTGTGTGTGTGTGTGTTTATATACATGTAAATATATATATATATATATATATATATATATATATGTCTCTGAGTGTGTTTGTGTAAATGTATATGTATGTGTGTGTGCATACATATATGTATATGAGTCTGTGTGTATTATTAGTATATATGTCTGTGAGGGTATATATATATATATATATATATATTATATATATATATATATATATATATAGTGTTAAGCGTGAATTGAATAATCGCAGATGTAATTTTTATCAAAGGACTCGTTCGTTTTCTAATCGATTTCAAACTATTTTGCGTCATTTTTTTTTAGGGAGAAAGAAACAAAACTTTATTTTCATTATCAGTTTTCCATTTTCTTCTGTTTGTCTCTCTGTATTTAAATGTCGACTTTATAAACTGCCACATGTAAAACACAAAAATTGACTAGTAAAGTTCACATAACTTTTCGTTTTAACATTTATTTATTTATTTATTTTGATTTTCTCGTGTATATTTCTTTTGATAATACATTTTTAGCAACACTCCCAGTTGTGCAAGAGAACATTTTCAACAGGCGATCATTTTCTTTTTAGCATGATTAGCTGAAAGACAGTCACGAAAATATTGGATTAGTCGCAGCTGGTGTGACAGCATCGGCTCCTGGTTGGATAAAATATGGGTACGCTGAGAAAAAGGGCGGGAGACTGTGCAGACAGCCTATTTACAATTACGAAAAAGATCCGCACAAAATTATAGAATTCATATTAGTTGATTTTGATATTTCTATTTAAGTTTTGCGTCGTTTAATAATAATCCCATTTTTTTTTTGTTTAAATATAGAAAACAGATTCTTTGATTGTCTTGTTGGCTTTTAATTCTAAAGATTTCTTCTTTTTTTTCTTGCCTTAAAAAAAGCCCTCCGTCCTCTTCTTTTGGATCAATCCCTGCACCGGTTTTAAATAATATGTTGTACAATGTAGAGAAATTTCGTTTTTAGATATTTCTGTTCCTGCTTTCCAATGTACAACGGCCCTCTCTCTCTTTCTTTCTCTCGCCCCCTATCTCTCTCTAGCTCTCTCTAAATATCCCCCTCTCTTGTTTCGTTCTTTTTCTATTTCTTTTTAGTTTAGTTTTTGAACTGATTTACCTTGCCTTCTAAATTAGGACCATATCTCAATAGATACCTGCCTGTTGCGTTACTATTATTAGAAAAAAATACCGTGAAAAAAGAACTGCACCTTCCAACCTAAAAAAATCATCATTATCATCTATTATTATCCTCATCATTATATCAAATATTCAAAAAAGAAAAAAAAAAAAAAAAAAAAACCTAAAAAAGAAAAAGAACAAAACGTGCAAAACATTCCAATGTGCTCCGCCATTTTTCACCTACATTCCCGAAGGATATTTCCATTTTTTTAAAGTAATATCCAAGGAATAATCGTTGACTTTTATCTTGCTGATTATCGTCTGCTCTCTCCAAAATAACATTATCATTGCAACAATTTTTAGGAACACCTTCATACATTTTTAAAGCAGCCCATCAAAGCAGACTAGCTACTTTTCACCATCTCTTAAAATTCTAATTGTATTGTTTCTTCTTTTAGTATTGTCGCTTGGATTCCTCCTCACAAAGGACTTCGGTCATTCCATTTTTGGCAACTTTATTTAAATCCTAAAATCTGTTAATTTTCAATTCGTTGAATCATAGAAAAGCAATATACGTTTTCAGATTTTTGAAAATTCAAACTTAAAAAAATTCTTCACGTTTTTTTTTCACTTTCAAATTATATTAATATTTGCTTTTGGCGTCTTCAAGTTCTCATTTTATTTATATCTTTTCTGTTCATGGTTATATGTTGTTTATTCTTCAAGTAAAGATGACGTATCTTGTATATTTTTATTTTCTATTTCCAGCAGCAGGAGACCTATTGTTGCTTTTTCTTTAATGTGCCGATTTCTTTTTCTGTCTATAAACAATTACTTTCTTTTTTTTTGTTTATCTTTGTTTTTTTTTCCTTACAAAAATAGAACGTTCCTTTCATCTTATGATTGTTGCTCATATCCTGTTCTCTCTTGAGTTCAAGCAGAATTTGAAATTTGATTTTTTTCTCCTGCCTATCTCTCTCCCTTTCTCTTTTTCTCTTTCTCTTCATATTTTTATTTACAGTCTCGGCTGTTGTTTTGATATTATTTTTTAACATTAGTATTATATATATATATATATATATATATATATATTATATATATATATATATATATATATATATATTCAGTGCTCGTTCTGTTTTCTTTAAAAAACAAACAGAAAAAAAAAAGAAAAGAAAAAGCAAACATCGTAGACATTATTCATATCTTCGTCTCTCTTCAGTGTTGAAACACTTTCATTTGAATAAGAATATGTTTTATATATAAGGTCTTTAAGTGTTTTATCACTTTTGAATGTTGGGGTTGAAATAGATCATATATCTCTTTCCCTTTATAATTTATATAAATACATAGGCTGTAGTTATATATATATATATATATATATATATATATATATATATATATATATATATATTTATATAAATAAAACCAATGAAAAAAAAGCAATTATTTATATCTTCGCGTCTCTTCAATGTTGAAACACTTGCATTTATATAAGGACTTTCAATATTTGATTACTTTCGAATGTATTTTATGTTTCTTTTATAATACAGTTATTTGTATTTCATTTTATTTATTTTTCTCCACTTTCTCTGAATTAAAATTCTCTCGTCAGTTCTTAAAATTTCTTTTTTTTATCATTAGGAGAAAAAACACTTCGGCACTGCATTCTGTGGTCACTAGTTCGATCTCAAGTGGCGGAGATCATATTATACACTGGTGGGGAGACCTGATAGGTTCGAAACAGCTGTCCAGTGTTTCACATGTGGCACACAGTCTTTGCTGGATTTTCTGATCGTGATAATTTAATTCAAATAAAAAAAATACTTCTTTATTTCGGTTTGTTTGAGAGATTACGTTATTTATCTCTTATTTTTCTTTCTTTTCCTTTTTTCCTTTATTTTTCTACTTCTTTCTTTCTTTTTCTTTCTTCCTTTTTCTTCCAACATTTTTCCTTCTTTTATTTGCTTCTCGTTCTCTGTCTCCTTTCACCATTACTTTATTGTTTCTCTCCACGAGATATTCCTTTTTTATGTATCTTCCTTAACTCTCATTTTTCAGATATCTCACCGAGAAAATTTATTAATAGAAAAAATCGCAAAGGATCTTCACATATGTACTTTAATAATAGTAAAATTAATATATTCATTAAAATGAAAAGACTTAAAAATGTCTTTTTGCCAGTATGTATCATCGAAAAAGACTTCTGTTTTCTTAGTTCAGATTCTAAAGGACTTCACTCGGAATCTTCCCTCTTGTGCCTCAATATATTAATTAAAATGAAAAGTTTTTAAAAATTCGTTTTGGCAGTATGTATTGTCGGAAAACTTATTTTGCCTTGGCTCAATTCTCTAAGGGACTTCGCACAGACTATTCCCAATTGTGCCTCAATATAATTAAAATCAATAAATTGCTTAAAAGGAAAATAAAAATTATTGGTTTAGTAGTAGGTTAGGTCGAAAAATACTATTTCCTTAGTTAAGTTATTTAAAGGACTTCGCTCGAGATCTTCGCACTAGCGCCTCAATGAAATCAATACATTACTTAAAGTGAAAAGATTGAAATATTAATGTCGATTGGGCAGTATGTATTATCGAAAAATACTTTCTTGGTTCTATTGTCTAAGGTATTTCTATGATGGTCTAAATTCAGAATGTTGAATTTATCACAGCGAATTTAACGAGAGATGTCATTATTTCATCAAAGATTTGTCTTTTATCTTTTACCGTTTTTAGTTCCAATATAATTCCTTATTTTTAAAAGCTGATTTTCCCCACAGAAAATTGTATTTCCTTTCGTCTCGTTAAAGGACATCTTAGTTTTTTTTTCTTCTCATCTGCAAATCTTAGTTCATTCAACACGATTCTGAATTCAGCCGAAAAATCCCCAGGAGGGGGGAAGATAAGGACCAAGAAAACTTTTTCATGAATTGCTAAGTGCAAAGGCAGGGAAGGTGTAAATAAATGTCCTTCATGTACAAATCAGGAAAGAAAAAGGAACAAGATGCAGTCCTAATCG
This sequence comes from Doryteuthis pealeii, assembly GCA_023376005.1. Taxonomy (NCBI): domain Eukaryota; kingdom Metazoa; phylum Mollusca; class Cephalopoda; order Myopsida; family Loliginidae; genus Doryteuthis; species Doryteuthis pealeii. Next base: position 105,952,063 of record CM042145.1, read on the forward strand.
CGAGGAAAAGGTGATAAAAAAAGATGAGAAATACAATAATTGAAGAATTGCTATAGGGACACGCAGAATGGTGGAAAATGTGGAGGTATGGAGAGTGCGAAGGAGAAAAATGGATAGGGCAAAAAGGGAGATTGGAAATTGGTCAGGAAGAGAGTGAAAGACGGAGCGTTATAATCTATATTCATGGTAAAATAATGTAACAGCATTTATTTGGGCGATGTTGCTTGTGCAGTCAAAGAAAGGAATGATGAAAATTAAGAAAGGACGAAGAAAAAAGAAAATGGCGAACATATGTTGGGATTTAAACTTAAGAAAAGGCGGGAATTACACTGGCTATGTATACATATAAGTATCCACGTACATACATATGTGTACACACACACACACACACACACACACACACACACACACACACATATACATATACGTACATACGTATATATTCATATACAAAAGTATACATATATATGTGCATATGCACAAGCATATATACATATGCATATGTACAAGCATATATACATGCATATATACATGTATATATATGCATATAGACATATATACATATATATATATATATACCTATATATATATATATATATATATATACATATACATATATATATATTCATATACACATGAATATATGTATAATTTTTTCATTAATAAGAGTTCAATTAATTCTTAAATTAAATGATTATGCATTAAGTTAATTTCATTTGCTGAAATGTGTGTGCATATCTGAGTACATTTTTATTTATTTAATGAATGTTAGAATAGTTTTCAAATTGATATTCATAAACATATTCTTTATAGATTATAAAATATTGATGTTTATAAAAACACATTAAACATAATGGTATCACACACACACACACACACACACACACACACACACACACACACACACACACTCTATCTCTCTTACACACACACACATATACATATACACACATATATATATCCACACAAATATTCACACACATATATATACATATATACACATATACATACACAAACATTTATATATATACAAATATACACACATATATATACAGATATACACGCATACATATATACACACATAAATACACACACACATATATATGCACATATACACACATACATATATACACACATACACAATACATACATATATATATACATATATATATATATATATATATATATATATATATAATATTATTCCGATTGTATGGTACTGATAAAATTGTGTAGTGTAAAGAAAGAAAAAACAATCGATGTAAAACCTCCGATTAAAAAGCAAATTCTGTGTTTGTTTATAAAGACACAATAGTCTCGTTAAATCTTGCAAATTTTCCTTTTTCTTTAAAAAAACAGTTATTCATCGCATTTTATTTTTATAATTTTGTACTCGATTCATTTATCTTTATTTAAAAAAAATTTTTTACAAAGATAAATTATCTCTTTGATTACGTCTCTTCTTTCATCATTCGAATAAATGTCGGCGATTTCTTTGTCTACCTTGGAACCCCCATTTTATATTTGAATAGTTTCTAAAAACAAAAAAACAAAACAAAGCAAAAAACAAAACAATAAAAAAAAACCCACAAAACAAATATCTTATAAATTATAATTTATCATGGCTTCAGTGAAATCGCAAGTATTTCTATCAAATATGCAAATGTTTTTATTTGATATTGTTCGTCAAATAGAAAAAATGTTTTAATATGTAAATATTAGATACTATTAAATGATTCATTATTACAAGTATAGATATGCATACTGTGTTGAATAAAACAAACATTTCATGTCTGACGAATTTCTTTTCGATCTTTTCTAGTTTTCTGGCCAATCTTTTAATATCGGGCTGGATTCTGTTGATTAATCCCCAAAGTTTTCGTCCCTAGCAATTTCAGCACTCCGAAGTGCCATCATCAAGGGTAGATGTGGTTGGGTTGTTTCCCGGCTATTTTTAAATAGACAAGATGGTTAAATAGCTGAGTAGCAGTGGGAGTACGTAGAAGAGGCAATTTACGGAAATTCGGCTGTTTAACCACCATGAGTGTTTAAACATAGCCAGGAAACAACTCAATCATATATGCCTCTGATGATGGCACTTCGGAATGCTGAAAGTAATAGTGACGAAAACTTTGGTGGACTAATCAACAGACTTCATCCCGATTTTAAGAAGCTGGCAAGAAAACTAGAAAAGATAAAAAATGAAAGCCGTCAGATATGATATGTTCGTCTTGTTCAACACAGTATCCACAAAAGAAAAAATGCTGCCTAAGTATACATTTTCCAGTATAGATATAAATATATGCTGAGAAATTTAGTAATTTCAGTTATCTCCCTTGTTAAGGTATTTTTCTAATTTAACCCAGAAAATCTATTTTCTGTAATGAACTAAAAATATCTACCTTTATTCATTAATTCTTTTTTAACGCAAAATTAAAATCGATGTTATTTCATTGGATTCTACGCTTGTTTTTTTTTTTTAAAGTTTTTGATTATATCTAAAAAAAAAAAGGATTAATTAAATCATGTAAATTTATTTACGAAATTTATTGATCAAATGAAAGAACCACTTGATGTTGGTACCATTATAAATCGCCATTGTTTCTCTATCGAATCGACAAGATTACTTTATACGAACAACAATCTTGTTTATTTTATCATGATTTTCTTTGATTTCGATGAAGAATGTAAACAAGTTATCTTTTCTTTTTTTAAAATTAATTAATCATTCACGTATTCAATTTCGTTTCTAGATGGTCGATATCAAAACTTGGTCATTTGAATGCAAAGAAAATCCAATATAACTATTGTCGTTCTTCCTATAGCAGGTTATAGTCTGTCACGCATATCGTAAGTTTCACAACCAATTTGAGTCAAGTTTGGTACGAGGACAGATAAATGGAGCACCCAAGGAGAATCAAACTCTCTATCTAGCGAACTAAATATCACACTACGTGAAGTGTCCGCGTAGGTTTTAGCTTGCTTACAGCTCCTGCTGTTGCTAAGCGGTTACCCGTTATATGGACGTATGAAGATTGTATTGCGCCAATAGTCGAAGCAGGGAGGACTTATCTTTAAATTCCATATGAAGTAATTTTGTCTATTTGAGAGATAGATATTTGCGATTTACAATTAAAGCCGAATCAAACGGACCTTTTTTTTCTCTGGCGAATTCACCCCAAGGATTCGATAATTTCGCCTCTATTCACATGTACGTGTGAAGATTTCCACAGCAAACTAGCTATATGTCATATATGCTCGTATATATTTTGTATATGGCTATGAATGTATGTGTCATGTATAGGTATTTATTTCATATATAATACACAAAAATGTGTACAAATATGCTTATATGACCATAATCCATTCACCATAATACCAATTCATACTACAATCACCAAAACTTATCAGTCAACCTAAACCTAATCCCATATTTACATAGTCGTGAGGAAGGGGGAATGATTTAATTTAAATATACAATTAAAACGAAAAGCCCCGATCAAAAAAATACAAGAAAAAAAAAAACAAATATATGATAAAAATAAAATGATTATTAGTATAGGCCAGCCCCCTCACTTATATGTCATGTATACGTCGTATATGGCTATGTGTCGTGTATGCTAGGGTATGTGTTGTATATGCTATGTGTCGAATTCATGCTCGTGAAGAAACAAAAACGATTTGTTTGATTAAAAAAATATCAAAATCAATAAATGTAATATCAATGAATAATTGATACTTCCCATATTTGCTTCCCTTCTGAGTGACTGGGATTATCCCCCTTGTTGGTAACTCTTTTGTAGAAGAGTAAAGGAACTGATAGTCTGTGCCTACAGCAGCCAATATGACTATTTTGTAAATTATTCCATTAAAGCTACCTTAGTAATATGAAATGCTTTTGTTTTTATTACAATTTAATGATCTAATTTACATGATAGTCATATTGCCCACGTGAATACATTCAAGCAGTTCTTTTACTCTTCTACAAGAGAGTTACCAAAAAAAGGGGGACAATCCCAGTTCTCCAGAAGAGAAGTAATTGTGGGAGGTATTAATTATATTACATTGTTCTCCGCTATTTATTTTTAAAAGTCTAGACGCTGGGGGTGGGGTTAGTGTTCTGGAAGATCTCCGAAGTATATAGGATAATGAATATATTTGCAGTGTTAATTAAATTAAAAAAAACTAAACAAAGACAAAATCCAATGAAAGAAAATTGTGTTTTACATCGACCGAGATTTCGCTTTTATGTAGAAAATAATGGACAAAACGAAAAAGGAAAAAAAAGAAGAAAATATCTTGTATTAAACACTAAAAGACATTTAGGTGGGTTGTTTAAATACAAACCTAAAAATAGCCAACTAAACAAAAAGGCAATTAAAACAAATACTAACTCTGTACCACAATAGTGCTCATATGCGCACATAATATATTTCATATAAAATTACTATGTAAGTGAGGGAAGACATTTATAGAAGAAAGAATGGATTTTACGTAATTATTTTTTAAGATAGATTAACAATTAACAAGAACAAACAGACATTATATATATATATATATATATATATATATATATATACATATATACATATATATATATATATTATATATATATATATATGTGTGTATATGTGTGCGTGTATGTAAACATATATGTAAATATATATATATACGTATAAACATATATATATATAACATATATAACATATATATATATATATATATATATATAATATATATATATATATATATATATATATAGATCCATATATATGAGCACATATAAACATATATATCTAAAGATATACATATGAACACACACACGCACAGACACAGACACACACACGCACACACACACATATATTATATATATATATATGAACAGACAAAAGCACACATATATATAAAAGCACAAACGGACATTACAAATATAAATACATACACACACATATATATAAACATAAATGTAAATACATATACGTATAAACATATATATATATATATATATATATATATATATATATATATATATATATATATATATATATATATATATAGAGAGAGACCTATATATGAGCACATATATAAAAGATATATATATCTAACAATATATATATATATATATTTATATATATATATATGTATATATATAACCTGACAGATAGAGTCACACACACATACACATATATATAGTGCTTTTAAAAGACCCTGTACACCCCCAAAAATTAAATATATATATATATATATAATATATATATATATATATATATATACATATACATAAGCAGACAGACAGATGGACACACACACACACACACACACACACACACACACACACACATATATATATATATATATATAAATATATATATATATACATACACTCAGTCACATTATTTTTAATCTTACATAATGTCTACAGGAAATTAAACCGAGGTAAAGAATTTGTCCAAACTTCAAGAAATCCTGTTATTAAGCGGACACACCCAGAACAAATATCAAATTAATATCACCAAATTTATTGGGACAGTTCTTAAAATATATTTTGTTATTCAAAATAATCATATTTCTGAATACTCGGTCAATACCAGAACTAAACCGTGGAATCCTAGTCAATAATTAGAATTTGTAAAGAGGGTGAGAGCGAATGACAAATAAAGAGAGAGAGAGAGAGAGAGAGAGAGAGAGAGAGAGAGAGAGAGAGAGAGAGAGAGAGAGAGAGAGAGAGAGAGAGAGAGGAGGGAATGAAGGGAGGAAATATAGATAAAGCACGAGAAAATAGTGAGGAAAGTTGAGAGAAAAAACGTCGAAACCAGAAAAAAGAGCGATAGATAGATAGATAGAGAGAAAGAGAGAGAGAGAGAGAGAGAGAGAGAGAGAGAGAAGAGAGAAAGAGAGAAAGAAAAACAGATAAAGTGAGAGAATGGTAGAAAGAAAGAAAGAAAACAGATAGATAGATTGATAGAGATATGAAGGAAAAGAAATATAGACACAGCACGAGAAAAAAGTTAGAAAGAGAGAAGGAGAGAAAAGACGTAGAAAAAGAATAAACAAAGAGAGAAAGAGTGATAGATAGAGAGAAAGAGTGAGAGAGGGAGATAGGTGGATAAAAATACAGATAAGAGTGATATATATATATATATATAATATATATATATATATATAGATAGATAGAGAGAGAGAGAGAGAGAGAGAGAGGGGGGGAGAGAGAAATGAAGGAAAGAAATATAGATAAAAATACGAGAGAAATTGGGAGAAAAGACAGGAGAGAAAAGACATAGAAAGAAAAAAAAAGTAAGTAAGAGAGAAAGAGTGAGCGAGTGAGATAGATAGATAGATAGATAGATAGATAGATAGATAGAGAGAGAGAGAGAGAGAGAGAAAATAAATAATACGATAGAGAAAACACATAAAAAGGTGGTCATGTTAAAAAGAGTTAACTTGGAATTATGAATAGAAAAAATCTTCCCATTATAACTACATTTGTTTATAAAATGTAACAATTCTTACGGGGAAAATGTAATATTGAACTCATAATACTGAATTTAAAGCAAGAAGCCTTATTGCGAAGGCAAAAATAACTGTTTAAAAAGAACGGGAAAAAACGAACATGAAATGCGATTTAAAAGTAGGTGTTTAAATAAAAGAAATAGTCTTGGCAGGATTCGAAATTAGATTAGAAAAGAAAAAAAGTGAGAGTAAAAAAAAAAAAAAACGAAAGTTGGTAAACTTTTTAGGTAAACCAAAATCGTTGAAATGTACAAAGAGTGAAACACGACAAGTGAACCATGTAACAATACATTTGTCAAAAAATAGAAGTTTATAATCTTTTTTCTTATCTATAATAGGAAAATAAAGTATTTCTAAAAGAATGTACCTCGGAAAAAAGTGGATAAAAGGTAATTTTGCAGTAGTTACTTAGGTACTTTGTTTTATAAATGCACAAACGGTTCTGAGAATGAAAAAAAAAAAAAATATAAAAGTATATATAAAAAATAGGACACCCCTAAAAACACACTCAAGAAACAAAACAAAACACACACAAAAAACAACAATGAAACAATATAAACAAAGAAAAAAAATAAAAATAGGACACCACTAAAAAAAAAAAACAAAAACAACACAAAACAAAACAAAAAGAATGAAACAACAAAAGCAACGAAAAAATAAAAACAAAGAAAAAATAAAACGACTGACCGCCCCCCCCCCAAAAAAAACAAAAAACAAAAAAAACACCATGTTACTTTGCGACAAAGAAATGAATAAAAAAGATATAAAAATACCTAATGAATATAATGGTGCGTAACTGTCAAGTATTTTCTTGGGCTGAAATAACCACAGGTATCAAACCTGTGGTTATTTCAACCCAAGAAAAATAACCACAGTTTTGCCGCTCCGGTTATTTTAACCCTACAAAATCTCCAAAGTTACGTGGCAACTATATTATATGTTATCTTTTTCTGAATACCCTGTGTTAAAAACATTGAAGTTCGAGTGTACTATAGTATCTTAAGATCACCGTACACACAAAAACTAATTAAATAAATGGATAAAGATAGAAATGTGGAGATACTAAGGAAGATTTTTCAACTGAAACTGCTGGAGGGGAGAAAAATGAAAAGAATAAACTATTTACAGCTAAGAGAATTAAAAAAGCGACAAGAAAATAAATCTAGAAGCCTCTAATTGTCAAGTTGGTGGTTAGGATAAAGATGAAGAGTCAAGATACATGTTGACAATGGAATAATTAAAATTTATATTACAGGTGGAAGGAACTACATTGTTAGGGCAAAGGTGTAGGGTCTAGATACACATTGACAATAGAATGATTAAAATTTATATTACAGGTGGAAGGAACTCAAAGATGTAGGGTCTAGATACACATTGACAAAACAAATGATTAACACAGGTGGAAGGAACTAGATTGTTTGGGCAAAGATGTAGTGTCTAATACACATTGACAATAGAATGATTAAATTTATATTACAGGTGGAAGGAACTAGATTGTTTGGGCAAAGATGTAGGGTCTAGATACACATTGACAATAGAATGATTAAAATTTATATTACAGGTGGAAGGAACTAGATTGTTTGGGCAAAGATGTAGTGTCTAATACACATTGACAAAGAATGATTAAATTTATATTACAGGTGGAAGGAACTAGATTGTTTGGGCAAAGATGTAGGGTCTAGATACACATTGACAATAGAATGATTAAATTTATATTACAGGTGGAAGGAACTAGATGTTTGGGCAAAGATGTAGGGTCTAGATACACATTGACAATAGAAATGATTAAAATTTATATTACAGGTGGAAGGAACTAGATTGTTTTTGGGCGATGTAGGTCTAGATACACATTGACAATAGAATGATTAAATTTATATTACAGGTGGAAGGAACTAGATTGTTTGGGCAAAGATGTAGGGTCTAGATACACATTGACAATAGAATGATTAAAATTTATATTACAGGTGGAAGGAACTAGATTGTTTGGGCAAAGATGTAGGGTCTAGATACACATTGACAATAGAATGATTAACATTTATATTACAGGTGGAAGGAACTAGATGTTTTGGGCAAAGATGTAGGGTCTAGATACACATTGACAATAGAATGATTAAAATTTATTTACAGGTGGAAGGAACTAGATTGTTTGGGCAAAGATGTAGGGTCAGATACACATTGACAATAGAATGATTAATTTATATTACAGGTGGAAGGAACTAGATTGTTTGGGCAAAGATGTAGGGTCTAGATACACATTGACAATAGAATGATTAAAATTTATATTACAGGTGGAAGGAACTAGATTGTTTGGGCAAAGATGTAGGGTCTAGATACACATTGACAATAGAATGATTAAAATTTATATTACAGGTGGAAGGAACTAGATGTTTGGGCAAAGATGTAGGGTCTAGATACACATTGACAATAGAATGATTAAAATTTATATTACAGTGGAAGGAACTAGATTGTTTGGGCAAAGATGTAGGGTCTAGATACACATTGACAATAGAATGATTAAAATTTATATTACAGGTGGAAGGAACTAGATTGTTTGGGCAAAGATGTAGGGTCTAGATACCCATTGACAATAGAATGATTAAAATTTATATTACAGGTGGAAGGAACTAGATTGTTTGGGCAAAGATGTAGGTCTAGATACACATTGACAATAGAATGATTAAAATTTATATTACAGGTGGAAGAACTAGATTGTTTGGGCAAAGATGTGGTCTAGATACACATTGACAATAGAATAATTAAAATTTATATACAGGTGGAAGGAACTAGATTGTTTGGGCAAAGATGTAGGGTCTAGATACCCATTGACAATTAGAATGATTAAAATTTATATTACAGGTGGAAGGAACTAGATTGTTTGGGCAAAGATTAGGTCTAGATACACATTGACAATAGAATGATTAAAATTTATATTACAGGTGGAAGGAACTAGATTGTTTGGGCAAAGATGTAGGTCTAGATACACATTGACAATAGAATGATTAAATTTATATTACAGGGGAAGGAACTAGATTGTTTGGGCAAAGATGTAGGGTCTAGATACACATTGACAATAGAATGATTAAAATTTATATTACAGGTGGAAGGAACTAGATTGTTTGGGCAAAGATGTAGGGTCTAGATACACATTGACAATAGAATGATTAAAATTTATATTGGAAGAACAATTGTTTGGGATAGAATACACCATTGGAATGATTAAATTTATATTACAGGTGAAGGAACAGATTGTTTGGAAAGATGTAGGGTCTAGATACACATTGACAATAGAATGATTAAATTTATATTACAGGTGGAAGGAACTAGATTGTTTGGGCAAAGATGTAGGGTCTAGATACACATTGACAATAGAATGATTAACATTTATATTACAGGTGGAAGGAACTAGATTGTTTGGGCAAATATGTAGGGTCTAGATACACATTGACAATAGAATGATTAAAATTTATATTACAGGTGGGAAGGAACTAGATTGTTTGGGCTGATACATTGACAATAGAATGATTAAAATTTATTTACAGGTGGAAGAACTAGATTGTTTGGGCAAGATGTAGGGTTCAAATACAACATTGACAATAGAATGATTAAATTTATATTACAGGTGAAGGAACTAGATTGTTGGGCAAATTGTAGGGTCTAGATACACATTGACAATAGAATGATTAAAATTTATATTACAGGTGGAAGGAACTAGATGTTTGGGCAAAGATGTAGGGTCTAGATACACATTGACAATAGAATGATTAAAATTTATATTACAGTGAAGGAACTAGATTGTTGGGCAGAGTAGGGTCTAGAAAACATTGAAAATAGAATGATTAAAATTTATATACAGGTGGAAGGACTAGATTGTTTGGGCAAAGATGTAGGGCTAGATACACATTGACATAGAATGATTAAAATTTATATTACAGGTGGAAGGAACTAGATTGTTGGCAAAGATGTAGGGGTCTAAGATACACCATAGAAATTATTTATCATTACAGGGGAGAACTAGATGTTTGGGCAAAGATGTGGGTCTAGATACACATTGACATAGAAATGATTAAAATTTATATTACAGGGTGGAAGGAACAGATTGTTTTGGCAAGATGTAGGGTCTAGATTGACATAGTAAATTTATATACAGGTGGAAGGAACTAGAATTGTTTGCAAATATAGTCTGGAACACATTGGAAATGGAATGATAATTTTATATTACAGGTGGAAGGAACTAGATTGTTTGGGGGCAAAGATGTAGGGTCTAGATACACATTGACATAGAATGATTAAAATTATATTACAGGTGGAAGGAACTAGATTGTTGGGCAAAGAGTGGTCTAAGATACCATTGAAATAGAAGATTAAATTTATATTACAGGTGAAGGACAAATATTGTTTGGCAAAGATGTAGGTTATAGATACACATTGACAATAGAATGATTAAATTTATATTACAGGTGGAAGGAACTAGATTGTTTGGGCAAAGATGTAGGGTCTAGATACACATTGACAATAGAATGATTAAAATTTATATAATTAAGGAGAAGGAACTAATTGTTGGGGCAAAGATGTAGGTTCTAGATCACATTGACAAAGAATATTAAAATTTATATTACAGTGAAGGCTAGATTGTTTTGGGCAAAGATGTAGGGTCAGATACACATTAGACATAGAATGATTAAATTTATATTACAGGTGGAAGGAACTAGATTGTTTGGCAAGGATGTAGGGTCTAGATACACATTGACAATAGAATGATTAAATTATATTACAGGTGAAGGAACTAGATTGTTGGGCAAAGATGTAGGGTCTAGATACACATTGACATAGAATGATTAAAATTTATATTACAGGTGGAAGGAACTAGATGTTGGGCAAAGATGTAGTGTCTAATACACATTGACAATAGAATGATTAAATTTATATTACAGGTGAAGAACTAGATTGTTTGGGCAAATTGTAGGGTCTAGATACACATTGAACAATAGAAATGATTAAAAATTTATATTACAGGGTGGAAGGAACTAGATTGTTTTGGGCAAAGATGTAGGTCTAGATACACATTGAAATAGAATATATTAAATGTTATAATTACAGGTGGAAAGAACTAGATTGTGGGCAAAGGTGTAGGTCATAGATAAAACATTACAATAGAGATTAAATTTATATTTACAGGTGGAAGGAACTAGAATTGTTTGGCAAAGATGTTAGGGTCTAGATACACATTAGACAATAGAATGATTAAAATTTATATTACAGGTGGAGGAACTAGATTGTTTGGGCAAGATGTAGGGTCTAGATACACTTGACAATAGAATGATTAACATTATATTACAGGTGGGAAGGAACTAGGATTGTTGGGCAAGATGTAGGGTCATACGATAACATTGT
>CM042145.1:105964063-105991563 GCA_023376005.1 Doryteuthis pealeii
ACAATAGAATGATTAAAATTTAATATTACAGATTGGAAAGGAACTACATTGTTAGGGCAAAGATGTAGGGTCTAGATACACATTGACAATAGAATGATTAAAATTATATTTACAGGTGAAAGGAACTATTGTTTGGGGCAAAGATGTAGGGTCTAGATACACATTGACAATAGAATGATTAAAAATTTATATTACAGGTGGAAGGAACTAGATTGTTTGGGCAAAGATGTAGGGTCTAGTATACACATTGACAATAGAATGATTAAAATTATTATTACAGGTGGAAGGAACTACATGTTAGGGGCAAAGATGTAGGGTCTAGATACACATTGACAATAGAATGATTAAAATTTATATTACAGGTGGAAGGAACTAGATTGTTTGGGCAAAGATGTAGGGTCTAGATACACATTGACAATAGAATGATTAACATTTATATTACAGGTGAAAGGAACTAGATTGTTTGGGCAAAAGATGTAGGGTCTAGATACACATTGACAATAGAATGATTAAATTTTATATTATAGGTGGAAGGAACTAGATTGTTTGGGCAAAGATGTATGGGTCTAGATACACATTGACAATAGAATGATTAAAATTTATATTATAGGTGGAAGGAAACTAATTGTTTGTTTGGGCAAAGATGTAGGATCTAGATATACATTAATAGAATGATTTCAAGTTTATATTACTGGTGTGAAGAAGTAGTTTGTAAGGTCAAATATGTAGCCGTATAGATACCACTTGACAATAGAAATATTTAAGTTAAATAACGGGTGGGGAGAACTAGATTGTTAGGGCAAACATGTAGAGACAAGATACACATTTACAAGAGAGGGTTTTAAAGATATTACTGGTGTGGAGAGTTAGATTGTTCGGGCAAAAACTGTAGGGTCTAGATACACATTGACAATAGAATGATTAAAATTTATATTACAGGTGGAAGGAACTAGATTGTTTGGGCAAAGATGTAGGGTCTAGATACACATTGACAATAGAATGATTAAAATTTATATTTACAGGTGGAAGGAACTAGATTGTTAGGGCAAAGATGTAGGGTCTAGATACACATTGACAATAGAATGATTAAAATTTATATTACAGGTGGAAGGAACTAGATTGTTTGGGCAAAGATGTAGGGTCTAGATACACATTGACAATAGAATGATTAAAATTTATATTACAGGTGGAAGGAACTAGATTGTTTGGCAAAAATGTAGGGTCTAATACACATTGACAATAGAATGATTAAAATTTATATTACAGGTTGAAGGAACTAGATTGTTTTGGGCAAAGATGTAGGGTCTAGATACACATTGACAATAGAATGATTAAAATTTATATTACAGGTGAAAGGAACTAGATTGTTAGGGCATAGATGTAGGGTCTAGATACACATTGACAATAGAATGATTAAAATTTATATTACAGATGGAAGGAACTACATTGTTAGGGCAAAGATGTAGGGTCTAGATACACATTGACAATAGAATGATTAAAATTTATATTACAGGTGAAAGGAACTAGATTGTTTGGGCAAAGATGTAGGGTCTAGATACACATTGACAATAGAATGATTAAAATTTATATTACAGGTGGAAGGAACTAGATTGTTTGGGCAAAGATGTAGGGTCTAGATACACATTGACAATAGAATGATTAAAATTTATATTACAGGTGGAAGGAACTAGATTGTTTGGGCAAAAATGTAGGGTCTAGATACACATTGACAATAGAATGATTAAAATTTATATTACAGGTGGAAGGAACTAGATTGTTTGGGGCAAAGATGTAGGGTCTAGATACACATTGACAATAGAATGATTAAAATTTATATTACAGGTGAAGGAACTAGATTGTTAGGGCATAGATGTAGGGTCTAGATACACATTGACAATAGAATGATTAAAATTTATATTACAGATGGAAGGAACTACATTGTTAGGGCAAAGATGTAGGGTCTAGATACACATTGACAATAGAATGATTAAAATTTATATTACAGGTGAAAGGAACTAGATTGTTTGGGCAAAGATGTAGGGTCTAGATACACATTGACAATAGAATGATTAAAATTTATATTACAGGTGGAAGGAACTAGATTGTTTGGGCAAAGATGTAGGGTCTAGATACACATTGACAATAGAATGATTAAAAAATTATATTACAGGTGGAAGGAACTACATTGTTAGGGCAAAGATGTAGGGTCTAGATACACATTGACAATAGAATGATTAAAATTTATATTACAGGTGGAAGGAACTAGATTGTTTGGGCAAAGATGTAGGGTCTAGATACACATTGACAATAGAATGATTAACATTTATATTACAGGTGAAAGGAACTAGATTGTTTGGGCAAAGATGTAGGGTCTAGATACACATTGACAATAGAATGATTAAAATTTATATTATAGGTGGAAGGAACTAGATTGTTTGGGCAAAGATGTAGGGTCTAGATACACATTGACAATAGAATGATTAAAATTTATATTATAGGTGGAAGGAACTAGATTGTTTGGGCAAAGATGTAGGATCTAGATATACATTAATAGAATGATTTCAAGTTTATATTACTGGTGTGAAGAAGTAGTTTGTAAGGTCAAATATGTAGCGTATAGATACACATTGACAATAGAAATATTTAAAGTTAAATAACGGGTGGGAGAACTAGATTGTTAGGGCAAACATGTAGAGACAAGATACACATTTACAAGAGAAGGTGTTAAAGATATTACTGGTGGTGAGAGTTAGATTGTTCGGGCAAAAACTGTAGGGTCTAGATACACATTGACAATAGAATGATTAAAATTTATATTACAGGTGGAAGGAACTAGATTGTTTGGGCAAAGATGTAGGGTCTAGATACACATTGACAATAGAATGATTAAAATTTATATTACAGGTGGAAGGAACTAGATTGTTAGGGCAAAGATGTAGGGTCTAGATACACATTGACAATAGAATGATTAAAATTTATATTACAGGTGGAAGGAACTAGATTGTTTGGGCAAAGATGTAGGGTCTAGATACACATTGACATAGAATGATTAAAATTTATATTACAGGTGGAAGGAACTAGATTGTTTGGGCAAAAATGTAGGGTCTAGATACACATTGACAATAGAATGATTAAAATTTATATTACAGGTGGAAGGAACTAGATTGTTTGGGCAAAGATGTAGGGTCTAGATACACATTGACAATAGAATGATTAAAATTTATATTACAGGTGAAAGGAACTAGATTGTTAGGGCATAGATGTAGGGTCTAGATACACATTGACAATAGAATGATTAAAATTTATATTACAGATGGAAGGAACTACATTGTTAGGGCAAAGATGTAGGGTCTAGATACACATTGACAATAGAATGATTAAAATTTATATTACAGGTGAAAGGAACTAGATTGTTTTGGGCAAAGATGTAGGGTCTAGATACACATTGACAATAGAATGATTAAATTTATATTACAGGTGGAAGGAACTAGATTGTTTGGGCAAAGATGTAGGGTCTAGATACACATTGACAATAGAATGATTAAAATTATATTACAGGTGGAAGGAACTACATTGTTAGGGCAAAGATGTAGGGTCTAGATACACATTGACAATAGAATGATTAAAATTTATATTACAGGTGGAAGGAACTAGATTGTTTGGGCAAAGATGTAGGGTCTAGATACACATTGACAATAGAATGATTAACATTTATATTACAGGTGAAAGGAACTAGATTGTTTGGGCAAAGATGTAGGGTCTAGATACACATTGACAATAGAATGATTAAAATTTATATTATAGGTGGAAGGAACTAGATTGTTTGGGCAAAGATGTAGGGTCTAGATACACATTGACAATAGAATGATTAAAATTTATATTATAGGTGGAAGGAACTAGATTGTTTTGGCAAAGATGTAGGATCTAGATATACATTAATAGAATGATTTCAAGTTTATATTACTGGTGTGAAGAAGTAGTTTGTAAGGTCAAATATGTAGCGTATAGATACACATTGACAATAGAAATATTTAAAGTTAAATAACGGGTGGGGAGAACTAGATTGTTAGGGCAAACATGTAGAGACAAGATACACATTTACAAGAGAAGGTTTTAAAGATATTACTGGTGGTGAGAGTTAGATTGTTCGGGCAAACTGTAGGGTCTAGATACACATTGACAATAGAATGATTAAAATTTATATTACAGGTGGAAGGAACTAGATTGTTTGGGCAAAGATGTAGGGTCTAGATACACATTGACAATAGAATGATTAAAATTTATATTACAGGTGGAAGGAACTAGATTGTTTGGGCAAAGATGTAGGGTCTAGATACACATTGACAATAGAATGATTAAAATTTATATTACAGGTGGAAGGAACTAGATTGTTTGGGCAAAGATGTAGGGTCTAGATACACATTGACAATAGAATGATTAAAATTTATATTACAGGTGAAAGGAACTAGATTGTTTGGGCAAAGATGTAGGGTCTAGATACACATTGACAATAGAATGATTAAAATTTATATTACAGGTGGAAGGAACTAGATTGTTTGGGCAAAAATGTAGGGTCTAGATACACATTGACAATAGAATGATTAAAATTTATATTACAGGTGGAAGGAACTAGATTGTTTGGGCAAAGATGTAGGGTCTAGATACACATTGACAATAGAATGATTAAAATTTATATTACAGGTGAAAGGAACTAGATTGTTAGGGCATAGATGTAGGGTCTAGATACACATTGACAATAGAATGATTAAAATTTATATTACAGATGGAAGGAACTACATTGTTAGGGCAAAGATGTAGGGTCTAGATACACATTGACAATAGAATGATTAAAATTTATATTACAGGTGAAAGGAACTAGATTGTTTGGGCAAAGATGTAGGGTCTAGATACACATTGACAATAGAATGATTAAAATTTATATTACAGGTGGAAGGAACTAGATTGTTTGGGCAAAGATGTAGGGTCTAGATACACATTGACAATAGAATGATTAAAATTATATTACAGGTGGAAGGAACTACATTGTTAGGGCAAAGATGTAGGGTCTAGATACACATTGACAATAGAATGATTAAAATTTATATTACAGGTGGAAGGAACTAGATTGTTTGGGCAAAGATGTAGGGTCTAGATACACATTGACAATAGAATGATTAACATTTATATTACAGGTGAAAGGAACTAGATTGTTTGGGCAAAGATGTAGGGTCTAGATACACATTGACAATAGAATGATTAAAATTTATATTATAGGTGGAAGGAACTAGATTGTTTGGGCAAAGATGTAGGGTCTAGATACACATTGACAATAGAATGATTAAAATTTATATTATAGGTGGAAGGAACTAGATTGTTTGGGCAAAGATGTAGGATCTAGATATACATTAATAGAATGATTTCAAGTTTATATTACTGGTGTGAAGAAGTAGTTTGTAAGGTCAAATATGTAGCGTATAGATACACATTGACAATAGAAATATTTAAAGTTAAATAACGGGTGGGGAGAACTAGATTGTTAGGGCAAACATGTAGAGACAAGATACACATTTACAAGAGAAGGTTTTAAAGATATTACTGGTGGTGAGAGTTAGATTGTTCGGGCAAAACTGTAGGGTCTAGATACACATTGACAATAGAATGATTAAAATTTATATTACAGGTGGAAGGAACTAGATTGTTTGGGCAAAGATGTAGGGTCTAGATACACATTGACAATAGAATGATTAAAATTTATATTACAGGTGGAAGGAACTAGATTGTTAGGGCAAAGATGTAGGGTCTAGATACACATTGACAATAGAATGATTAAAATTTATATTACAGGTGGAAGGAACTAGATTGTTTGGGCAAAGATGTAGGGTCTAGATACACATTGACAATAGAATGATTAAAATTTATATTACAGGTGGAAGGAACTAGATTGTTTGGGCAAAAATGTAGGGTCTAGATACACATTGACAATAGAATGATTAAAATTTATATTACAGGTTGAAGGAACTAGATTGTTTGGGCAAAGATGTAGGGTCTAGATACACATTGACAATAGAATGATTAAAATTTATATTACAGGTGAAAGGAACTAGATTGTTAGGGCATAGATGTAGGGTCTAGATACACATTGACAATAGAATGATTAAAATTTATATTACAGATGGAAGGAACTACATTGTTAGGGCAAAGATGTAGGGTCTAGATACACATTGACAATAGAATGATTAAAATTTATATTACAGGTGAAAGGAACTAGATTGTTTGGGCAAAGATGTAGGGTCTAGATACACATTGACAATAGAATGATTAAAATTTATATTACAGGTGGAAGGAACTAGATTGTTTGGGCAAAGATGTAGGGTCTAGATACACATTGACAATAGAATGATTAAAATTTATATTACAGGTGGAAGGAACTAGATTGTTTGGGCAAAAATGTAGGGTCTAGATACACATTGACAATAGAATGATTAAAATTTATATTACAGGTGGAAGGAACTAGATTGTTTGGGCAAAGATGTAGGGTCTAGATACACATTGACAATAGAATGATTAAAATTTATATTACAGGTGAATAGATTGTTAGGGCATAGATGTAGGGTCTAGATACACATTGACAATAGAATGATTAAAATTTATATTACAGATGGAAGGAACTACATTGTTAGGGCAAAGATGTAGGGTCTAGATACACATTGACAATAGAATGATTAAAATTTATATTACAGGTGAAAGGAACTAGATTGTTTGGGCAAAGATGTAGGGTCTAGATACACATTGACAATAGAATGATTAAAATTTATATTACAGGTGGAAGGAACTAGATTGTTTGGGCAAAGATGTAGGGTCTAGATACACATTGACAATAGAATGATTAAAATTATATTACAGGTGGAAGGAACTACATTGTTAGGGCAAAGATGTAGGGTCTAGATACACATTGACAATAGAATGATTAAAATTTATATTACAGGTGGAAGGAACTAGATTGTTTGGGCAAAGATGTAGGGTCTAGATACACATTGACAATAGAATGATTAACATTTATATTACAGGTGAAAGGAACTAGATTGTTTGGGCAAAGATGTAGGGTCTAGATACACATTGACAATAGAATGATTAAAATTTTATATTATAGGTGGAAGGAACTAGATTGTTTGGGCAAAGATGTAGGGTCTAGATACACATTGACAATAGAATGATTAAAATTTATATTATAGGTGGAAGGAACTAGATTGTTTGGGCAAAGATGTAGGATCTAGATATACATTAATAGAATGATTTCAAGTTTATATTACTGGTGTGAAGAAGTAGTTTGTAAGGTCAAATATGTAGCGTATAGATACACATTGACAATAGAAATATTTAAAGTTAAATAACGGGTGGGGAGAACTAGATTGTTAGGGCAAACATGTAGAGACAAGATACACATTTACAAGAGAAGGTGTTAAAGATATTACTGGTGGTGAGAGTTAGATTGTTCGGGCAAAACTGTAGGGTCTAGATACACATTGACAATAGAATGATTAAAATTTATATTACAGGTGGAAGGAACTAGATTGTTTGGGCAAAGATGTAGGGTCTAGATACACATTGACAATAGAATGATTAAAATTTATATTACAGGTGGAAGGAACTAGATTGTTAGGGCAAAGATGTAGGGTCTAGATACACATTGACAATAGAATGATTAAAATTTATATTACAGGTGGAAGGAACTAGATTGTTTGGGCAAAGATGTAGGGTCTAGATACACATTGACAATAGAATGATTAAAATTTTATTACAGGTGGAAGGAACTAGATTGTTTGGGCAAAAATGTAGGGTCTAGATACACATTGACAATAGAATGATTAAAATTTATATTACAGGTGGAAGGAACTAGATTGTTTGGGCAAAGATGTAGGGTCTAGATACACATTGACAATAGAATGATTAAAATTTATATTACAGGTGAAAGGAACTAGATTGTTAGGGCATAGATGTAGGGTCTAGATACACATTGACAATAGAAATGATTAAAATTTATATTACAGATGGAAGGAACTACATTGTTAGGGCAAAGATGTAGGGTCTAGATACACATTGACAATAGAATGATTAAAATTTATATTACAGGTGAAAGGAACTAGATTGTTTGGGCAAAGATGTAGGGTCTAGATACACATTGACAATAGAATGATTAAAATTTATATTACAGGTGGAAGGAACTAGATTGTTTGGGCAAAGATGTAGGGTCTAGATACACATTGACAATAGAATGATTAAAATTATATTACAGGTGGAAGGAACTACATTGTTAGGGCAAAGATGTAGGGTCTAGATACACATTGACAATAGAATGATTAAAATTTATATTACAGGTGGAAGGAACTAGATTGTTTGGGCAAAGATGTAGGGTCTAGATACACATTGACAATAGAATGATTAACATTTATATTACAGGTGAAAGGAACTAGATTGTTTTGGGCAAAGATGTAGGGTCTAGATACACATTGACAATAGAATGATTAAAATTTATATTATAGGTGGAAGGAACTAGATTGTTTGGGCAAAGATGTAGGGTCTAGATACACATTGACAATAGAATGATTAAAATTTATATTATAGGTGGAAGGAACTAGATTGTTTTGGGCAAAGATGTAGGATCTAGATATACATTAATAGAATGATTTCAAGTTTATATTACTGGTGTGAAGAAGTAGTTTGTAAGGTCAAATATGTAGCGTATAGATACACATTGACAATAGAAATATTTAAAGTTAAATAACGGGTGGGGAGAACTAGATTGTTAGGGCAAACATGTAGAGACAAGATACACATTTACAAGAGAAGGTTTTAAAGATATTACTGGTGGTGAGAGTTAGATTGTTCGGGCAAAACTGTAGGGTCTAGATACACATTGACATAGAATGATTAAATTTATATTACAGGTGGAAGGAACTAGATTGTTTGGGCAAAGATGTAGGGTCTAGATACACATTGACAATAGAATGATTAAATTTATATTACAGGTGGAAGGAACTAGATTGTTTGGGCAAAGATGTAGGGTCTAGATACACATTGACAATAGAATGATTAAAATTTATATTACAGGTGGAAGGAACTAGATTGTTTGGGCAAAGATGTAGGGTCTAGATACACATTGACAATAGAATGATTAATTTATATTACAGGTGAAAGGAACTAGATTGTTTGGGCAAAGATGTAGGTCTAGATACACATTGACAATAGAATGATTAAAATTTATATTACAGGTGGAAGGAACTAGATTGTTTGGGCAAAGATGTAGGGTCTAGATACACATTGACAATAGAATGATTAAAATTTATATTACAGGTGAAAGGAACTAGATTGTTTGGGCAAAGATGTAGGGTCTAGATACACATTGACAATAGAATGATTAAAATTTATATTACAGGTGGAAGGAACTAGATTGTTTGGGCAAAGATGTAGGGTCTAGATACACATTGAGAATAGAATGATTAAAATTTATATTACAGGTGGAAGGAACTAGATTGTTTGGGCAAAGATGTAGGGTCTAGATACACATTGACAATAGAATGATTAAAATTTATTTACAGGTGAAGGAACTAGATTGTTTGGGCAAAGATGTAGGGTCTAGATACACATTGACAATAGAATGATTAATTTATATTACAGGTGGAAGGAACTAGATTGTTTGGGCAAAGATGTAGGGTCTAGATACACATTGACAATAGAATGATTAAAATTTATATTACAGGTGGAAGGAACTAGATTGTTTGGGCAAAGATGTAGGGTCTAGATACACATTGACAATAGAATGATTAAAATTTATATTACAGGTGGAAGGAACTAGATTGTTTGGGCAAAGATGTAGGGTCTAGATACACATTGACAATAGAATGATTAAAATTATATTACAGGTGGAAGGAACTACATTGTTAGGGCAAAGATGTAGGGTCTAGATACACATTGACAATAGAATGATTAAAATTTATATTACAGGTGGAAGGAACTAGATTGTTTGGGCAAAGATGTAGGGTCTAGATACACATTGACAATAGAATGATTAACATTTATATTACAGGTGAAAGGAACTAGATTGTTTGGGCAAAGATGTAGGGTCTAGATACACATTGACAATAGAATGATTAAAATTTATATTACAGGTGGAAGGAACTAGATTGTTAGGGCAAAGATGTAGGGTCTAGATACACATTGACAATAGAATGATTAAAATTTATATTACAGGTGGAAGGAACTAGATTGTTTGGGCAAAGATGTAGGGTCTAGATACACATTGACAATAGAATGATTAACATTTATATTACAGGTGGAAGGAACTAGATTGTTTGGGCAAAAATGTAGGGTATAGATACATTGACAATAGAATGATTAAAATTTATATTACAGGTGGAAGGAACTAGATTGTTTGGGCAAAGATGTAGGGTCTTGATACACATTGACAATAGAATGAATGAAATTTATATTACAGGTGGAAGGAACTAGATTGTTAGGGCAAAGATGTAGGGTCTAGATACACATTGACAATAGAATGATTAACATTTATCTAACAGGTGGAAGGAACTAGATTGTTTGGGCAATGATGTAGGGTTTAGATACACATTGAAAATAGAATGATTAAAATTTATATTACAGGTGGAAGGAACTAGATTGTTTGGGCAAAGATGTAGGGTCTAGATACACATTGACAATAGAATGATTAAAATTTATATTATAGGTGGAAGGAACTAGATTGTCTGGGCAAAGATGTAGGGTCTAGATACACATTGACAATAGAATGATTAAAATTTATATTACAGGTGGAAGGAACTAGATTGTTTGGGCAAAGATGTAGGGTCTAGATACACATTGACAATAGAATGATTAAAATTTATATTACAGGTTGAAGGAACTAGATTGTTTGGGCAAAGATGTAGGGTCTAGATACACATTGAGAATAGAATGATTAAAATTTATATTACAGGTGGAAGGAACTAGATTGTTTGGGCAAAGATGTAGGGTCTAGATACACATTGACAATAGAATGATTAAAATTATATTACAGGTGGAAGGAACTAGATTGTTGGGCAAAGATGTAGGGTCTAGATACACATTGACAATAGAATGATTAAAATTTATATTACAGGTGGAAGGAACTAGATTGTTTGGGCAAAGATGTAGGGTCTAGATACACATTGACAATAGAATGATTAAATTTATATTACAGGTGAAAGGAACTAGATTGTTTGGGCAAAGATGTAGGGTCTAGATACACATTGACAATAGAATGATTAAAATTTATATTACAGGTTGAAGGAACTAGATTGTTAGGGCAAAGGTGTAGGGTCTAGATACACATTGACAATAGAATGATTAAAATTTATATTACAGGTGGAAGGAACTAGATTGTTTGGGCAAAGATGTAGGGTCTAGATACACATTGACAATAGAATGATTAAAATTTATATTACAGGTGGAAGGAACTAGATTGTTTGGGCAAAGATGTAGGGTCTAGATACACATTGACAATAGAATGATTAAAATTTATATTACAGGTTGAAGGAACTAGATTGTTTGGGCAAAGATATAGGGTCTAGATACACATTGACACAGAATGATTAAAATTTATATTACAGGTGGAAGGAACTAGATTGTTTGGGCAAAGATGTAGGGTCTAGATACACTTGACAATAGAATGATTAAAATTTATATTTACAGGTGGAAGGAACTAGATTGTTTGGCAAAGATGTAGGGTCTAGATACACATTGACAATAGAATGATTAAAATTTATATTACAGGTGGAAGGAACTAGATTGTTTGGGCAAAGATGTGGGGTCTAGATACACATTGACAATAGAATGATTAAAATTTATATTACAGGTGGAAGGAACTAGATTGTTTGGGCAAAGATGTGGGGTCTAGATACACATTTACAAGAGAGGGTTTTAAAGATATTCCTGGTGATGAGAGTTAGATTGTTCGGGCAAAAATGTAGAAATCTAGATACACATTGACAATAGAAACTTTTATAGTTATATTACGGGCAGGGAGAACTAGATTGTTTGGGCAAAGATGTAGAGCCAAGATACACATTGACAACAGAAAGATTTAAAGTTATATCAGTCGAGATGAGAGCTAGATCTTTAGGGCAAAGATGTAGAGCTTAGATGCAAATTGAAAATAGAAATATTTATAGTTATATTACGAGCCTTTTTTAAAGCAAAGATACAGATTATTGATACATAATGACAATAAAAAAATTAATCAAGATGAGTGTTAAGGAAATATTTTGCTCTAAGGAATTACTGTCGTAATTTGTGGCATGACAAAGGGAAGTGGTGTGTTGGCGGAAGGATTTGGCCTGACAGAAACATTGGACAACGCCTCATTGGAATCCTCTTCAATTACTGTGGAAGGGGTAACTGGAAGTAAAATTATTCGTGGGTAGGGAATGGGGCAAATGTATAGTTGAGGGTGGATATTGGGCATAGGTAATATACTTGATTGTAATGATGGTAGGGGGAACACAAGAGTAAAGGATATTAAATGAGAGGGGTCTGAATGCGGAAAAGCTTGGGAGGTCTGGGAACGCGCCGAAGATGAACTGCGAGTACTTTGTATATTGGTAAAATTTCCCGAGGAAATGATTTCTGGTGTGAATTGTTCATCAGGGAAATCGGTACAGAAGGCAGATTTTCTAGGACATGACCGAGATCTATGTACGAAAAGCGCTGTGATGGGTGATGTCTGGGAAAGTAATATAAGTCTGAGTATCTGGTTCCTTGGTAATGAGGGTCGGATCGAATGTAACTTAGATCGACATAAGAAAGATCTTGATGAGGGGGAACAGAATAAATCTTGGGGTCGTTGGTAAATAGGGTTTATTTGGTCATAAGTGAGATCGGTATAAGAAAAGTATTGTTGAGGTTGACTTCTGTTAATACAAAATAAATCTGTGTATCTTGGACCATCGTAATTTTGAATAGCTTGTACGTAACTGAGATCTACATACGACAATTGCTGCGAAGGGTGATGTCTTGGAATGTACAGTAAGTCTGAATATCTAACGCTTGGATATGTTTGGACTGCTTGTATATAACTTAAATCTATATAAGATAATTGTTGAGAAGGGTGATGTCTGGGAATATAATGTAAGTCTGAGTATCTGATGCCAGGGTATGTTTGGACTGCTTGTATATAACTTAGATCTATATAAGATAATTGTTGAGAAGGGTGATGTCTCGGAACACAAAATAAATCGCAGTATCTGGGTCCTTGGTAAGTTTCGACAGCTTGGACATAGCTTAGATCTATATACGAAAAATGCTGAGACGGGTGATGTCTTGGGACACAAAATAGATCTGTGTACCTGGGGCCTTGGTAATTGTGGATTGATTTTATGTAACTCAGATCTACATAAGAAAAATGTAGAGAAGGGTGATGTCTGGGTATACAAATTAGATCTGTGTATTTGGGCCTTCGTAGTGGTCGGTTGCTCGAACATAACTTAGATCTACATACGATTGGTTCTGTGAAGGGTGGTGTCTTGGGATACAAATTAGATCTGAGTGTTTTGGACCTTCGTAGTGATCGGTTGCTTGGACGTAGCTTATATCTACATATGATTGGTTCTGTGAAGGGTGGTGTCTTGGGATACAAATCAAATCTGAATGTTTTGGGCCTTCGTAGTGGTCGGTCGCTCGGACGTAGCTTAGATCTACGTACGACTGATTCTGTGAAGGGTGGTGTCTTGGGATACAAATCAAATCTGAGTATTTGGGGCCTTCATAGTGGTCGGTCGCTCGGACATAACTAAGATCTACATACGATTGGTTCTGTGAAGGATGGTGTCTGGGGATACAAATTAGATCTGAGTGTTTTGGACCTTCGTAGTGGTCGGTTGCTCGGACGTAGCTGAGATCTATGTACGATTGATTCTGTGAAGGGTGGTGTCTTGGGATACAAATCAA
Organism: Doryteuthis pealeii; assembly: GCA_023376005.1. Lineage (NCBI taxonomy): Eukaryota > Metazoa > Mollusca > Cephalopoda > Myopsida > Loliginidae > Doryteuthis > Doryteuthis pealeii. Next base: position 105,978,035 of record CM042145.1, read on the forward strand.
ATCCGCGTGTCTTGGGCCCTCGTAGTGATCGGTTGCCCGGACATAACTAAGATCTATATATGATTGATTCTGTGAAGGGTGATGTCTTGGTATACAAATTAGATCTGAGTGTTTTGGGCCTTCGTAGTGGTCGGTCGCTCGGACGTAGCTTAGATCTACGTACGACTGATTCTGTGAAGGGTGGTGTCTTGGGATACATATCAGATCTGAGTGTCTTGGACCTTCGTAGTGGTCAGTTGCTCGGACGTAACTTAGATCTGCATACGATTGGTTTTGTGAAGGGTGATGTCTTGAGATACAGATTAGATCTGAATGTCTTGGACCTTCATAATGGTCTGCTGCTCTGACATAACTTAAATCTACATACGACTGATTCTGGGAGGGGTGATGTCGTGGGATACAGATCAAATCCGCGTGTCTTGGGCCTACGTAGTGGTCGGTCGCTCGTACATAACTTATATCTACATACGATTGGTTCTGTGAAGGGTGGTGTCTTGGAATACAAATTAGATCCGTGTATCTTGGACCAGTGTATGCTTTAGTGGCTTGGACGTAACTTTGATCTACATAAGAAAGCTGCAGTGAAGGATGATGTCTGGGGATGCAAACTAAATCTGTGTATCTAGGTGCCTGATAAACCTGGATTGCTTGTACGTAACTAAGATCTACGTAAGATAATTGCAGTGAGGGATGGTGTCTAGGTATACAAAACAAATCTGTATATCTGGGGCCTCGATAAGCGTCTAATGCTTGTACGTAACTTACATCTATATAAGATAATCGTTGGGAAGGGCTGTGTCTGGGTATATAAAATAAATCCGTGTACCTGGGTATCTGGTAAGGTTGAATAGCCTGAACGTAACTTAGATCTACATAGGAAAGTTGTTGGGAAGGATGGTGTGGAGGAATGTAAAACAAATCTGCGTATATAGGTCCTTGGAATGACCGTGTGTTCTGAGTGAAGCCGGTGCTTCTGGGTTGTCCAGAGGGACATTCCGATGCAACATAACTTACGTCAATATAGGTCGGCTCTCGGGATGATCGGGGCATACGATCATCACTAGAGTCTGTTTTTGATGATTGTTCTTCAGAAAGACTCCTTGCATATACGTGTCTCTCTTGAATGTCATAGTTGATTCTAGAAGCAAAATGGATATCTGTATATATATTGTCGTTTGGAGGATAAGTGAGGGATAATAATGAAGGGGAATGCTGCAAGACAGGAGAAAGGATTTGAGTATAAATTTCGACTACGCGAGTTGCTGAAGAAGAGGAAGTGGGGGCCTGAGAATCAATGGAAATCTCTAGCTGGAAAGTTGTGGCAGAGGTTGGAGGGGAAGCATCTGGTTGCTGAGTATCTTCTGGTTCAATATTTTCAGCATTGGGTTCGCTAGAAACCTCTTGCTGGGATGTGTCCATGGGTGTGGTTGCAGGCGAGGCTACTGGTGTTTGAGTGTCTTCTGTAACAATATTTTCTGGAATTACTTCGCTAGAAATTTCTTGCTGGGAAGTGGCAATGGGTGTGGTTGCAGGGGAAGCGATTGGTGTTTGAGAATCCTCCGGCTCAATATTTTCAGTAGTAGGTTCGCTAGAAACCTCTTGCTGGAAGTGTCAATGGGTGTGGTTGCAGGGAAGCTACTGGTGTCTGGGTGTCTTCCGGTTCAATATTTTCAGTAGTGGGTTCGTTAGAAACCTCTTGCTGGGAAGTGTCAATGGGTGTGGTTGCAGGGGAAGCTACTGGTGTCTGGGTGTCTTCCGGTTCAATATTTTCAGTAGTGGGTTCGTTAGAAACCTCTTGCTGGGAAGTGACAATGGGTGTGGTTGCAGGGGAAGCTACCTCTTGCTGGGAAGTGTCAATGGTGTGGTTGCAGGGGAAGCTACTGGTATCTGGGTGTCTTCTGGTTCAATATTTTCAGCTTTGGGTTCGCTAGAAGTCACCTCCTGGGAAGTGGTAGGTGTATTTGTAGAGGAGTCGACTACCGTCTGAGAACTTTTCGAACTAGACGTTTCGGCATTTGGTTTGCTGTCTTGTTGAGAATCGATAATTATTGTTGTAGACGAGGTGATTTTCACCTGAGAATCTGATGAAACACATGGACGTGTTCCCTGCTGGGTATCATCATTGGGGGGTTCTATGCAAGGACACTTCGATGGTAATTGTGGTAGAGGCTGGTTGTGAATTTTATGCGATGAAGAGACTTTAATAACAGTGGGTGACGTATAGGAAGTTAGGGCTCTGGTAAAAGGGAGATTATTTGTGTTGATTGTTCGTATGGAGAGTGATGATGAGGCTGCAGCAGTTTGCATAGCTGGGCACATAGGCGTTAATACAGAGGGTACAGCTCGATTGGTGGTAAAGGTCAATGTAGTTTCAAATTGTGATGAGGGTACAGAGCAGGGGGTCTTTGTTGTGGTCGTGATCGTTTCTGATGAACGTAGGCCATGCTTAGCTCTGGTGGAACCCGAAGAAGTTAAAAGCAGGAACAAGAAGAGGTGGGTGTAGTAGTGACAGGAGCATCCTCTGTAGAAGTATTGAGAGTATCAGAAGGTGTAGCAGTAGTAGGGATGGAAGTGGGAGTAGTTTCATCAATAGTAGTATCTTTAGAAAGAATATATTCAGGGTTTATTTCACTAGATATCTCTTTCTGGGAAGTATTAATGGGTGTGTTCATAGGAGACTCAACTGGTGTCTGAGTGTCTTCCGGTTCAATATTTTCAACATTGGGTTCGTAGAAACCTCTTGCTGGTAGGTGTCAATGGGTGTGTGTCTGGTGTCTGAGTGTCTTCCGGTTCAATATTTTCAACATTGGGTTCGTTGAAACCTCTTGGTAGGTGTCAATGGGTGTGGTGTCTGGTGTCTGAGTGTCTTCCGGTTCATTATTTTCAACATTGGGTTCGCTTAGAAACCTCTTGCTAGGTGTCAATGGGTGTGGTGTCTGGTGTCTGAGTGTCTTCCGGTTCAAATTTTCAACATTGGGTTCGCTAGAAACTCTTGCTGGTAGGTGTCAATGGGTGTGGTGTCTGGTGTCTGAGTGTCTTCCGGTTCAATATTTCAACATTGGGTTCGCTAGAAACCTCTTGCTGGTAGGTGTCAATGGGTGGTGTCTGGTGTCTGAGTGTCTTCCGGTTCAATATTTCAACATTGGGTTCTTGCTGGCAGTGTCAATGGGTGTGGTGTCTGGTGTCTGAGTGTCTTCCGGTTCAATATTTTCAACGTTGGGTTCGCTAGAAACCTCTTGCTGGTAGGTGTCAATTGGTGTGGTGTCTGGTGTCTGAGTGTCTTCCGGTTCAATATTTTCAGTGTTTGTTTCGTTAAAAACTTCTTGCTGGGAAGTATCAATGGGTGTGTTTGTAGGGGAGGCAACTGGCGTCTGAGAACCCGCCGGTCCAGATGCTTCGGCGTCTGGTTCGTTAGTTATCTCTTGTTGAGAAGCGATGGGTCCCATTGTAGACGCGGTGTCTGTCACCTGAGAATCTGGCGGAACACTTGTATCTTGTGTCTTCGGGTGCATAGTTTCCTTTTTCCGAGATGTATCGTCAGTGGGGGGTTCTATGCATGGACACTTCGATGGTAATTGTGGTAGAGGCTGGCTGTGAATTTCATGCGATGAAGAGACTTTAATAACGGTGGGTGACGTATAAGAAGTTAGGGCTCTGGTAAAAGGGAGATTATTTGTGTTGATAGTTCGTATGGAGAGTGATGATGAAGCTGCAGCAGTTTGCATAGCTGGGCATATAGGCGTTAATACAGAGGGTACAGCTCGATTGGTGGTAAAGGTCAGTGTTGTTTCGAATCGTGATGAGGGTACAGAGCAGGGGATCTTTGTTGTGGTCGTGATCGTTTCTGATGAACGTAGGACAGGGTTAGCTCTGGAAGCACCAGAAGAAGAGAATGAACATGAACAAGAAGAGGAAGACACAGAAGAGGGTACTTCTAAAAAAGAAGATGGTACTTCTGGCTTTGAAGAGTCAGAAAGATCGGAGTTCTTTTCTGATTCGTCTTTGCAAGGAACAACATTAGTAGCAGTAGCATCGGAAGTAGCGTCAGAGGGAATAGTAGCACTAGTAGTATCTGGTGTAGAAGTAGAAGGAGTGTCATCAGTTGTAGTATCGTTAGAAATAATAGGGGTAGCAGTGATAGTAGAATCAGATGTAGAAGTATTGAGAGTATCAGGATTATTTTCATTCGTAATAGAGGAAGTAGTAGTAAAAGTATCCTCAGTAGAAATATCATTAGAAATGTTGGGGGTATCAGTAACAATAGTTTCAGTTGTAGAAGTAGTACAAGTATCAGGTGTAGAACTTATACAAGTATCCTCAGTAGGAATATCATTAGAAATGTTGGGAGTATCAGTAACAATAGTTTCAGTTGTAGAAGTAGTACAGTATCAGGTGTAGAACTTATACAAGTATCCTCAGTAGGAATATCATTAGAAATGTTGGGAGTATCAGTAACAATAGTTTCAGTTGTAGAAGTAGTACAGTTATCAGGTGTAGAAGTTATACAAGTATCCTCAGTAGGAATATCATTAGAAATGTTGGGAGTATCAGTAACAGTAGTTTCAGTTGTAGTAGTACAGATATCAGGTGTAGAAGTTATACAAGTATCCTCAGTAGGAATATCATTAGAAATGTTGGGAGTATCAGTAAGAGTAGTTTCAGCTGTAGAAGTAGTACAAGTATCAGTTGTAGAAGTTATACAAACATCCTCAGTAGGAGTATCATTAGAAATGTTAGGTGTATCAGTAGCAGTAGATTCAGGTGTAAAGGTAGTACAAGTATCAAGTGTAGGAGTTATACAAGTACTAGACATATCAGCAGTAGCAGTATCATTAGAAATGGTGGGGGCATCAGTAACAGTAGTTTCAGCTGTAGAAGTAGTACAAGTATCCGTAGTAGTAGTAGAAGTAATACATGTAGTAGGAGTATCAGTAGTAGTAGTAGCATCGTCAGAAATAGTAGCAGTAGTAGTAGTATCAGTAGCATCGATAGAAGTAGTTGTAGTAGTATCTATGGAAGTTATGGGAGTAGTAGTAATATTATCAGTGTTTGACGTAATGGTAGTATCTGAAGTAGTAGCTAGAGTAGCATGGGTAGGTACGGATGACAGATAGGAAAAAGTTGAAGCTGAAATAGATCGAGGGTGACAGGCATTTCGAATCGTTTGACGCAAATATGGCGGTAACTGATCTAAAGATGCCGGTAGACTTACTCTCCGTTCGATGGGAGAGGAATAAAAAGGAGAGACTTTGATATCATTGGTAGTTTTGGGTGGCGTTGGACACGGGCAACCCAATACGGGAGAAGCGTCCTTCGAAAGGGTATCCGTCACTGAAATTCTAGACGTATACCTCGTCTTGGTTGAAGGGGAAATATCACGGGGAAGCGCAAAAGTAACGCGCGAGGTAACGCGGGAAGTCGTTATACTCGTTGGAGGGGCACTAGAAACAGAAGTAGTTGAAGATACCCCTATGCGCGATCGCGAAGACGTTGAGGTAAATGTGTTTATAGATATGGAGGAAGAAAGTTTCTTGGACCGGGGAATGAATGGGGGGAGCGAAGTCGACGTGGAAGGGCGAGGAAGATCGGGTGTGGAGGACGATAAGGGTTTTTGTGATTCTGGTGAAGGACCGCTTGGACAAGAGCACGGACTAAGGGGCAAATTGATGGAAATTTTGCTTATGGAGCGTATAGGGTTATTATTATTAGAGGTCGATTTGATTTTGTGATGGAAAACAGAGGCAGATTTCATTTTGGATGATGAGGGTGATTGGTCTGAAGAAGGATACGATGTAGACGCCTGTAGGCAAGGAGAACATGGCGCGGGGGGATCTACTCGAGGGATACATATCTTGGTACGTGTAGACGATTTCTTGGTACGTGTAGATGATTTCGTTTTTATGGATGTGCGTTTGGAAGGGGAAGACGTTGGTAAGAAAAAAGCCACGCTGGGTGGATTCAATGGACTTGGCTCGCTAGATACATTCGGTTCGACAACGAGTGGGGTATTCTCTTCGTTTGGGGGAGGTTTTTTGACTTTCTTACGCTTAGTTTTAGATTTGGAACTCTTAACAGAAGATGGGTTAGAATTTTGAGGTGTAGTACAAGAGGAAGTCGACGTGAAACTAAAAGACGTGTCCTGATTATCGCTTTCCGTTTCCGTGTCCCCTGAAGAGCAGCTTGTCGTGTCCCAGAAGGACGACAGCGACGAAACGGAAAATGAAGAAAGCGAGGTAGAAGAAGAACTGGAAGATGCCGGAGACGCAGCAGGTCTCGGGGCAGCGGATATGTTCTTATTGTAGCGACAGTGTTTTCTGACGGAAGGGGATAAATACGGAGATGTAATTGGAGCGGTTTTAGACACTGAAGACGATTTGTGAGCGCCCGTGCACTTTGTAGTTTCGGTAAGGTCTTTCGTAGGGCTGTATCTAGTGTGAATACGAGTCGGAGATTTATTTCGGTCGGATAGGTAACCGGAATCGGTATTTTCTATAGGGCGGCTATCTGGTGACAAAGATCTGGGTGACTCTGATTGAGGTACTCAGGAAGCAAAAGAGAAAGGGAATTTCGAAAAAATGGCAATTCAAAGACAGAGGACAGAGTAGAAGAAAGTAGGGAATCCAGAGGGAAAAGTGACGTGGAACTGGAATTTACGGAGATACTTGAAGACGATGAAAGGGAAGTGCTGGAAGGAAGTGGAGATGGGATATTTGATGAGGATGATAAACTGCAATGGATACTAGCTTCTTTGGTGAGTCGTAGAGTATTTAAACCTGTGTTGCTTGAATCGATCGACTCGTTCGACGATGAAGATTTTGATTCGTCAGTGCAAGCGACAAGAGAGTCGGAAGGAGTTGGAGAAAGTCCATAATTAAATAAATCGCTAGAGTGCACATCATGCAAGCCAAGATTGTCAATAGGGTGGTCGTCGGTGTCGGGGAAATCGAAGGGCATTTCATGCAAAAGTGCAGGCGAAGAAGAAGACGTATTGATGAGAGATTTGAGGACAGGGTTGCAGTGGTGAAGAGGACGGAACTCTGGTGTGGAGAGGCAATGAGAGAGTCGCAGGGATTTATGTTTTAAGCGCCCGGTTCGTGGCTATTGGCTACAGAAGCAATTGGAGAAGTGTGGATAGACGTGGTGGAAGTTACAGCATTAGAATGAACAGGATTAAAACTGCCTCTGGGTGAAGCTGAAGTTGTTTTAATTGAATCCGAGGGTGTGGTGGATAAGGAGTGGCACAAGAAGCAGTGCGACGTGGAAGAAAGTGTTGAGACAGAAGTTGAGGTAGGTGTAGGTTTGCAAGGAGGGGCTTTACTTTTGATTTTAGAATTGGTATATTTCGGAGAAAGTTCTGTATACCTTTTAGAAGAGAATGACGAGGAACTATAACTAAGTTTTAATATGCTCAAGGGGGCGGAGGGCGAAGACTTCAGAAAGACACTGGGGGATATGCAAGGATCAGAATCTATTTCTGACAATCTATGAAAACCGGAAGAGGTACTATAACGGAGTTTTAATATGCTTAAAGGGGCGGCGGGCGAAGTATTCTTCAGAAATACACTGGAAGAGATAGAAGGTTCAGAATCTATTTCTGACAAACTATGGAAACCAGAAGAGGAATTATGAAGGCTTTCCTGATTGACTTAGGGTCTGAGGTAGATTCACAACGAGAGAGGGAAAAGTGAGGCTTGACGCCACTAGGCAAATCAAGAGATGATGATGACAAAGACGTAGTAGAATAACTAGTAGTAGTAACAGTAGATGAAACAGTAATAGTTACTGGTGTTACTGTAGTAGTAGTAGTAATAATCAAAGTAGTAGTAATAGTAGTAGTAGTAGTAGTAGTAGTAGTTGTTGTTGTTGTTGTTGTTGTAGAGGAAACAGGAGAACATAATTTTACAGATGAAGACAAACGGTCGACACGCACTTTGTTATCAAGGGGTTTAAATGTTGCGAACGAACTGTATGCAAGAGGGGCATTCAGACGGGGAAGGGGTGGCTTGATATAAAGGAATGAAGACGAAAAAGAGGTGAAATATGGCGGGAGCCCCTGGGTAGGTGCGCTAAACGTGGTCGGCAATCGAATTGAGGCACAATTAACGGAAGTTGCTGGCGAAAATTCAATATTCTCATAACTAACATGCGTTGTCGTTTTTGGTGAAGAATAGTCTGAGGGAGTAACAGTTAATTTTGAAGTTGGTGTAGAAGAGGCACATGTGTATGAAGGGTGTTGTGCAGGGGTGCTGCTAATAGAATTGTGCAGATTTTGAACGAGTGGTTTTATAGTGGTTCTAGTATCAGCTGTCTTTTTCGAATGAGCTGTGAGTATGATAGTTGTGGGAGTGGATAAAATATCGGAACAGGCTGTTGAAGTATTTGTAAAAGAAGCACAGGGAGATACAGTTGATGGTATCGTGTCAGAAGTATACAGTGCTGATGTCACAACATCGTTATGAAAGACAGAACCATCAGACTGGATTTCAACTGGTACTATAATGGTTGCAGACTGTGCATCTGAAGAAGGTACAAGCGTTATGGTTGTGGCAGTAGTAGACGAGGCGGCGCAATGAGAACAATTTGATACTTTAGTTGGGCGGTAGCAAGAAAAATCAGAATGAGAGGATAATGTAGAGTGCCCGCCTTGACAAGCACAGGGCATTTTATCATGCGAGACCTGTTGTATTAGGCTTGGCAGAGGAGAGAGAAACGTCCTCGACGTCTTCTGTGTTTGGTGTTATCATGGACGGTATCGGGCGCGAGACAGACAACGAGATCACGTTGAAGAGAGTGAGAGAGAGGGAGATGGCGGGGATGCGGTAGAGTGTTAGCGATAAGCTGAGACGGACTTGGCTCGACAGAGTGAGCGTGATGGATATTGTGGAGATGCACCGGAAGCATAATGCGAATAGGAGAGACGGATCGCTGTTGGCAGAGAACAGAAGTACTGGAGAAAGGTTTGGATCCGTAATTTGCGTGAACGGTAAGTATGGCATGTTTAGGCGAAACAGACGTGAGGGAGATCCGTATATCTCCAGGTAAGGGAAATCTGAAAAGAGAAATAGACACTATAGAATCATGTTATATTCATTTCATATGAGAAACGCAAAGGAACAAACATAAAAAAACAAACGTACCTTATTTAATGACAATAAAATAACACAGAGTTCACATGTTTAAACAAGATGAAATGAATCTCTACACTGGATAGTAAGCCTCTGAAATTAGTAGACCAATTCACATACGTAGGAGGTAATATCACATCTACAGAAAGCAATATCAATATTTAAAAGGCATGGACTGCTATAGTTGTTGTACCAGCATTCGACGATGTGGGTTGAGCAGGCTCCATCTTTTACATTTACTAAGACCTTCACAAAGGCCGAACATGCCTGACGATCAGTTGACAGTGAATGGGCAATCTTCAGTCAGTCGCAGTTCTAGCGGTAGACACGAGGGCCCATATTTCGTTCAAGATCGGCCTTAACGTCATTAGCCAAATCTTTTGGTTGACCTCACGACGCCCCTTACAGTTCGGAAGTGGTCTGGGCGATCGCTTCGTGGATGTACTCTCGAGGTTGGCGACGAAGAGCCTGACCGATCAGGCGCAGACATCTCGTGATCATGGCTTGCTAAACCAAGTTGATTCTGCTACCTTCTCATAGAACTCGGGATATGGCGCAACGGATATAAGGGTTAAGTTAATACAGTCTAAGTTACATTCATCTGTAGGTTTTATGTTCAATCCTGACTACAGACGAAAGTAACATAGAATACTTTACATAGCTTAACACTTGAATCCGGTCATGGTTAACGGCACCATATTACGAAATGAGTGCTACTGATCATGACATGCATGCCCCTGATTTCTAAATGAAGGCTACCGAGTTCAACAATAACACCTGAAGAAGGCCGAAGTGCACATCAACCGAATACATATATATTTACCAACCCCTCCACACGAGTAGGATGCGATACAACATCAATTCATTAAGCGGAGTTTAACGGGTTTGAATTCAGACTTTTTCTTCTCTTAAACTGGTTACCTAGTCAAGATTAAAGAGCCCAGTCTGCCCCACTATTTTCTCGATGTTACTATTTACTAGATGTAGGGAGAGTAATTGGATGCGTACCTTTCTTAAGGGCATTTCACACAGCTCTAAGCTGTGAAATGCAAACAGCCGCCCAGGATTTGAACCCGGGTCGAAGAGTTCATTTCCTACGACTCTAAACATTGCACACGTGAAAATTGTATATATCATGATAAAGATAAGAACAATAGTTCGAAAAATTTGAATAATACAAATGATCAAGTCTCATCTCGGAAATTAGACAAATAAAGAAAAATACTTACCTTATTCTCGGCCCTCGTGTCGGGGGTTCAGAGTGCTTCGGCCTCTGGACGGGTTAAGTAATGTTAACAGTGTTGATCCCAGGGGTTATTCTCCCAAGCAACACCTGTCCCCTTGATTGCCAGTGCCTGAGGCGCACCCTTTGAGGGATAATGCCGACGGGATTAACGCATTTTTTGCACCTACCACCCATGAGCTTCGGCTCGTGGGTAGGCCCATATAAACATGTCCTTGTGTCACACCCTCATACATGGGATGAGCGGTAAATACCCTTACGTATTTAATGACATATTTAGACGTTTCCTCTACAGAAGCTTATGTCAATATGCACATTGCAAAGGCATGAACTGCTATAGAAATTTATTCATGTGTTTTAAACAAGGGGGAGATATCGACAACCATTGAAATTACTAGATCAGTTCACAAATCTAGGCAGCAATATCTCATCCATAGAAAGCCATGTCAATACACGCATAGAAAATACATGGACTGCAGACGGCAGATTATCGATCTTATGGAAATCTGATATCTCGGATAAGATAAAGTGATAAAATTCTTTCAAGCTGTAGCCATATCAGTACTACCGTATGGCTGCACCACTTAGACTTTTGCGAAACGTGTTGTAATGGAATATTCCACACTTTTTCTCGCCCATGTGGTCGGACTATATATACATAGTGAGTACGGCATTATGCTTGGCTGGCTTCGAGGAGTAGCGTACCTCACTATTCCTAGTTTGTCTTATTGTATCTCTCTGCAATAAAACCCTCTGTCTTAAATCTACGAACGTGTTGACTGGTTATTACACCCGACTACAACCTTGTCTGATTGTATCCATTTTAAGGACCCAACAAAATGTCTAGAAAAAGAAAGCTAAATGAGAATTACGCAAGGATGCTGCGTGCTGCCTTGAACAAATCTTGGAAGCAGAACCCACAAAAAATAGCTGTATGACCACACAAACCACGCAAGGGGAAGCAAGGAAAAGTTGATTTAGTTCTATGTGGACACCTACACATGGACACACCAGAGTAGGCCGACCAGCAATACTTTACATGATTCAGCTCTGTGCGGATGCCCTACAGAAAACCTACTAGGAGCGATGACCGATAGGGACGGGTGGTGAAGAGAATAAGGAAATCCGTGCTGTCAGCACAACCGGATGATGATGATAATGAGATTTTAAAAGCTATTCCATTTCTGTTCTATCGGTGGAGCCTAAGAAACACCCTGAGGGTATGTATTTCCCCACCCATTTCGCACAAACAGAATGCGACACAAATCTCAACTGTTTGAATTCAGGGTTTTCCTTCTTCTAGTCTGGTTTCCTAACCAAGGTTAAAGAGCCCAGTCTGTCTTACTATTTACCCATAGCTGCAGGGAGAATAATTGGATTCATACCTTTCCCATGGGTATTAGCACGATGTGAAATGCAAAAGACATTGTTCAAGATATGAACTCGGGTAGCAGAGTCCATTTCCTACGACAATGAATATTACGAGCTCTTCTGCCAGGAGAGGGGCAAGACTCCACTCACCTAAAAAGGTGTTTAAGTATGCCACTCTTAAGAGGCTTGCATGAATTCAGCAAATTATGCGTAGTGAGTTTGTAACAAAATTTGACTTAATATTGTAGCAGAAATCGTAATAAAGAATCAACGCTGAAATGAATTATATAATACAAGCAAACAACAAAACAAATAACAGGAGGTTGAGTTAAACAGACGCCATGCTTTACCTATTATTTTTAGCAATAATCAATACTTTTATGTAACCATGGATGATTGTCATAAGGCAATATCTATTACGTAAATCAACCAATATTCATCGTGTAGATTCTCTATTAATATCCAATTGCAAACAGAAATTAATTTATTTCCAGCTGTTTATAGACGCTTCCTTTTAGATTAGATTTTTTATTCTCCTTAAGTTATAAAAGATAATCGTATAATATATAAACATACCCCAAAACTCTTAATACGTTTTCTGGTAGAAGCAAACATTGAAAGATTCTAGGAAAATATAAAATAACATTAAAACGAAATTATCCTTTTATAGTTTAGAAGAACGATATATTTTGAGAAATAACATAATCAAATAGTTGAAGGTAAGAATTATATGATTCTCATTTTACTTATCTCACTGGAAGGGCATGTCACCTGACACACTGTGTGAACAATTACGGTTATCTAGAAAGAAAACATTGCCGACCGAGCTTGAAAAGCTTATATTGGCGTCGGAAGAAGCCCTGTATCTAGGATTGGCATTTGGTATGTGTTGTGATGTTAGTTCAACAGTAAAAAAAGAAGTCAAGTCGAGGTAGGGTAAAAAGAGACAAGTGTATTTACAATAAGGTACAAGAACGGCTAGCTTGCCGCTAAGCAGTAACAGTACGGTAACAGTACGGTAACAGTACAACCTTTTCACTCGGTGTCTCACTATTTATAGTGAGAACCGGTGTATATTCTCCACTGTAGGAACGGCCGGTACAACAGTATCCATGATGCTCGGTGTCGTAGAGTAGCTAACACCCCTTCAACACTCTACCAGATGGACTGGTTCATAAAAATAAAATAGCCTACGATTAAAGTGGATTAACAAGCTGAATAACATTCAGACTGTATTTGCTGCGTTGGCTATACCGAAATGACCCTCCTCTATTTAGTGTAAGTTTTGTCCTATTAATTGTTTTTATACTTATTTGTTCTTTGTTTGTATGTATCCGTTTGTCTCCAAAAAATATGAGGCAGATTTAGAGGTTAGCAAATCAGCAGGCATGTTTTAAATTAAATCTTAAGTTGTTAAAGTGTATTTTTAAAATAGTTCTATTCATTAAAAAAAAAAAATAATAGAGATTCCATTTTTGCCCAGTCGACCATAAAAAGAAATAATCGTCCGGGTGGCCCAATGGCGAGGAAGTCTATCCTCTTTTCACTAGCGCTAGGCCAATGAGGTTATTTTTAGCGTCATTGGTAGAGCATCACCTACTATCAGCTCATCACTTTACCGCACAGATACTTGTGCTACTCATACGCTGAGTTTCCGAGTGCCGGTATTGAACCAGTAACCTCGTGATTCCTAGCCGGACGCTGTACCCACTGAACTGTCCATTATATTGAGAATCTCGATAGCTAAAATTAGTTTAACGCAAATATAATCACCACAAAATGATCGTTGA
>CM042145.1:105996563-106006563 GCA_023376005.1 Doryteuthis pealeii
AAACCTGTTGATACCAACATTCTACATGATGCATTTATTGACAGAGAAAATTATATCCCACCCCGCACATGAAACTAGGTCTGTTGAAACAATTCATTAAAACATTACCAATTGAAGTCAACTGTTTCAAGTTTTTCACTTTGGCATTTCCCGGCCTGTCAATTGAAAAATTGAAAAAAAATAAAGGTTGTTGTGTTTGATGGTCTACAGATTCGGCAAATTATCAGCTTTTCATCGGATAATGTCAGAACTAAAAAAAATGCTTAGTTATCATTCAAAGACCTTGTCAAGAACTTTTTTGGAAATGTATGGGCAAAGAATTGCACTGAAATTGTCCAGGAACTATTGGATAACTACAAAACGCTCGATTGCACCATGAGCATCAAGGTCCATTTTCTGCATAGCCATCTTGGTGTGGTTAGCAATGAGCAAAATTAATGATTCCACCAAGATTTGAAATTCATGGAAGAATGGTATCAAGGTATATGGGGTGGTTGACTATTGTTGAGAATAAAGTGGAATTGTCCGCAGATTGAACATTCTACAAAAAGACTATACGTGTACATTTTTACCTTAACTCCTTGCACACAAGTTAAATTACAGTAACACTATTCTTTGTATAAACAAAATGTATTTTTACAAACATTACAGACAAGCAATTTTGTATTACTTTCCGTTCTAAATTGTAAAAGAATTTATAAAATATTAAAAAAATTAATGGCTTCTGAAGCCAAGTGAGGGTCTCCTCTCACTCAAAAATTTGATGTAATAGAGAAAAACTGAAGTAATCTTTAGATTCAGAGTCTAAAGTTTAGTCAAAAACAAGTGTCAGATCTAACTCAACAAAAAGTTTAATGCCCAGTATAATGTTTTATTATTTTTCATTATATTTAAATTTTGAAAAAATTCTATAAAATAAGCACAAATTTGTTAGATGATGTATTTTTATGTTTTTTGAGAAAAATCGAGGGTATCCCGTAGCTCAAAAGTTGATGTGATATAGAAAAAACTGGGATCATTTTTGGATTCAGAGGTAAAAAAATGGTCAAAAATAAGTGTCAGCTCCTACACAAGGAAAATTGTATTCCCCATTGTGTAATAGCTCTATCACTGTGATTGAGCCATCCTCTAATATTACAACAAAATCTTGTGTACTAATGCAGAATAACGCACAAGTACGTCTAAAAACATTACATTTCATGGAAATACCTGAAACATTTGAGACGCTAGTTTTAGGGTTAGTGCTAATGTTATGGTGCTTCGGGTATTTCCGTAATCTAATGCTATTTGTATGTAAAACCCGATTCTAATGGTATCTCTTGTGCACTATTCTGCATTTGTACAAAAACTTGGCCCATCAGTAACTCACCAAGGGAGATAGTGAAGACCATACACCATTGCAATATATATATATATATATATATATATATATATATATATATATAATGTGTGTTAAAAATGTATCGACATTTTTTGTACTTTTGACACGCCTAGTATTCTGACAAAAATTAACGTTCCATTCATTGTTTATTTCTCTCTTGGTAAATACAGTTTCAATCTCGATGCTTTTCTGAAACACCTTATATATATATATATATATATATATATATATATATATATATATATATGTCTGTATTATTCGTATATATATATATATATATATATATATATATATATTTGTTTACTTTCTTACTAGAATTGACTAAGCATTCATTCATAGCCCTTATCAACTTGATACAATCAGACTGCTTCTTCGACAATGAAGATTCCATCCGTTTCTATTCTTGCTGATCGGCTTCAAATAAGGAATCATTCTTTATGAATGGTCTTGAACTCAGCTTGAACTCGATTATTTTCTTTAAGTGTTCTGCAGGATCTGAGGAGTCCCGGCGACTGTCTAGCCAACTGTCTTAATCTCATAATCTTCTGGGAAAAAAAGGTTTTCATTGATTTAATAGAAAGGAAGACCATTATGCTGTTGTTTATTGCTCTACTGGGATGATTAAGTTTTTTTTGGGATGAAGAGAATGAGATGATTCTTTAGAATGATTAACTTGTTATGACTGGCAGGGAGATTTCTATTGTCAAGAATCTGTGATTCGTACAATTATTGCATCACCTCCAAACATTTTTGTTGGTCGTTGCCTTTTCTGATTTTCATCAATAATGTCCATTTGGAAGCCGAGACAGTCTGGAAGCAATTTTTCATTTTAGTGTTCTATAGATGTTCTATTAGCTATAAAAAGACAATTAGCCGGTGACATCCCGCACAGACTATTACATGTAGAATAAATGCAATTCCCTAACCTCTAGGCAGAGAATAACCCCAGAAGAGTTGAAATGTCGTTACAATCAATTAATAAAAGAAAATAGATTCGCATTTTATAATAAACTAGCAGGACCTGTGCATATTTTTCAATGATAATTTAATCATTACAATGTTGGATATGTCTGATACTTAAGAGCTATTGCAAAATAGTTCAAAATGTAGAAAATATAATAATCTTGATTTAACACTTTCTCACTCTTTTTTTGTTTCTTTCTATCTTTTCCTTATGTTTGATTGAAACATATTATCATTATCGCTTCAGCGCGCTCACCCCCTCTCTCTATCTTTCCCCTACTCTTTTTCTTTCTTTCTTTCTCATATTTTTTATGTGTAGCAATTTTTTTCCTTCCCTTTTTTCTTTATAATAAAAACGGAATGGTCCATTACTTGGGTGAGGTGACGATACTCATACGAAATAAGAATTCAGTGATTAAGCAACACCAGATAATCAGGATTTATATTTTTGCATTTCATCTAAGACAATTTAAACGGTCTCATTTTTAACCAGGGGGTATTGCAAGATGATAACAGTCGTACAATTGAGGAAGATGAATATTAATATATAGATATCAAACAATATCAACCATGTTTGTCCGTCAAAGAACATACAGCTCATTGTTAGTTTCAAATATTTGATGACAGAGCGAAGAGCCTTGTAGATGGGGAGGTTTGCGGCTATACTTCTGTGGGTTGATTGGTTGGTTGGTTGGTTGGTTGGTTTGAAGGTATATCAAATCTTGTTTATACATATATGATTTGTTTAAGAAATCATTTTCATTAACTTTATCTGTATTGATAAATACTGGTGGTTGACCTGCAACCATTGTCTTCTGGCACCAATATTATAAAGAGGGTTGGTTCTTTTCCAGAAGAGCCAGAATACAATCGGACATACACATAGTTGCTAGTACTTGATATAGCCAGCCTATTGATCTATTTGAGCCTTCCCGAACGCTCGTCTAGCCTAACGGCTAAAGTGAAGTGTTACTTATCACAGACCACTTAATATCCGGGTCATTTACTGCTCAGACTCCATAATGCTGTCCTCAGTCATTACAGCTGACTAACCATGGTCAACAGCTGTTCCTATTATTGTGGGGAGGTCTTAACCCTCTGATGAGGTGCAGTCGGTATATATACATATACCAGCCGATAGGGTGAGTCATATTTCTGCGATTGAAGACAACTAAATAACGGCTATTATTAAAGTGTACCCAATGTACTTTTTAAAAAGACCTAAGAGTTAACCCTTGAATACTTATCTAGCATCTGCATCAAATTTGAAGAAAAAAAAACAAACTAAAAAACAAAAAAAAAAAACCCAAAAAAAACACGACAACGAAAAAGCTTAATAAATAAAAGATACGAGGTATGTCAGAAATGTTCAAGGACTGGTGTCACAAAAAATTATTTCAAATCCAAACTACAAACTACAAGTTATCCCCTTGAAAGTAATCTCCCTGGCGTCTAATGTACTTTGCCATTATTTTTTTCCACGCTTGCATGCACTTCTAGATGGATTTTTCCAGGATTATCCGTAGCTCTGTCGTCACATCCTCAAAACTAGTTCCCTTGATGACCCCCTTGAGCTGGGGGAAGAAGAAAAATCACATGGAGCCAGATCGGGCGAGTAGGAAGGTTGCTCCAGCACTGTGATGTTCTTCTGGGCCAGGAACTCTCGGATACTCAGTGTAGTGTGGGCAGGTGCGTTGTCATGGTGAAGCACTCAAGAGTTGTCTTGTCACATCTCTCGCCTCTTCTCGAGCACTGAACAAAGCAAACACTGCAGCATCTCATTGTATATATGCTGGTTGATCGTCTGGCCCTGTGGCAAGAAATCTCAGTGGACAATGCCCCTCACATCGAAGTTTTCTGACACACCTCGTATATATGTCCCAACACATCTGCACGAACCGGATGTGACTCAAGATCAAGTTCTTATGTGGAGTTTAACAAGTTTGAATTCACAGTTTTTCTTATAGACTGGTTGCCAATTGGTTAGTTAATAGAATGCTTGGACTATCTAGGTACACAATGTACGCAAAATTCCCACTCATATTTATGAACTTTCTGAGCATCAGCATTTCAGGTAAAAATTAGCCAATCAGAAACGATATAGAATGCATTTAAGATCGTTAGTATTTGTCATGAAATCAATTGTAAACTGAACCTTTTGAAATCAATATTCTCAGAGAAGGATTACAAGGAATGCAATAGACCTTCTGCTACAAGGAGTATCTATTGAAAATACTCATTTTTCTACCTAGGATTTCAAGGAATACAACGGACTTTTTGCCACAAATGAACTGAACTAGGGATTTACCAACAGGAGAACTAAACGCCTAAAATGGCTACCACAATCATAACAAAGGTTATAGATCCCGGGTCCCCCCTACTATTTACCCACATTCGAAGGGAGAATAGTTGGATGCATACCTTTTCCAAAGGTATTAGCGCTATGTAAAATGCAAATAGCTTTTTCCAGGATTTGAACTCGAGTAGCCGTGTCCATTTCCTATAACGATAACATTTACACCACGATAATATACTATTATAATATAGTATATTCAGCGATTCAAGAAATATGTTAATGGAAAAAGGTAGGTGTGTCAGTGACCTGAAGGGATGGCAGAGGAAATATGATAATGGAAAAAAAGTTTGATTGAAAGTCAAGGAGGAAGAGGTAAACGTTTTCCCATTATTGGATCGAAATAAACAAACAAAATCCTTTTTTCCTTTTTATAACTTTTTATACGTTTGAGAAAATACCCCAAGGGTCGTGATCTGTGTGCATGACGTATTAACGTTAGTGCACACGTTACACAGATGAAATATACTGCTTTTAAATCTTATGGTTAAAAACGGCAAATACTATTGCATCAACCTAATACAAATACTGTAATTGCCAAATTATTTGAGAGATCTCCTGACAGTTTGTCTGGAGAGCCTTTTTCCCGCCATAGGAAGAAAGAAATTGGACCAGGAACTGATTGTCTGCATCCTGGCGGCAGAAACGATTCTGACCAATCATCTCTTTTCTTTAGATTTTTTTTTATTTCAAATTTATTTTTCTGATTGCCAACATTTCTTTTGATTCTCGTCAACAATACTCTTAGTAGTGGAGCCCTGTCGACTGGGGCTTTAGAATACACCGACTGCACCTCTGCAGAGAGGTAAGAACGGGACCACCTATTGGCCGTGGGTGGCGACCCGTGATGCTTATGGACGGAATCCTAGTGGATGAGCAGTCCATGACATGCGACCCTCCGCTTAGACCCTTACTTAGGCTAGACGAGCGGTCGGAGAGGCCCGCTCCAATCAATCGGCTGGTCATGTCAAGCCCTAGCACGTATATGACCGTCTCAACACTATTGCCCTTATGGCAAGCCCCAACCCGTTTTATTATATGGCTGCTAGGATGCGGTGTCTGAGGGTCTTCATGTCCTAGAATGACGTTAAACTCTATCTGATGGTGAGGTTCTAGTTCTGGAAGTTTGGGAAATATTCGTCACCAATGCTCCCTGGTCCACTTTGACCCGGAGTGGTAGCACCTGTTAAGGTCCCATTTATGGATTAAATTGAAATAATTTTTATAAAAATTGTTAAAAAAACTTTCTACCAAACTATCGCATATAACAAACTTGAACTTTACCCTATAAACTTATCCCTTAAACTGATTTCCAATCCACTTAACAACAAACAACTCCAAACAGCCTACAGACAAAATCAATAAAAATCCTTTGAAAAAAGACATAACAATAAATTTGACCATGTCTCACAACCTTCCGCTTGGCATAAGATAACCGTGTATGTGTTGACATGCCGTTAAAACCAAGTGGTGGTTAAAGGAATATCCAAATTTCTTTGAGTTTCTGTTCCTGTTACGACATTCCCCCTTGGTCGGTTAAACCAACTCCAACCAACGAATTAACCTGTGGTAAATTCATGGAAGGAGTAACAAGGGAATACGAAATTCACAAGCTGTCTCTCTTACGATTTTCTGTGCCATCCTTTAAGCTTCAAGCAAGAGCGCTTGTCCAGCGGAAATCCTTGGTAAAGAATCCTTTGGTTGTTCCTCACTATTGCAAATGGACGTCAGTCAGTATCAGTGATTAAGTAGTCAACTAGCCACGCATTATGGCTGTTGATTGGCAGAGGAATAGACCACGTGACCTCGCCCAGTCTATAAATTTAAGTGGTGCATGGTAGCACGGATTATATCCACAAAACAATCCAAACCCTGCATGCTTATCCCGGCTAAAAGAAGGAGACGCCCTTATTTGCCGCAGATTTTCCACAGACGCAGTGATAACTACGCAAAAATCCATTGATTTGTGACAATGATATAGACGCCCTTTGGATTTTCGCTAGAGCCCCTTTGATCGCTTGTGGCCCTAATACCACTGGATACCAGACCTTTCCGTCTCGGGTGACCCTACTTTGAACATGAATTCCCGACGACATGGCTCTGGTAGTGTCAAAGCCAAGCGGCCTAGAAGAAGAAAAAACTGAATACATATAGAAGGCATGGACTGCTATAGACAGATTATCAATCATATGAAAATATGATCTCAATGATAAGTTAAATCGATAGTTCTTCCAAGCTGTAGTTGTATCGGTACTGTTACATAATTATTGGATCCCTAATATCTTTTTAAGGTAGTGTAGAAATCATAATGGCGATTAGTACAGCTGATGGCCTTGAGGGTGAGTGACAGCGTTTGACCTCACTCTGACCTTGCTTTCTAGGGATAAACCGTGAGAACCGGAACCCCAATAGAAGGCCCTCTTCCGGTTTAAGGATACTAAGTAAGCAAGAGTCAGTTAGAACTTAGAAGCCGAGCTAGCAACATGTAAGCCTCATCTGCGCAGATTCTCTGGGTGGGGATTTGGAATAAAGTAACATCAACATAAATCGAAGTCTTGTGTTTATTACTAAAAACTAACAATGACACAAGACTTCTGATGAGAAGAAACCCCAACGGAAACCAGACCCGGAATCCTCAATAGAAAGACCAGACCTGTAGAAGATATACCAGACCAAGATAGATGATAGACGATCAGAAGCAAAGCCGGCCGGAAGAATAGACGACAGAGTAAGAAGTAAGAAAGATATACGTTATATAGATTTGGCTTAGTGAAAAGACCAGTATATAACATATACCTATTTAGTGCCGGTAAAGAAGGCGCTATGCAACAGTACTACTGTACGGCTGCATCACTTGGACCCTAATGAAGCGCCTATAGAATAAGCTAGATGGGAGTTGCACAAGATTACTCTTTAACTTTCCAATAATTGACTGATAGCAAGTACATTGTCATCAAATCAGTCTTGGTGTTTCCTCACTCTAAATCCAAGTACAGCAGCAGCAGTGGAATAAACTTGGTCTCTAAATTTTCCCCATGTGTCATTAAACTCCAGACGGTCAAGATATTCAATCAATCTTTCATACGCATACTTTTGTTTGACTTTTTTTACATTAAGGCGCTTCGGTTTTTTTTTTACTCCAGACACACGAGTCTTTTTGCGAACACGGAGTTTACGTTTTCCTCGCACTAAACTGTGATCCATGTCACATTCTGCACCACTTATTACACGTACATTATAGACATCCTTAATATTACGACGGCGGTTATGATGAAGTCATATGACCATGTTTTGATCTTGGGTGGGTCCAAGTAATTTTATGTTTAAGTTTTTGCTGGTAAAGAGTTTGCAAATTGTTAAATTGAGCTCAGAACAGAACTCAAGTAGTTTCAGTCCATTTGCATTTACTTTACCAATACCATAATGACCAAGTGCATTCCATATCTCAAAATTCCTGCCACCTCGTGCATTAAAATCACCAAGTATGATCAACTTATCATTCTTTGACGTGGAGACAATATCAGTGCGAAGGGCTTCGTAAAAAGTCATGACAGTCTCTTCATCAGCTTGTAAGATTCAAAGGTTATGACAAAGTCATAACTCGTTGAAACGCAAACAAACTCCGACAAAGGTTGAGGGACAAAACATTTTATATAACAGCACATGAATAAACAAGATACATAAATTACATAGAAGTGTACATGAAACATACATACGTATACAATAGTAATATGAACATAAAAGCAACAGATATGAGACTGAAGTAGTGCTGGGAAATCACTTACAGTAATGTAAGGGGGAGGCATAAGACTACCTCATTGTGTCTCGTAGGTCGAGCAGCAGGCAAAGAGGAAGAGAAATTCAAAAGAGCCGCTTAAATACACGAGGCCTCTAGCGGGAACCAGCGACACTAAACGGGCAGACAACGCCCCAGGCAAATACGAAAATAACCCCAAGAAGCTTGAAGGGTTGGGGCATAGATAGAGAATAAGGTAGCATACCGTCCATACTGTAGTTGGATACACAGTTTCCTTATACGATCATTAATACTTGAAAGAAACTCGAAAAATTTTGCCAGTCTTGTATTCACGGAAAATCCAACGCCACTCTATTATTATTATTATTATTATTATTATTGTTGTTTTTTGTTGTTGTTGTTATTATTTAAGATAAAACAATACAGACATTTATATTGAATATACAAATGAATAATAATTGCCAAAATAGTTAAATATTGAAATGTATTATAAATACGTATTCTGTTATTGCTGTGTATATTTAAAAAAGAATTAAAAAAATGATACAAATAAATAAAAAGATAAATAAGTAAATAAAGAGATATTTAAACTTATCCTACGAAATAAGATTATTATTAAACCGAGCTGTTATAAATTTAAACAGGATAAAAGATGGAATAATCAGTTAGAAATAAAAGTTAGAAATCGAAACGCTTCTACAAAAGATAGTAAAGTAGCTTAATCAAGATGAATACAGACATAAGACCACCGCTCGTATATCAAACTTAACAAGTTCAGCAACAATTAGATAAATATCTAAATTTAACACAAATACGTATTCTGTTATTGTTTCGTAGGTTTAAAGAGAAAAATAAAATAAAATGCGGGTAGTGATATATAAATGCCAGATATATGTTAAACACAAAGTTGCAGAAATTTATAAATAAATAAATAAATAATTACAATAATAGTAAAACACTGAATTCTGAGAGAAAATTTATAAAAAACAAAAAAAGAACCCCGAAATATTTAAACTTATCCTACGAAATGTTAAATTTCCGAAAGAAGCAATGTATGTTTACATTACACTGATTATAGATAAACAAGAAGAAACTTATACATATTTTAAATGTATTTAACTTTCATATGAAACTGACAAATAAATAAATATGATTCAAATAATAATAAATATAGATAAAAAAATAAGTAATTTTCACTTCCTTTAATTACTTTAGAAACAATAGATACATCGCTAATCTCGAAGCGATGAAAAAAAAACGTCTGATTGCTGGCTCTCAGCGTTCATCTAATGAAATACATACATACTTACATAGGTGGAGAATATGGAAATAAATCCGATGGTATGTAAAAAAACGAGAGATGAGAAAGGATGAGAGAATTAAGAAAATAATGAACATCTTTTTAGCTAATACTTTCTCATCTCTTCTTTCATTTTGAAAAGATTCCCATCACCATTTTGATAACAATTTTTTTAATCCAAATTTCCAGGTGAAGGTTTTATAAAAACCGAAACATTTAAACAACTTCACCATTTTTAATTCCTTT
>CM042145.1:106011563-106046352 GCA_023376005.1 Doryteuthis pealeii
CTGGCATGTGGAATCGAACCCGCGTCCTTCGGAATGCGAACGGGCAACACATTGGCACCGAATTTACGATACTACTCTCCCGGATGTAAGCGCCAGTGCCCGGATGATGGCTAAGAAGATTCCGGCAGCTAGGATTGGCTCGGGAATCTCGTGCGTGGGGTGCAGACACCCGGATGTTGAAGGAAAATCTTGTATAAGTAGAGGTGGGGTGACGACAGCAAGCAGTTGCGATTTTTCAGCTGCTGATGATAATAGAGTTGGTGATTGGACGACGACGACGACGACGACGACGGATTTTTTTCTTGTGCTGTAGATTTTGTGACGCCGACGACATTGTTGACCCCCCCTCTCTTCAGCAAGTCGAATTTATTTTCCCCCTCTATTTTCTTTTCTTTTTCGCACCAGAGGATCTCAAGTAATTATTTCAGTAGTTTGTAATTTATGATTTAGTTTTTGGATTCGCAAGGAAAGAAAAAAAAAAGAAAAAATAATGAGAAAGAGATATTTGGCTGGAATGAAAACAATCGGAATATTAACAGATGGAGGAATATTTGGTTGAAATAAAAACAATTCGAATATTGACAAATTTCGATGCTGGAATGGCAGTATCTACGTCACTAATAAAAAGCTGATATTTAGGAAATGCTGACGTGCGCCAAACCGATTAGAGTAAATTAATGAATAATTAAATCTTTTTAGGATATTATAAAAAAACAGTTTGGAAAGAAAGAGCAAATGGCAAGAGAGGAGAGGAAACAGGAGAGGATTTTAGCCGATAGCCACAAACTCGTCTGGGGTTTTCTCTGTCGCCCTTTCTTTCTTTCTTTCTTTCTGACTTGACAGTTGTGTGTGTAAACAACACATTAGCCTTTTCACCCCCCTCTCTCTCTGCGTTTATGACGAGTTTTTACGGCGAAATAAAGTTGTTGTTTGACAAGCAAACGAAGTGATTGGCGATCGATTCATTCTAACGTGGGGTTACCACGGAAAAACTACAACAGAGGTCTTTTGGAAAAAATACCACAACTCTAAAAGAAGGGCGATAATGGAACAGAACGTTGCTTGTGTTTCACTTTATGTAGTTTAATTCATTTAGTATTTGAAATTGCCTAAACATCATCATCATCAGGTCACGCTGACTATAGTAACGATCTGTTAAACCTGACAGTAACACAGATTTCCTTGACATTGTCGCTGGTGTCCTAGAAGGAGACACATTAGTACCATATATGCCTAATATGCCTATATTACCTACTTCGAACTTCATTAGATCTCCTAAAAGAAAAAGGCTTAACTCTAAAAACAAAGAGGCAAGTAGGCGGTTACATCCCCATTACAGATGCGGACTACGCAGATTATATTTTTGTCTGATTTTTTGTGATGAGGCTTGATAATTTGTATTATTTGAACTGTTGTCATCATCTTTATTGTTATATATACAACGTTTCGGCTGATGTGCTTTTCAGCCTTCTTCAGGTGTTTCTTGTCGAACTCGGAACCTTCTCGTCGAATTCGGGAACATTCTTGTAATCGGGAGCTTTCATGGAACTTCGATACAATATTCCAAGGATATGCTAGGGGATAGACCCCAAAATCAAATCTGGAGCTGGAGTCCCTAATGTAGTGTGATGCTGAACTTCAGCGACATCCCGCGAACTCCTGCAATACTATTATTGCTAAATTGCATTGTTTTTGCCTTTCTTTTGGACCACAGCTGCAGTGTAAACAGTGGGACTGCTGCTTGAGCGACAGTTCATCCCCCATATCAACCATCCAGGCTACGTAGTTCCACTTGTTTTTGCATACAGCGCCATTGTCACTTGTAGACGGATGGATACAAACGACTCATCGTTGAAGAAAGGGAAATGGACGATTGCTTTTCCCAATGGTGGGTATTTACCCAACCCATTCGCCACGGGTTGTATGTTACTCAAGTTTGTATGTATGGGGCATCAAGTGAGGATTTAATTCGTTATTCAGTAGTAATAGATCTGTGACCCTAGCTTGTTAACCATTACAACACTATGGGAGGCCCTTAAACCTTACCTTTGGGGTTACCCTTGTACATTTCATGACACTAGATTATTCTTTTCTTTGTTAGGTCGAAAAATTTTCAGCACTCCCTTGTACACATGTTACGTAATAGGCGTGACGTGGAGCTGATGTGTGGATTAGAACGGAAAAGTTGAACTGATGATTTGGCATGGACACATGGCGTGGTTTGATTGGACGATGGAATGGTACGTGCCGAAGGTAGAAAGGAGGGGTGAGAAGTCAGAGTGTAAATTGAGTCTGGTAGAATGCATTAACAGACATGGATTTCTTGCTCTCAGCAGTTGTAATTTGGGGGGAAATAAGATACTCATAAGTAAAAAAGAAACGACCTTGTGTTACTAAAACCAAATGGCACAAGGCAAGTTGTCGTCAAGAATCCAAACATCATAGAATTGCTAGCCAACTGAACAGCAGCCCAACAACAAGGATTCCAACCTTCCTCGATGTAGTACTGGTACAGAGATAACTATATTGAATATTTCTTTATCCGCACATCGTTCACTTCATTAGAAATTAAGCAACATGGACACATCTCTCCATTCGAAAATGAGTGCAACACGTAACGAAGAGTTGACACGTCATCATCTCAGCCATTCCGACAATGTGAGGGTAACGTAAGCAAACGTTTAACACATCTCTCTAGTCCGACAAGGAGACCGTAGGTTACACACAGAAATGCTCCTCCCTACTCTTCTCTGTAAATGTGAATCCTGGACGCTTTAGAAGAAACAATTTACATGGGATCCCATTGATCCATACTTAGAATCAAATTTCAGCATCGAATGACCAACCTGAAACTTACTCTGTTAACTTCAACAAATTAGACCTTGGGCTGATTTAGATCCAACCCCAATGGGTGAAGAATTGCTTTTGCATGGTGGAGCACTGTATGCTTAAATTCCTGGGGTTTGGACAACTCTCATGTGATAAGAAATGCCAAGGATGTACAAAGATATGTTACAAGTGAAGGGCATGGAAAACTATCATATAGCACGTTTGTCATTATGAAGACCTGACCCCAAAAGAGGCAGTGGGGATGATAAGGAATTAATGGAAACCAATTTATTTCTTTAAATTCTATTTTACTATGTTTTAAGACAATATAGTACTATTTTTCTTTATAAAAAAAAAACAAAAAACAAACAAAAAACACACCGATTTTTTTTAGGAGGACGGCTGGAATGGATTTCAGTTAATTTCAACGGGGAAAATTAATTTGATATACGAGCCAAACGTGTTAAGAGCTCAGTCACGGAACGAATTAAACTGGTAAGTCAAGGTACCATTGTAGTTTGTAGACTGGATGCAGCCCATGCGTTTATGTTTCTGATCTAACAAGTTAAGTATATATATATATATATATATATATATATATATATATATATATGTATGTGTGTGTGTTCTATTCTGTAATAAGATATACATATATGATAAAAAATGGATATGAAATCCGACAGTGTACAGAAAATATATAGTTAGAAAAAACAAAAAAATTAACCAAAGATCGACGCTAAAGCGTTTCGGTTTTAATCAAAATCATCAACCGGGCTTAATGATATAAATTCATATAAAAGGAATGATGTAAAATGTAACCCAAAAAATTGTCAGCCTCAATTTGTGATGGTAAATGGCTCAGCTCCGCAACCAAAAGAAATATATATATATGTCTGTATTATTGTATATACATATATATATTATATATTATATAATATATATATATAATATATATATATATATATTTATAATACAGACATATTACAAGTTTATCGAATCCCATATGAGAAATCAATATAAAGTAGATCCCAATCTAAATTGGAAAATAATAAAAATAATTTTGCAAATGTAAAATCAGGGCACACATTTTGCCTCCTATTTATAGAGGAAAACCTAGCTATAGCTTCCTACAATAAACCTAGGGAATTACTCAAAGATCGGAAATATCAAATGCATGTAGTCATAAAAGGTCTGGCGTCTTAGCCAATAAAACATAACCATCCTGCAATCATTCTTTCTTTTTCTTCTTTTATACAAATTAAAAGTTTTTAATCTTTATGCTAAATTTCATTCTTTTTGTTGTCACTCCCAATAATAAATTTCGTCTGTAACAACCTCCTTCCATCATAATCATCCTGATGAGCCATTAGCTGAAACCTAGGTAGACAGTTTCCGACTCCTTTAAGCCCTTTATATATATATATATATATATATATATATATATATATATATATATAGAGAGAGAGAGAGAGAGAGTCGTGGAAAATGACTCGTCGTTCGAGTTCAATTCCTAGACGAAGCTGTTGGCATTTCACATAGCGCTAATACCCTTGGGAAAGGTATGAATCCATATATTCTCCCTCCAGCTATGGTTAATAGTAGGACAGACTGGGCCCTTCAGCCTTGGATAGGTACCAGTCTAGGAGAGGGATAACTCTGAATTCAAATTCCTGAGTCGGTCGTTGATTGTTGTGGCAACCTTGATGCACCAATTCTTTCCTATCGACTGTGCCAAAAAGTGTGGATGGTCCAACACAAGCCTTCATCACTATAAAAAAAATCCCTGTGTGGATGTTCATTGTGTGTATGAACCCTCATACGTCGAAAATCGACGGGAGATTCCATTTATAAGTGGAGTAGAGATGGTTTGAATTCAGAGTTTTCTTTCACCAAGACCGTTTTCCTAACCGAGGCTACAGAACCTACACTGTCCTACTAGATGGATCTAAGGGCAGTAGCTTGAAGTAAACGCAAACGCCCTCATCCAGCATTTGAACTCATGTCACCGATTACATTTCCAACAACGATAACCATTACGATAAGCACGCCCTCTATTGATATGAGAAAACGTATAAGCATAATAACGGCTTTACTAACAGAAAATACGTAATAGTGGCAAATTATTTAAGCAAATATGGCAGATAAGAGAAGACACAAGCAAATCTTACATTATAAAATCGGATATTGGGAAGAAAGCCTCGGCGTATTAAGGAGTTTATAATAGCTGCAAATAATGTCTGGAAGAAAATAATACAGAGTGAGCAGAAAAATACTCCTTGATTTCAAGTAGTCATAGCATCAAATCTTATTGGAATATCTATACATTAATACCCATGTTCCTTAATTGTACGACCGTTATCATCTTGCAACACCCCCAGCTAAAAATGAGACCGTCCAAATCGTTCAAGCTGAAATGCAAAAATGTAAATCCTGATTATCTGGTGTTGCTTATCCATCGAATTCTTATTTCTTATGAGTGTCGTCACCTCAGCTAAATAACGCAATATTCCGTTTTATTAGAAAGAAGAAAGGGGTGAAAAGGACATGCTACATAGAAACATATAATAAGAAAGAAAGAGATTAGGGGAAAGATTGGGAAAGGGGGTGAGCCCGTGAAAGCGATAACGCTGATCTATTTCAATTGAACATAATGAAAAGTTGAAAAGAAGGGAAGAAATAGAAAAAAGAGTGAAGTAGAGTTAAATCAAGATTATTAAAGTTTTCACATATTGAACTATTGTTCAATAGCTCTTAAGTAAACATGCCATACGTCGTAATAATTAAATTATCAAACTTTGGTTATCACGTTTGTTATTTGAGGTTTAAAAAGATTAGACGAGAATTTTCTGTGGGCTTGAAACTGGCATCTCATAAATTCACAAGAAGAAAATTATTTGAATCTTCTTCAAGATGAAGCCCTGAAATTGTCTTCAAAACGTTAAAACTAATTGTGTCCTGGTATGACACAAAACTGCATCTAGTGGTGAGGTTCCAATTCTGGAGCTCTGGGAAGTTTGGATTATCCCTTCATTGCCATTGCTCCCAGGTCCACTCTGCCGCAAAATGGCAGTACCTTTTAGGGTACATTCTCTGAGTCAAATAGATCTGTTCGCAATTTAAGGAAAACTATTTCTGTCAGTTTATAAAATCAAACAAAAATATTTACCTACAAACTATTCGATAACAAATCTTATATGCAAAAATAAGATTTGGCATTAAATAGTTCACAAGGGTTTATATGCCATTAAACAAAATAACCAAAAAGTTAAAATCCTTAAATCAGAGACTGTTTCTATTGTTCTCAAAAATCCCACACTTACAAAAAAACAAAAAAAAATCCTCAGACGTCTGCCCGCCGAGGCGTAGAATATGTTCGTTGGCGAGGCGTAGAATATGCTGACTGTATCCCCTACAGAGGGGTAAGACTACTTCCTGTGCAAGACACTAGACTGCAACTGGTGGTTAGACTCCAAATTCTGGAGATAATTGGAATAAGCAGCCCTTCATTGCCATTACTGTTGGAATATTTTGGTGATATAAGGTGTGCTGTAGTCCACTGCTTAAACTTATTGACCCGTGATTGATGCGTGGGCGCGTGGAATAAAGCCAACCAATCAACACGCTCTAATACATGGTTAGTTTACTATTTAATCGCCGATCTTGAAAGCCGTTCATTTGCACGTATTCGATACGAACAAATCTCAACCAAGGACTGCTTAACCAAAGGATTCTATCGAACACTAAGGAACACCGAGGAACAACCAAATGATTCTACCGAGCATTAAGGCACACTGAGAAACAACCAAATCCAACACTAAGGAACACCAAGGAACAACCAAAGGAGTCTACCTAACATTAAGGAACACCAAGGATCTCCACTGTATAAGTGCTCTCACTTGCAACCTAAACATGATCACAAAAATCGTAACAATTACTTTCAAATCCAGTCTAAACCGGAGTGATGGTACATGTTAGGGTTAAAATGATCTGTTCAAAAATATTCGTATTCGATAGGACCCTGTGCAAAAAGAAACATCTCTAGAAACAACTACTAAAAAATATAGATATGAACGGACAATGAATGCGATTCTCTAACGTCTAGGCATAAAAATAACCGTAGATGGGTTGAAATGCCATTAAAATCAATCAATGAATCAATCATTCAATTATACTTGTATTTGTATTCTGCCATTACTCCCAGATCCACTGTGACCTGAAGTGGTAGTACCTGTTGGGGTCCCATCTATGCGGTAAATAGAAAAACATGAGTTTAAAAAATGTGTTTGAAAAATTGAGTTAAAAAATTGAGTACCTATCAAGAATGAATAAAACAAAAATGTTTTCGGCATACAATGGCCCACTAAGGGGAGACATACCGTAAAATCCAACAAACCAACCAACCAACCCTCTTTCTATTCCCATGACCTTTCTCAATCAGTGTACATCCGTGATTCTAAATCCTTAGTTTCCTATTTCATTCAGTTCATATATCGACTCAAAAACTTTACAGGATCTGAACTCAATAATACAACACCACATTTATAGCATTTCTGATACACTTACATGTCATTGGTCAAAGTATTGGTTGTGCCTTCAAATCAAGTGGTCTTGCATCTTTTTTTTATTCCTACTATTTCTGGTAAGAGACTGTAGTATTGTGTAATAAGATGAAATTGAAAACAACAAAGTAGTCCTCATATCAAGCAAGACATGCGACAGACTCGGATTCTCTTCTGAATTTCCGATGTGAGGAATTATGATAAGATCAAACCCAACCCTACAGGCGTGGTTTTAAGCTACTTCACAGGGAAAGCCGAAATGAGGAGCTTTTGGCTCCAGTAAGAAATGGATTTGAATGATCTGCTTATCGAATCATACCTTAATCTTCATAGGGGTAAATAAGTGAGTTATGTTGCTTAATAATAAGAGGTTAACTCCAGCAAATGTTTGCAATAGAAATGTAAGCACAGCACGATAAAAATGTTTAAAAAATAAATTGATCTAAACGAAAAGAAATTGTTGAAAATAGAAATAGTTGGTTCGTTGGTCTTTAACGGCATATAAAACCTTTCGGATTATTTAGTGCCCAAACCTGTTTATATATATATATATATATATATATATATATATTATATATATATATATATATATTCCACCCAAACATTAAAAAGTTGGCCAGAAAATTAGAAAAGGTCAAAAATAAAATTGTTAAAAAGGAGATGTGCCTTTTGTTTAATTCTACACACACACACACACACACACACACACATATATATAATATATAATATATATATATATATATATATATGTTTGTGTGTGTGTGTGTGTGTGTGTGTGTGTGTGTGTGTTTGCCAACCCCTACGCAAGAACAGGATGCGACACAAGGTAAACTTTTAAAGAAAGTTTAATAGATTTGAATTCAGACTTTTCCTCTCCTAGACTGGTTACCTAGCAAGGTTAAAGAACACTGCTATTTTGTTTCATATATACATACAATTGCATGTTATTAGTATGTAGATATGGTCAACTGTATTAATAATATAAAACAATTTTATCAATAATTGAGGTTTGAATAAAAAGAAAATCATTGAGAATGTGACGTAAATAACTAAGGGAATTGTGATTTGAGTAGCAATATAGTTTCGGATACAGATTGAAAAACACTCAATCTCCATTATAATAAGATTGTATAAACAAATTTGTTGAAATGATTTTTCTTAATTGTGTATAGATTAGGGGAAATAACTTTTTGAATTAATAAACTGGTTGTTATATTAGATTTTTCAGTAACTTCATAGTATCAATAAACTGGTAGAAAAATTTTCATCAATTTCGAATAGTTTGTAGGTAAATATTTTATCCGGTTTGGTTTTATAAACTTGTAAAAATAATATTGTTACAGTCCTCATTTTCTTCATGAGTAATAAACTGGTAGAAATAATTTTCACGTTAAATCTAACATTAATTTCATGCCTGTCAATAAACTGGCAGATATAATACATATCAACTTGAAAATTAATCCATATTCTAACTATTTTTTCACCAAATTCTTTTTAATAAAAATAAAAACAAGAGTTTCTGACATGTATATTTTAGAAAGATGTCTACGTTATACTGTCAAAGTAAAACATATATTAAAATATTCAGTTTAGATAACCAAAGAGACAGGGTCCTGTTTAACTTTTACGTATTAAAGCAAAAAAAACCCCAATCAGCCCTGTCAGCAGGGCTTATAATACCTTCCAAAAGGACACTAAACTGTATCTGGTGGTGAAGTTCCAGTTCTAAATAACTGAGGAGTGTCAACATGCAGTTTAGTGACATACCATGTGTTACATATTAATTGGATCCCTATTACTTCTTAAGGTAGTATAGAAATCCTTATGGCGATCAGTACAGCTGATGGCCCTGAGAGTGAGTGACAATGCTTGACCTCACTCTCACCTTGCTTTCTGAGGATAGAATCGTGAGAACGGAACCCCGATAGAAAGCCCTTTTCCGGTTTAAGGTGGGCAACTCAGTAAGTCAGTTGCAGTAGTTAGTTGCAGTTAGTCAGTTGCAGTAGTTAGTTGCAGTAAGTCAGTTGCAGAGTTAGAAGCTAGCAAGATGTGACTCTCAGCGCGCAGTTGTCTGGTCCTGGGGTTCCAGAATAAAATAACATCAAAGGTAAATCGAAGTCTGGTTGTTGTTACTAAAAGCTAACAATGACACAGGGCTTCTGATAAGAAATGGTCCCCAGCAGAACCAGACACGGAATCCCCAGATAAGAAAGACCAGACGAGACCTGTAGAAGATATACCAGACCATTAGAAGATAGAAGACAGAAGACCAGACGATCAGAAGACGGCCGGAAATATAGACCAGAGTAAGACGTAACGAATATATCTATATGGAACCGTGACGAACGGCCACGCAACACATGGACGCTCCCTATTTGGTGAGTCGTTCCTCTATGCAGGGGTTCCAGTCATCTTATTCTAAGCACCACCTACGGGGCGAGACAGATCAATATACAGTTTGGTTTAATGGTATATCAGCCTTCGTGGGTTATTTAATGCCAAAGCCACCCTTGTAGAAAAAAACAGAAGTGGTAATATTTAACCAGTAGCTGTGGTGAAGGGATTTATAACTTTCTCAAAGTTATTAGTCCAAAAGTGAATATGATAGAGTGGCAGGGGATCGAACTCACTTACTATGATTTCGGAGATCAGCACGTTGGTCGTTAGCACATAGGGACTCTTCTGCAAGCCGGATAAGGTGCTGGCTCAAACTTAATGGTAAAAAGAATAATGATGAAGATAATAATGTAATTTAAGGATAACATTGACGTTTAAATCAATTTACTTTTAGATACAATTCCATCTTCACAATCATTTTATTGGATTAAATGTTTAACTTGCAGGACCTGTGGATATATCAGAGTATGATAATTTAATCATTATAACGTTTGGTAAGTTTACTTAATAACTATTGCTAAATAGTTTAATATGTAAAAAGTATAAAAATCTTGATTTAACTGTCTCTCACTTATTTTTCTTTCTTTCCTTCTTTTCATCTTTTCATTATGATCGATTAAATAGATTAGTATTATAATTTTCGCGCGCTCACCCCTCACTCTATATTCCCCTACTCTCGTTCTTTCTTTCTTATATTTTTTCTGTGTAGCATGTTTTTTTCTTTCCTTTTCTTCTTTATAATAAAAAGGGAATGGTCCGTTATTTAGCTGAGATGATAACACTCATAAGAAATAAAAAAAATCGGTGGATAAGCAACACCAGATAATCAGGATTTATATTTTTCCATTTCATCTTGGACGATTTGGACCGTCTCATTTTTTAACCAGAAGGTGTTGCAAAATGATAACGGTCGTACAATTAAGGAACCTGAGTATTAATATATAATACCTTGGTTTAATCAACACTAATAATAATTAAGTGGTTGTTAAATAGGTAGAATTACTGATACTGTTACTGATGGGGCATTCACCCTGAGTGGGTTGATCCGGATCCACTCAACGAATTCACCGTATTCCGAATGAATGCAGACCGTTCTCAGCAATCCAACGCAATTGAAATTATCAGAGTTAGCCATTCCCGGTTCCATCGACGAACTCCATAAAGGCCTTGACCCAAGATCAGCTGGGTATCTTGCTTGACTCCTTTGAGCCACGTTTTCAGTTGACCACCTTGGCGTTTCTTCAATCCTTGAGATGGTAATGGGTCAATCGATTCACGGATGGTGTCACAGCGTTGTCGACATAGATCACGACCGAGCCAGCGGAGACGTATCCCAAGAAGAACCTGCAGGAGGGAAGGATTCTGTGGTGTTTGAGATGAATTGCCACCATCGGACACGGAGAATGCGGCGATGGCAATAATTTGTGCAGATCCCTATCCCCCATAAATATACGTAGAGTTATCTCCCCTGATACTAAAAGTGTCGGAAAGTATATTCAAAACATTTAGAATTGATGAAAAAAAATCTTATTCTTATTCTATAATACCTTTTGTGAATGTACATAAAGTTTTGCTTGAAACTTAAACATTCTTCTACATCAATGATTCTCAAACGGCGTGCACATGAACGCTGGAGGTTCCTGTAACATTATTCTGGATCCATACAAAAAATATAGAATTTTGGGTCCACGGTGATATTTTAGGGGTCCGTAGAGCAATTCTACTTCAGAACTAATTTTATTACTGAGAATTAAATTTCTACAGTAATCTATGCGATATTAAAATATCAAAAATAGAGCTATGCATTTTTATGGCATTCAAGTGGAAGAAATAACATTACATTTAACTGGTGAATATAAAAAATCGTTGAGCAGTATCAACCACAGCGATCTCATTGAATAAATCAGTATTTTTCTTATTTATTCACTTTGGCCAATTTTAAAATTGT
Organism: Doryteuthis pealeii; assembly: GCA_023376005.1. Lineage (NCBI taxonomy): Eukaryota > Metazoa > Mollusca > Cephalopoda > Myopsida > Loliginidae > Doryteuthis > Doryteuthis pealeii. The sequence goes on from CM042145.1 coordinate 106,023,297, forward strand.
ATGTTATGAATTATTTTCTTGTGTACATAAATGCTCTATAGAATTTAATTCAGTTGATAAATATATTTATTTTCAATAAATAGGGATTGCTGTTGGTCGTGGGTGGCAGCCCACGATGCTTAAGGACGGAACCTGGTGGCTGAGCAGTCCATGACATGCAACACTCCACCTTTGCTCTTACTTAGGCGAGACGGGAAGTCAGAGATTCCCCCTCCCAATCAGTCAACTGGTCATATCAAGCTCTAGCACTAATATGATTGTTCCAATCCTATTGCCCGTATGGCAAGCCCCCGAACTCTTTTTATCATATATATGCTAGAAGGCGGTGGCTGAGGGTCTTAGTGTCCTGGGTATGACGTTACACTCTATCAGATGGTGAAGCTCCAATTCTGGAGCTCTGGGGAATGTGGAGTACCTCTTCATCGCCATTACTCCAATGTCCACTCTGACTATGAGCGGTAGTACTTCTTAGGGTCCCATCTATGAGTTGAATAGAAAGATGAGTTTTAAAAAATGTGTTAAAAATTGAGTTTGAACATTTTTTGAACATCCAACAGGAATGAGTAAAACAAAACATCTTCGGCATAAAATAACCCAACAAGGGTCGACATGCCGTAAAAAACACCAGCCAACCATCCAATAACCAACCAATCAACACTGATCTACATAAATGTTTTGAAGGATTAATAAGATTTCCAGGGAGTAAAGCTAGATAGGATATTGGTAGCGACGCTTTAGACTTGGCCAAGAACCTATTCAATACAATCTGCATGTGTCAGGCGTTGAACACGTAAAAACACACGAACAGGTTAAACGAGTTCGAACTGCAGTGAAAGGAAATGGACGACTAACCGCGACGAGAATGGAGAGAAAAGTTGGGGGATTTTACCGACTGTCCAGGGAGTGTCCGGCTATTGACTATTGCAATTTCAAATCGATCACGTCTCCTGCTGGTTGTTTTTGCAATCGGACAGGTCGTAAAGTCCATTTACACCCCAGGTGCGTATCCCTGTGAACACTTACTTTCATCGGAGCTAAAATTGTGGTTGAAGAAAAAAATTTAGAGCGTGGACGAAGTTAAGGGGAACGAAACACAACGATGTTGATAATTCAAGAAGACTTTTCCGATTTATTTGACAAATTAAAATGTACATTAGTTGGTTGGTTGGTTGGTTGGTTGGTTGGATTTTCCGACATGTCAACCCATTGTTTCATTTTATGCCGATGATGTTTTCGTTTAATTCATTCTTGATGGGTACTCAATTTGTTTTAAACACATTTTTCTATTCAACCCATACATGAAACCCTAACAGATACTACAACTCTAGGTCAGAGTGAACCTGGGAGCAATGGTGCTCCAAATTCCACAGACTTCCAGAACTGGAACCTCATCATCAAATAGAGTTTAACGTTATTCCCAGGACATGAAGACCCTCAGTCACCTCCTTGCACATATATGATAAAAAGGGTTGGGACGTGCCATAAGAAAATGAGGTTGGGCTTGATGTAACCGGCCGATTGATCGGAGAGGGCCTTTCCAACCGCTCGTCTAGCCTAAGTAAGGGCCTAAGTGGAGGGTCATGGACTGGTCATCAGCCAGAATTCCAACCGTAAGAATCACGGGTCGCCACCCACGGCCAACAGATGGTCTCATTGGGGAGGGTCTAACCCATCTGCAGAGGTGTATTCTAAAGCCCCAGCCGACAAATCAAAAAAACACTTGAATATATATACGAGATTTCCATCGTTCTTTTTAAACAAACAGTAGCAGTAGGAAAAAGAATGTTATGGGGAATGGTGAGAGGAGAATTAGCGGGAGATTATAGGCATTTGAGAATAATATTGGCTGGTTTCGAAGTTGATATCACCACTTCACACCTGACGATGGCACTAGTGAGTGCAGAAAGTACTAGTATAAGAACCTTCGGTGGATTCATTCACCAATTCCACCCTGATATAAAAAGATGGCCAGACAATTGGAAAGGATAGAAAAGAAACTCGTCAGAGAAGAATTGTCCGGTCAGTACAACACACACACACACACACACACACACACACACACACACATATATATATATATATATATATAAATTATTCTATATTTGTTATTCTAAAATAACATAGAATATAATAAATATCAAATCTTATGTTTGGTAAACAAAAGGAATGTACCTGATTGGAAGAAATTTAAAAAGATAGTATAATTTATATAATAATTATCTAAAATAAGATTAATTGAAAAAAGGGATCTTGTGGTGATTTGAAATTAATTTGGCTAAATAGGAAATATAATGAATTCTTCTTTTAATTTTTCCATTTTTCCTATACATTTTTATATATTTAAAAAAATTTCTCATATGAATTTTTATAGTTTTTCTCTACATTTTTCTATTTTAAAAAACTATTGACATCTTATATTTTTTTACCTTTTCTATTTTTCTATATATCTATACATTTTTCAATTTTTTTTATTTTGTCCATACATTTTCGGATTTCTTTCTATTTTTACATACATATTTCTATTTCTTTATTACTTTTATGAATATTTGTATTTTTCTCTACGTTTTTCTATTATTTTCTATACATTTTCCCCTTCAATTTAATTGGATTCATGAAATTGTTTACAGCATATTTTTGGACAGTATTTTTAATTTCTATTTATTCAATGATCGATTTCGGCAGCTGTCTAACCCGATGTGGAGTCACGTCTTGTTTCATAGAATTGATATTATGATTAATTGCGAATAAATAAATAATGTTATAGTTATTGTTATGATTATGAATAAATAAAGGTTAGTGTTAAAGACATATCTCATAGATGAGCCCGGATACAAAAAGTACGTGATCTGCAGGAATCAAATCGAGAGCGTCGGGAAACTGATGTGTAAGAGTTTTCAAAAGAAAAAATTCGAACGAAAATTTCTCAATATGACTTTCATCAATTTACATGGAAGGTCATCTAGATGTGGTGAATTTAAAAAGTTTATACCACTCGAGAGATAAAGTTCAAAATGTCCTTCCAATAGGTCAATATAATTCTCATGATATTACATAGGCCAATATACCATATCGGCAGTGCAGTCTCGGAAGACTATATAATTCTTGTGCCCTTGAAGTTACAGCGCCCACTGTGACTGTGAAGTCCAATGTTCGAAAAAACAGCCTCGACCACAGGTGACGCATGTGGAGGCTGTCACAGAAATTATCTATAGTTTCACGAAGAAGGATCTTCAGGACAACTTACTTGGGCTAAATGGCCGGTCGGAGAGACCCCACTCGATCAATTGGTTGGTCACGTCAAACCTTAACACCGATATGATGTTTCTGGCCGTATTAACCCTAATTGCAAACCCTTAATCGTTCTCATCAATGTCGTGAAAAAGATCATCCCTGGACACTCTAATATCGCTATTTGTTCCGAAATATACGATGAGTAAATACCTGTGTATTGTATATCTATTCAGGTAACAATATATACATTGATATAGAAATATATATATTAAGTGTATTACAGTGTAGTAAGTGAGTGAGTGAGTGAGTGTGTGTGTGTGTGTGTGTGTTCGTGTATGTCTGTACGTGATGGAGAGAGAGAAAAAAGTCTGCGTGTTTGCGTGGTGGCGCGGATGATAATTATATATATAATATATATATATATATATATATATATATAGAGAGAGAGAGAGAGAGAGAGAGGAGAGCATGTGTGTTCGTGTGTATGTCAATATGTGTGAAACAAATAGAGTTGTTGTGCGCGTGTGTTCGAGTGTGTGTGTGTATGTGTGAGAGGGAGAAAGAGATAGGGTGTGTCTGTGTGCGTGCGTGTGTGTGTGTATAGAGAGAGAAGAGAGAGAGAGAGAGAGAGAGAGAGAGAGAGAGAGAGGGGGGGATCGCATATGAGTATTCAAGCCTAGAAATCAGAAAACTACGTGTATATATGATGTATTTATTTTCCTGCCACCCCCACCCCCCAACAGGCCCGGACTAAACACAACATCTTTTTTTACGTGGGCAACGCCACAAACCGAATTTCCCATAGTGGTCAGTGAAAAAAAGTGCGTGGTCCGTCAGCATTCCATTTTTGTGCGCCTCAGGCGCAGGGAATAAAAACCCGGCCCCTACCTGTCACATTTAGGCGAGTGGGCAGGTATTGCCTGGAGAAACGGCCCTCTGGGACCACGCAATTAATCTTTCATCATTCACTGGTCCACAAGCCGAGCCTTCTGAAGACAAGGTAAGTATATATATATATATATATATATATATATATTTATATATAATATATATATATATAGTTATTTACTAAGGCCTAGCTTAGAGCGGAACAAGGCTAGAAGATGGGGCATCCAGTGAGTATCGAACTCACTAACAATGGTTTGCCTAATCTCGCTTGCTAGCCATTTCACCCACAGACACACACACACACACACACACACACACACACACACACACATATATATATATGTATGTGTGTTTGTATGTGAGTATATATATATGTGTGAGTACATATGTGTGTGTATACATATATATATATATGTGTGTGTGTGGTGTGTGGTGTGTGTGTATTGAGCGGTGTTGTGTCGGTGTATGCTGAGAGAGAGAGACAGACAGAGACAGAGACAGAGAGACAGAAAGAGAGAGAGGAGAGACAGACAGACAGAGTGTGTTGCGCGCGTGTATGAAAAGAGAGTTTGTGTGGGTCTGCGTATGTGTGTGTGTTTATGTTTGTGTGTGTGTGTGTGTGTGTGTGTGTGAGAGAGGAGAGAGAGAGAGAGAGAGAGAGAGAGAGAGAGGAGAGAGAGAGAGAGAGAGGGGGATCTCTTGTAGAAGATTATTCTTGAATTATCAATAATATCATTAGAATCGCATTTTTACGTATAAATACCATTAGATTACGGAAACTTCCGAAGTAGCCAAACTCCCCCTCTCTCACACCACACATAAAACTCTCTCTCTCTCTCTCTCTCTCCTCTCTCTCTCTCTCCGCACACATAAACACACTCACTCGCTCTCAGCCAAAATCAAATCAAATCAAAATTGTTTATTTTCACACATTACATTTTCTTTACAGAACGCACAACAATTAATTAATTCATGTATTAATAGGTGGAAGAGATGATCACTAATTAGGTCTGAGCCGATTCTAGTAGTGACCACCTCAGCTATTTCATAGGTTTTCAGCTTTAAATTTGAAGAGATTAAAAGCAGTTTTTAAATGTTTTCAAAGGAATCGAATTTCTTAAATATAAATACAGCTACACACACACACACACACACACACACACAACACTCACTCACACACACACACACACACACACACACACACACACATATATATATATATATTATATATATATATATATTATATATATCAGGATTCGTTTCTATATTTTTAATATTGTCAAATAAATAAGGTAAAGTCGACGGAGTGGCCTAATGTCGGTATCAGCCAGACAGCGAGGGAGTCTATCCTCTTTTTCACTAGCGCCTGACCAAGGAGATTGCTTTTTGCGTCTGAGGTTGAGCACCACACCTACCATCAGCACCTCACTTTACCGCACAGATCTCTGTGCTACTCATACGCTGAGTTGACGAGGGCCGGTATCGAACAAGGAACCTTGCGATTTCTCAATTATTATTCCAAATTTTTGCCTAAAACTTTGTCTCCTAAATTCGACTTTTAGACGAATATATACGGTAACGGCTGCAAAATCCTTAATAAGCATTACATTTCCCGGGAATCCCTGAAACATTTGAGACGGTAGGGTTAGGGTTAGGGTTAGAGTAATGGTTAGGCATAGTGTTAGTGTTAGAGGGTACTAATGCAGAATAGCACACAAGAGATAATATAATTAGGTTACGTATAAAATGCATTACATTTCACAGACATATCCGAAACCTTTAAGCTAGGATTAGGGTTAAGGTAAGGGTTAATGTTAATGTTAAGCTACTTCGAAAGTTTCCGTAATCTAATTCTATTTATACGTAAAATAGGATTCTAATGATATTATCTCTTGTCCGCTATTCGGTATTTGTACCAATATGTGATAGGATATTATGTCTTAATTTTCAATACTGTCAAATCAATACTTAATTTACCGCACAGATCCCTGTGCTACTCATACGCTGAGTTGCCGAGTGCCGGTATCGAACCAGGAACATTGCGATTCCTCAATTACTATTCTAATTTTTTGCCTAAAGATTTGTCTCCAAAATTCGACTTTTACATGAATATATACGGTTACGGCTGCAATAGACATATGTTACACAACAGGCGTTTAAAAAATTACGCCGAGCAATCCAGTGATACAATGCATTCGCATTAGAGTATATTTTGATTGTTCGAGAAAATGTCAAAAATAAAATAAATAAAATTTAAAAAATTACCAGTTTAGCGAAACAGTGACAAAACGTTTGAAGAATCCACGATGTGTAAAATCCGTTAATTGGTTTTCGTCAGTCTTTTGCGGGACTTTTCTTATTTTCCTGAGAGGGATACGGGGGAGAGAGAGAGAGGGAGAGAGAGAGAAAAAGAGAGAGAGGCAGGGAGAAAAATAAGGGCGAAGATTTCTTCTCGATTTTCGAAAAGAATTTGAGAAGAATTAAAACCGATAAAAGAGACACTCCTGCTATGACAACATGATTCGAACACGCGGAAAAGAAAAACGCTCCAATTCGGAAGCCTTTAAAATACATGAACATGAACGCGGCGCAGTCATTTTAAATGCTGAATGATTAAGAAAAGAATAAGGAGAGTGGTGGGAGCAGGAGAAAGAGGAAAAGAATAGGAATAAAAAAAGAATAAGAATAAGAATAGGAATAAGAATAAGAATAAGAATAAGAAAGAATAAGAATAAGAATAAAAAGAGAATAAGAAAGAGAATAAGCATAAGAATAAGAAGAATAAGAATAATAAGAATAAGAATAAGAATAAGAAGAATAAGAAGCAGCAGAAGGAGAAGAAGGAGAAGAAAATTTTATAATGAAATAAGGGGAAAATGCAGAATAGCGCGCAAAAGATCGGTAGCTCATTCAGTAGAGCGTCCACATAGTTAACACAAGATTCTGGGTTCGATACCGGCCCTCGCCAACTCATTGTATGAATAGCACGGGGATCTGTGCAGTAAAGTGAGGAGCTGAAGGTAGGTGTAGCGGTTCATGAAATTATTTTGCGTCTGAGGTGGAGCGCCACGCCTAACATCAGCTACCTCCTTTCTCGCACGGAACTGTGCAGACACTGGATGCCGTCTAGAGGGCATGTCAAGGGGGTTCCATCATAGTGTGATAGTTACCGAGCTAATCTCGCAGATTCATTACTAATGAATAAAAAGTAAAGTCATCAGGTGGCTTAAAGTCGGTATCAGCCTGACAGCGAGGGAGTCTATCCTCTTTTCAAAAGTGCTAGACCAAGGAGATTGTTTTTGCGTCTGAGGTGGAGCGCCACACCTACCATCGGCTCCTTGCTTTACCGCACAGATCCCTGTGCTACTCATATGCTGAGTTGGCGAGGGCCGGTATCGAACTAGGAACCTTGTGGTTTCTAGCTGAACTCTCTACCGACTGAGCTAACCCGGTCCCCATATTCCAAGATCAGGTGAAGAAATCTTCCTTACGGCGTAGTAGTTTTTTTTAATGTCGTAGTTTGTAGAGCTCAATGTGTACTCTTATTGTCAGCTGAGGATGGGAGGTACGAGACGATTAAATAGGCTATAAAGCTAAAAATCTAAATCTTCTGTTATCCTTTACTGATATTATAATATATATTATATATATATATATATAATTATGGGGGGGAGGTAGACAAACACGGGATGTTATGGAAAACTGGATGTTTATTATCGACGATGCAACGTTTCGGTCTTATTAGACCATCTTCAGGACCTGGATACAGTACTCCCTTCAATGATAGACATTCTCTTCACTAGATGGGGAGTGTCAGGAATGGTGGATGGTGGTACCACAGGTGTTGGTCTAGAAAATTGGATTTTCTAGTGAGAAGAAAATCCACTAACCACCCCCAACACCCCTCTCCCTTACTGGCGACCCTTCCGTTTTCAGCATTTTTGAAAATGTCCATCATTGAAAGCGAGTACTGTATCCAGGTCCTGAAGATAGTCTAATAAGAGACCGAAACGTTGCATCGTCGATAACAAACATCCAGTTTCCATAACATCCCGTTTGTCTACCTTTCTCCCACATACTGTCGGATTAACCTCCTCACATTTTCCCATATATATATTATATATATATATATATATATATATATAATATAAATAAGAATTTTATGATAATTACTATAATATTATTATATATATTATATATATATATATATATATATATATATATAAGAGAAAAATCACAAAAGTAAGATCTCTAAAGCGCTGAGGATATAGTGAAACTGTTCGTGCGGCCATTGGCAAGTTGTTGTGTTTGTTGTGCATGCGCCTGTACTTACACTCAGTTTTGCGCGCCGCTCGCTGTAAAACGCAGTCTTGGTTAGGCAGTCTTTCTGATGAGCTCCCGATAGACCCTACCGCTAAATGTGAAGTCTCGTTCAGTTATTTGGTTTTATAACATAAAAGGCATTACATGGTATAGGGGGGGGTCTTGAATGGATGTCTAAAACACCGAATGTGGTGTGTAGGGAGTTTGCAACGAGGAAGATATTCAACGCTTCTTCAACGACATGGCTGCGAGCTGTGTTATGGCATGGAATACAAAAACTGCCACAGCGCTTACAGGAATGCCGATTATGCTAGAATATATATATATGCAGACATCATTGACAATAAACATAAGCGTTCTTTGATTTCTAAATATTTCTGAGATGTTACCTTTCTGATTTCCCTCGTATAAATTCGAATTATATTATTCAACATTTTTTTTACTGGGGCCTCACTGGATCTCTTTGCAAGAATACGCTCATGATCTGAATGTTGTTTTAATATATATATATCAATGTTCCTTAATTTCACGACCGTTATTATCTTGCAACCCCCTCCGGTTGAAACGAGACCGTCGAAATAGTCCAAGATAAAATCCAAAAATGTAAATCCTGATTATCTAGTGTTGTTTCTCCGCCGAATTCTTATATTTTATGAGTGTCGTCACCGTAGCTAAATAATGCACCATTCCGTTTTTCTTATTAAGAAAGGGAAGAAGAAGGACATGCTATACAGTAAAAAATATAATAAGAAAGAAAGAAAGAAAGGGAGTAGGGGAAAGATAGAAAAAGGAGGTGAGCGCGAGGAACGATAACGCTAATCTGTTTCAATCGAACATAATGAAAAAATTAAAAGAAAGAAAACAAGAGTGAGAGAAATTTGAATCAAGATTAATATACTTTTTACATATGAAGTATTTGGCAATTGCTCTTAAGTAAACATATCACGTGTTTTATAATAAACGCGCTAGATGACCCTCAGCCATCGGCTACTTACATTGCCAACCCGACACAAAACAGGTTTATGACACAAGACGTGGTAGGTACTGCTCATTTCTGAACGCTGTGTGTATGTTCAGTTCAGTCTTTCACCCAAATTCCGTTCATGTTTCCTCTTGACGTGTCATATCATTTCTGTGGAATGAGATTACCGCAAATTGAATTTGGCGTATTGGGAGTTACAAGATTTGAAAGACGAAAAATCTCCTTAAAAACTTTTAAGTGGCTATTAAAATAGTTATAAATTCACCGAGTCTCTCCGAAAATGGCGTCTGTGATAAAACTCAAATAAATAATACATCAAACTTAATAGATAAAGATATTCTAAATTTTATATGCTGAATAATTTCATTGGGTAAAATTGCATTACCTTGCTTCTCAAGAATACATTCCACTGATATATATATTATATATATATATATATATAATATATATAATATATATAATATGTTAATGTATGAGTAGTAGCTTACCGGTGGGTACGAGTTACAATCGTTGGAAGCGCACAGTATCCAGGGTTAAGACTGAGAAAAAACAAATACAAAGTGCTCAATACAATGTTAGAGCAAACATTTATATAAAACACGCGTTCGTCTATAAAGGATAAAGTCCATTCAAACGGGCATGTATGTACCAACTGAGATTAATCGAAAACTTCGATTAATTCAATGGATGTAACCCTGAAGAATCAATCAAGAAAACTCGAGTAGGTTACTTCTATCCATTATATATATATATATATATATATATATATATATGAGAGAGAGAGAGAGAGAGAGAGAGAGAGAGAGAGAGAGAGAGGAGAGAGAGAGAGAGAGAGAGAGAGAGACGGGATTTTACGAAGAATGGGTATTTATTCTTCGTGATAATATCGACGCTATAACATTTCGATCTTCATGATCTTCTTCAGGACGTGAGATGAGTTCTTGTGTCGGAGAATTTAATTCTTTTTCTGTCGAGTATCTTTGGTCGCGAGTGGGCCCGTGTTGGTCTACATTTCTACACATACTCTCGGGTTTATTTCCTCATTTTACACACACACAGGCATAATATATATATATATATATATATTATATATATATATATATATATAATATATATATATAAAATGAAATAGAAATTAGAAGGCTATTGACAATCCAGTGGGAAAAAACGATAGTTGATAAAATTGATGTTTATTTGATAAGTTTCCTAAATTTTCGGGATAAAATCCCATCTTTTATCGTTTTACCATTGCATTGTCAATAGCCTTCTAATTTCTATTTTCTTTTCTTAAACACATACATATAATGCTTCAAGCAAACTATAAAACCCTTATATATATATATATATATATATATATATATATATATATATATATGAGAGGAAGAAGTATTACTAGTTCGGCTGTGCATTAGCCATACAAGACTTACATACTCTGTTATGCTCACGCTGGTTGATCAACCACGGCACATGACCAGTCAAACACCCTACATTGTCAAACACAAGTTTATGAGTACATTTTTAAAAATGATATTTTAAGTGTAAACACAAAAAACACCATTTCCTCAAAAACAAACATTGTAATATCTGATTTCTGAGAGATGTTTTAATTTGATAAAACATTTTCCTCTTATTCTCTATCCTACTCCTGTTTTCTCCCTTTGTCACTCACTGCCTGGTGTTCCTAAAAAAAGATCAGTCTGATCATGGACCGGTTACTTTTGGTAATATATATATATATATATTATATATATATATATATATTGAGAGAGAGAGAGAGAGAGAGAGAGAGAGAGAGAGAGAGAGAGGGAGGGGGAGTCTGGAACAATGCCAGCCTTACTAAGAAAACCAAACTACGCGTCTAAAAAGCGCGCGTTCTCAGTAATCTCCCCTACAGTAGCAAAACAAAGTGTCCAACACAGACGTGCTGGAACGAGCAAACAGAACAGCATGTTCGCCATCATCTGCGAGAGTCGCCTGCGTCGGTTTGGTTATGTCAGGAGGATCGAAAAAGGTAATTTCCCCAAAGACGAATTAGTAGAAGGCACGCGAACGGTAGGGAGACCACGCCTATGCCTTTAAAGAAGTCTGCAAGAGGGACATGAAGACATGCCATATCAACACCAACACATGGGAGGTTGGTGCAGAAAACCGAGCGGCCTGGCGCCTCCTTGTCAGACAAGGGACGAGAAGGAGTGAAAAAGAGAAGAAAGAAGCCGCCACAGAGAACCAGAAGGAAGGAGAGACAACAGCAACTCCAAGCATCACTGTTTGTTTGCAATCACTGCACCAGAGATTGACATTCAAAAATTGGCCTGTTCAGCCCCTCGTTCAGATGCAGTAAAAACTCGACTACGTCATCATCTTTAGCACATGGAAGGATACCAACATTTTTGACGAGAGAGAGAGAGGAGAGAGAGAGAGAGAGAGGAGAGAGAGAGAGAGAGAGAGAGAGAGAGAGAGGGGGGGGGAATTATAGATATTTTATCACTGAATATCAGGATTATATTCTTAAAGTAATATTTAATTGTAAACAAAAAACCAAAAAAAAAACCCAAAAAACTCTCTAATATACGAAATTATCGGCGTGTTTTTTTTTTTTTAATTTAATAATATATTTTCTTCTTATCTCTTTCTTACTTCTGTTTATTCCTTTTCGCACTCACCCCTTGGTGTTCCTAAAAAAATTTAGGTCCGGTCATGGACCTGCGAACTTTTGCTAGTATTTATTTATTTATTTATTGAGTGAGAGAGAGAGAGAGAGAGAGAGAGAGAGAGAGAGAGAAGAAGAGAGAGAGAGAGAGAGAGAGAGAGAGAGAGAGAGATCGAAAACATATAATATCTATCTATCTATCTATCTATCCATCATAAACCATCATAAAATATTCATAGAACATATTCTTAACGTGATGATGAATTAATCTAAAATCAAGTGATTTAATTGGAACATTTTTATCATGCGACGTTGATTTTATCGTATGATCAGAAGCATCAGATTAAACGAAATTGTAATCGATACAGATAAATATCAATTGAAGAGAGAGAGAGAGAGGAGAGGAGAGAGAAGAGAGAGAGAGAGAGAGAGAACGCACAGGGTTTAAAGGTTCGAAAATCACTTGAAATATAGAGAATGATTGAATTTTAAGTTGGCTTTCTGATTGGGTTGATGGTAATGGATAACACATGATCGTTTCTGTCTATAGCGTAGTTTCCCTTTCCCTTTTCTCGCACTTTTGTTTTATTGCTCATTAAGAGAGAGTACCTTTATCGCCACATCCTCAGGTGACAAATCGCTTTACAATTTAATATGATTTGACATAGAGGCAAATTACAATCAACCCTTTTTTGTTTATTTCATTTTATCTATATATTACTAGCATTCTCTTCCTGTTCGTATGTAACCGTAAGCCAGCAAAAAGATTTTCTTACTTCGTTCGCTAAACACTAACTCACACGTAGACTTCATCCCTAAATTGGTTTCCTGCAATTGAAGATACTCCGCATAGTATCTCATTATCTTTAGTTAGATTCTATCAGGAATATAATGGGTACCCTACGAATTATGTATGTAAGTGTAGTTAGAGTTTGAATTAAAGTTCGGTGAAATTCAAAATTGGAGGAGGTTATATTATTGAGTTGACCCTTTAGTTGACCCCGCGGTTTCGCCAATGGAAAAACGGAAATTAAGTTTAGTTAGTTAGATTTTTGCCAACATCTCTCCGCGCGGTTGAGGACCTTTCGGGCTTTGGGATTTTTAATGAAGAAAACAAAAAAGTATTGCTTAATCATTATTACCAGAAACTGAGCAGACGCCCCAGTCTAGAAGAAGGAAGAAATAAGCCCAGTGAAAATGGCCAACGACGGAGTAGACTAAGTAAGAACCCATTTTTTCTCCTCTCGCCATTTATATACCCGATATGAAGTGCGTATTCGCTGGCATGACAAAATGCCCAACACATGTGATGGAACGAGCAAACATGAACAATATGTTCACCATAATCTGTAAGAGACGCCTGCGCAGGCCTGGTCATGTCAGGAGGATGGACAATGGCCGCATCCCCAAAGACCTACTGTATGGCGAATTAATAGAAGGAACCCAACCGGTAGGGAGACCATGCCAACGCTTAAAATACGTCTGCAAGAAGGATATAAAGAGGTGCCACATCAATACCAACAAATGAAAGGTTGGTGCAGAAAACCGAGCGGCCTGTCAGACAAGGCACGAAAAGGAGTGAAAAAGAGGGGAAAGGGGGTGAAAAGAGAGCCAGAAGGAAGGAGAGACAACAGCAACTCCACCAAGCATCACTGTTTGTATGCAGTCACTGCACCAGAGATTGCCATTAAAAAATTGGTCTGTTCAGCCACTCGTGCAGATGCAGTAAAAAAAAATGGACACTACGCCATCGTCTTGAGCAGATGGAAGGATGCCAACAACTACTATGAAGTGCGTATATAACATATTTATCCTTTTATCCATAACTAAATGTTCGCACCTATCCGATAGGGCAATAGAATACGTCGACTGCACATCTGCAGAGGGGTAAAATCCCTCCAATGATACCCTTGTTGGCCGTTGTTGACGAACCAATGATGCTTAAAGACGGAATATGTGGCTGAACAGTCTATGATATGCAACACTCCACTTTTTCGCTTACTTAGGCTAGACAGGCGTTGAGATGATAACGGTCGTACAATTAAGGACGAGTATTGATATATAACAATTATCATAATCTTCGCCGTTATACTAAGAAAATATAATTAATAAAAAGTATAATTTTAATTCTTCACATTTCCCTCCCTTCACACCTTCTCTTTTTAGTCATCCTCCTCCACAGCATCTCCCTTTCTACGTTCTTCTTGTAACCCTCTTCTATTTTCTCATAACCAACTAAGTCCTATCTATCTATCTTTAATCAATATACTGGGCTCTTTAACCTTGGTATGGCAACTGGAGAAAGACACTCCGAATTCAAATCTTTTAAAATCCGCTTAAAAATTGACCTTCTACCACATCCTACTCGTGTGGAGGGTAAATATGTACACATCTATATATTAATACTCGTGTTCCTTATTTGTACGGCTGTTATCATCTTGAAACACCCTCAAATGAATATGTAAATAATGTACACATCTATATATTAATTACTCGTGTTCATTATTTTTAAGACCGTTATCATCTAGCAACACCCTCAAATGAAACCGTCCAAATCGTCCAAGATGAATTGCAAAAATGTAAATCCTGATTATATGGTGTTAGTTATCGGCCGAATTTTTATTTCCTATGAGTACCGGCACCTCAGCTAAATAATTAACCATACCGTTTTTATTATATAAGAAAGAAAGAGAAGAAAGAGATAGAAAGAGGAGGTGAGCGCGCGGAAGTGAATACAGTAATCTGTTTCAATCGAATAACATAAATGAAAGAGGAAAAGAAGGACAGAATTAAAAAAAATAAAAGAGGAGAGAGAGAGAGAGAGAGGAGAAGAGAGAGAGAGAGAGAGAGAGAAGAGAGAGAGAGAGAGAGAGTTAAATCAAGATTATTATGCTTTTACATATTGAACTAATTTAACAATAGCTCTTAAGTAAACATATCAAACGTTGTAATAATTAAATTTAATACTTTCTGCTGCAGCGTAAATTCAGAGTAGCAAATAGAATGCTGGCAGTTTTGCATTTTGGTCCGCTACACTTTTTTTACAAATTAGTGTTTGCTCGTCCCTGAAAAATAATAAGAATCAAACTTTCTAAACTGTTATCTCGAATGCATTAGCTAAGGTTTTATATAATACAAACAATTCTTTAACATCTTTATATAGCTAATCACAGCCTCAGGAATTTCCTTCTAAGCTAAATAGTATTCTCTTGTGGTATATAAACACATTCCCTGTGGAGACAATGATTTTAAACTTAAGTCTTGTAAGGATCAAATAGATTATTAGCCCTGTTGATTTGACATTATTAAATCGACAGGAAAAAGAATCTCCGATGGGAAAATCTGTCAGTAAATATAAATTTTGGCTCAACAAGATGTCAAGCGTCCGTTATTAACTTTAAAATATCTTCATTGGATTGTGAGGAAGTCTTCATAGTATGGTTAGTGTTGGCATCCACCCGTCTGCTAAAGACGATGGTGTAGTGTTCATTTTTTTTACCTGCATTTGCAGAGTAGCTGAATAGGCCATTTTAGAATGGCTATCTCTGGTGCATTGACCGTAAACAAACAGCGATGTCTGCGGAGGGCTGCTAGTTGTCTTCTACC
Organism: Doryteuthis pealeii; assembly: GCA_023376005.1. Classification (NCBI taxonomy): domain Eukaryota; kingdom Metazoa; phylum Mollusca; class Cephalopoda; order Myopsida; family Loliginidae; genus Doryteuthis; species Doryteuthis pealeii. The sequence continues at coordinate 106,038,977 of CM042145.1, forward strand.
CTTCCGTCTGGCTCTGTCTTTTCTATGGGGCTTCTTCCCCTCATTTCTATCCCTTTTCATGCCTTGTTTGATAGAGGCTCGCGTAACATTTTAGCTTATATAGTTTATGAAAGATCAAGATATTTATGTTAATACGCAGCTTCATAATAGTTATTGACATCCTTCCGTCTGCTGAACGCGAATAGCGTAGTGTTCATATTGTTGTTTAAACTGCGCACTCTGCAGGAGTGGCTGAACAGGCCAATTTTTAAATGGCAATCCCTGGTGCAGTGACCGTATACAACAGCGATGCTTGTGAGATTGCTGGTCGCTCCTCTCCCTTCCGTCTGGCTCTCTTTTCTGTGGCCGGCTCTCTTTCCTGCTCTTTTCACCCCTTTTCGTGTCCTTGTTTGAACAAGGGGCTCCCAGCAGGCCCTTGGTGGTGGTTCTGCCAGTACGCAACCCTCCCCTATGTGTTTGTTTGACTTTAGCGTGGTATTGTGGTGCATATCATCTCAGCCCTGATCCATTCTTGTATATGTCTTTAAAGCGGTAGGCAGGTGTGGAGATCTCACTCGGGGTGACGATATCGACACTCTATTTCTTCCACATCATCATCACAGTAACTTCTCGTAGGGAGACAGAGCTCCGTCATTTAAGCTACCACACCATACTCTATATGCAGGAGCATCGTCGGGCCTCCTCGCCGAGAATATATTGGAGGCACGAATAATGCTGTTCATACATCTTTCTTCTTCTCGTGTCCCCATGACCTGAGTGTGTGGTTAGTGTAATTCTTGTTGGACCTTGGTCTGTCTTTATAGCCACAGCCTGTTAACGATGCGGTAGGATGCGGCGTGCGTGCATATAAACGTTGGCGAGACTTTATAGGTGCAATAACAACAACAGCTATAAATAATAACTACCTCGCTGAACTCGAGTATGAATATACCCCAAGTCCACTTGTAATCTATTCCAACAATTATTCTAATATATGAATCTGATAATTAATCATAAATTATACAATTAACTTTTATATGGAAGCTTGTGTGTGTGTGTGTAACCGAATTATACATCTTGCTCTAGTCACAATGTATTATTTACGTACATTCTCATGATTTTATTATTATCTAATCAATTAGAATCAAATTTTGTTCAAAATATAATACTGTTGGCTCGCTTTACATATTAATACTTGCAATTGTATTTATATAGACAATCAAATAGCGCTTTTCAAAGTGTGAATCGAGAAGGATGATACATATTGATATTTAAAAATTGGATTTTAAATAAATATGTGCTTGGTATTTAATTGATTTCTAATTGTTTGGTTTTATTCCGTAATGAATAACAAACTCTCGTGAATAAATCTTTTTTTAAAAATCCACTAACAAGAAGAAAAACTGCAATATTTTTTCTTTAAATTCCCTAATTTAATCTAAGGTCAATTGAGTTAGGAAAATTTAACATGATACAGGGGATGATGAAGGTAGTTTAGTTGTTCTATTTTTCGATTATACCTCCTGTTTCAATATTTTTTATCTGCATTCTGCATTTAGTTTCATTAGTCTTCTAAATTTGATATAAATTTTATTAGCATTAAAACTTAATACTTGTACGCCGGAAGGTGCAGATATTTGCTAGATTTTTAATGGATAGATTAAATTGGAGTCTCGAACTCGAACTCATTCCCAGTTTGCAGAAAATGAAGAGACGCAAAATTAATGCAACATCATTCGCTAAGGGTATAAAAAGATACTAAGCAGTGGTTGGTTGGTTGTTGTGCGGTTTTAACGAGCATATCGAACCCATTGGTTATCTTATGCAGCTAACCCAAAGATGTATTTGTTATATTATATGGACATTTTGTATTGGGGTATTCCAATTTTCCAAACAACCAAAATATTCCCTGTTTCTATTTCCGCCAATAGATGGGACCGCTAACGCGCGTACCTACTGCCTTATGGGCAACCCACAACCCTACTTTTTAAAATCCATAACTCTGGGTCGGAGTTGACCTGCTATTTCCGTATTACCCGTGCGACAGAACTAGTTTCAGACTTGGGCAAGATGAAGGTCAACGCATTCTAGGACAAGGCTGTTTTGATCGTCATAACGGTTGTTCACGAATACAGTCCTGTTAAGGGACCTGTATCCTCAGGACGCCTATAACTGCCAATTCCGATAGCTCATATATGAGTCATAAAAGTAGTTAGGGAAGGCTTCGTGTGGGCAATAAAGGGCCATTGGCGGTTTAAGTGACACGGATACATAAGGCATTAGACCTCTTAGCCACTGCGCTTCTAGCACAGATGGTTGGGTTTGTCATAAGGGCATAGGGTTGGGACATCACATAGCGGCTATAGATTGAACGGGACAAGCCATTGATCGGTGGGGCCTCTCCCAACCACCCCATTTGCCCTAAAGTAAGGCTTAAGGGGTGTGTTGCATGTTGTGGCTGCTCATCACCCGGATTCCATCTTTAACCGATCACCGGGCACCCCCGCCCAACCGTTTATTGGGGAGGTGACACCTCGCCTGTTGAGGTGGCAGTCGGATTTAATTTCTCTAAAGACCGCAACCGATAGGTCAGAAAGAAACGTTTTTTTTTTTTCCCGAGTAGATCTTTATTTTTATTTTCTAAATTGAAATCTTCGACATTGAACTCACTCGGACTGTGCAGGAAATGAAGGACGCAAATTAATGATATTCTTCGCCGAAGAAATACAATCATTGGATGTATAGAGAGAATAAATGGTCTCTATATTAATCTCCGTTATTTATTTGCCTTCTCATTACTACCAGTATATATTCCCATAAATTCTATACCTCCCTCTACAAAGAAATATTCCCCATTGGGTGGTCAACGCCTCCAGTTCATACACTTTCCGTAAACAATGCGTGCACAAGGTAATCCCTAAGAGTAAGGTTTTGGGGCGCAGAGAAATTCGTGGCGACTTATTGGCAACTTGTTGCACTTGTGCATGCACATGTGCCTGCCCCTGAGCGCGTTTGGTTTGTTGCTGAGTCGGTTCTGACGGAAGCTCCCCGATGACGCTACCGTCAAGTCAACTTTATGGAAGTGGCAGCCCCTTCATGTTGCACGAATGTTTTAATAGCAAATTCCAAGAATTTTTTCTGGCAAGCTATAACACTCGAGTTTCCTTTTTGTTGGCTATCTAATTTTTAACAAAGAGGAAAGTGTAAAAGTTAATTTTGTTCGTTAAAAATGAGTTTAGTTAAAATGGTAAATCAAAATATTGGTATCATTCTGATTTTACTTATGTTTGATTTATAGATGAAATGCAGAGGTCACTGCAGCCTAGCTAAGGTGATATGTTTATCCAAGCTATCAAAATCAGAATGTCGCCTTGTTTGGGACTGGTCGATTAGCATCGGCGACCTCCTTGTCACGATGACAAAATAGCTACAATTTTTTCTTATAAAAAAGCGGTCTAATTTGTATAATTCAGTCAGACACAGGATTGTCAGAAATGAGATTCTTCAGCAATTGCTGAAACAAGAAAAGTTGCCATTAGAAGAAATATACCTTGCTCACTAAGGAAACTCCGATAATAGTTCCACATTTGCTGAACCACTCAATGGTAAATTAGTATGAACTAACCGCTAGACAAAGCTCTCGCCGTGTCTTTTCTGCTCCGACCTAGCATATAAAACATATTCACCTCCATTATAAATGAATAAACCGTTTGTTATTGTTAACGGGTGTTGTCTCGTTTTGGAGTTGCTAGCAAGCACAAGTAGCTTATTTTACTAATCTCCTCGACCGGCTCCAAAGCGTCTCCGACCAGATTGCATGATCCAATCTGGGATCAAGGAACATGACGTGAGCAGCATTGAGGCATTGAAAGAGCAGCTACCGGAGACACATGTGGAGTCAAGAACATAGTCATCTTATCAGCACCGCAATTGACATAGGACCACAAAGGGGCTTTCTTAGGCATCCGTAGCATATGACCAAAACATGGTCCATCGCAGTTACATCACTCGTGTTGATCGTGTTTGCAGCCGTTCCCTTGTACTGAGCTCATGTAGACCAGAATCGGCTACCCGGCGTTGCCTGGTAGAGGGGGGGTAATAAAATATCAGTCTCGCAGATCCATTGATTGTTTTGCACTACATAATTGATTTATGGTTTAATCACGAGTCGCACCAATGACATTGCCCTATTTCTTACTCTTTAACCCATACTCTTTATATATCTTCCCAGATAAATAAAACTTTATTTTTTCTTTTATTGCACAAAAAGAATCTCGTGGTGATGTAAGAGCTTTTTATATGATGGCATGATAAAGTTGCAATTCCATTCTCCAATATTCATCGTATATTTTTTCATGTCTTTTATAACATTATGCTTACAATTGTTATAGTTAAATAGGAACTCAAAGAATCACTATAGTACCAGGTAAGATATTTTAGAGAATGTTCAAATTATAATGTAGGCTTATATTAAAATCAACATCCCTTCATTTATTCTAGCTGAGTTCATATTTGTGGTCTTCTTGATCCATTGATAATAGAAAATAACGGCTAACAAGACAATATCTGCAATGTTTTAACTAACGTATACAATCTAATGAGATAGAATGCAGCTTGTCTAAGCTGTTAGGGGGGGATGGGTTTATACTTTCACTTTAACTGTTATTTCAATTCTTTATTTCATTTTATTGAATATTAAATTGATAAACTTCTCTGGGATTGAATTATAGATTTTTAAGCATTTATATGCAAAATGTTGCAAATACAAGGATTTTTGGAGCGGCTTTATATTAGTACGATCTTTAAAACGAATGGCTCCGAAATTGGTGGAGTTAGAACCTACTTGTTGGTGTCCCATTATACCAATACCAATCTTTCCTGCTTGAATCATCTTTGATATTAATTGAAAATCGACCACCCTAATAGATAGGTTTGGGTTGGTTGTTGGATTTTTTGGGCATGTCAACACGTGTCATTTTATGTCGAAGACGTTTTGTTTTTTTATTCTTGAGAGGTACTCCATTATTTAAAATATCAGGTACTACCACCCAGACCAGGGAGTGACAGGGAAGAAGAGCTATCCACATTCCCAAGCGTTCGAGAACTGGAAACTTCACCATCAGTTTAGCAATCATACCAGGACAAGTAAGAACTAGCCACTGCCTCAGCAGATATATAATAAAAGGGTTGGGCTTGCTATAAGGGCAATAAGGTTGGGAACAATCAAATGGGTAAGTACGGGATTAATTCAAATAGGTTGCAAACTGCGGAGCGCCAAGAAACTGTTCGTGCGGACTATTGACAACACTTTTGTGCAGTCCTGTGCTTGTCCTGTGTGCATTTCGCTGCTAAGCTCAGTCTTTGTTTGGCAGTCATTCTCACGGAGATCCCGATTAACGCAAACCCTAAACTGTGAAGTTCAACACGAGTTATTCGATTTTTGAATGCTGTATTTCAATAATTAGGAAAGTCCCCAAATGCGTGCTGGCTACTGCGACATTGTAAAGCGAGTTCGAACTCCAGTCGCGCTATTAGGCGTCACTTTTCGGAATAATACCATTGGTAAAGGTATGAACCCCTTGATTCCCCTCGCTAAATCAGCCAGAGTAGCCCCCCCCCCCCCCTCCCCCCCCCCTCCCCCCCCCCGCCCCCCCCCCCCCCCCCCCCCCCCCCCCCCCCACCCCCCCCCCCCCCCCCCCCCCCCCCCCCCCCCCCCCCCCCCCCCCCCCCCCCCCCCCCCCCCCCCCCCCGCCCCCCTCCCCCCCCCCCCCCCCCCCCCCCCAGCTTGGATTTGTGTTGTAAAGTTGGGGAGCTGATGGTAATGTGGCCTTTCCCAATTCAAGATGAAAAAACAATCTACGCTAGCAAAAAAAGGGAGCCCCAATATTGCACCAATCTTGTTCTTCTAAAAAGATAGATTTGGCATTTAATAGCTCATGAAACTTTGATATAACATTAAACAAAGAAACCAAAAACATCAAACATTGAAGATTGTATCAAGAATAGAAGCAATACAAAGAAATAAATATATAATAGCTTACTTCAATTTAAACATAGAATAATGTATGAATAGTTAACTTCAGTTAAAACATAGAAATTAATTTGAAAGCAATATAGATTTATAACTTGAAAAAACTATACTTGGAAAATGTCATAATCTTTGTTGATTTTTGAATATTAGGGGATTTAAAGTTATCATAGCAAATACATAAAACGGTTTGATATTTAACATACTCACAAAGAAAGTAAATTCCATTTGTATTTACTATATATATTATATATTTATTATATATATATATATATAAATATATCAACTCCTCCGCAGGGCGAGCAGAATGTGACACAAAGTTAATTTCTTAGTGGAGTTCAACAGGTTGAATTCAGATTTCCTTCTCCTAGACCAATTGCATAACCATGGTTAAGCGCCCGGTCTGCTTACTATTTATCCATACTGGAGGGAGATTAGATCATTACCTTTCCCAAGGGTAATTAGCGATAAGTGAAAATGCAATCTAACCACATCCAGGATTTGAATTCGGGACGCACGAGTCCATTTCCATGATTTAACTATTTACACCATGGCACTCCAATATATAATATATATTATATATATATTATATATATATATAATATTATATATATTATATATATAAGGTAATGAATAAAAAGGACTTAGGGATTTTAGCATTAAAGTCTATTTCAGTGGAGCTTAACAAAGTGTCTAACTCTCACCGACTCATCAGATGCGAATGAACCTAATTCGCACCTGATGAGTCGGGGAGTTAGACAGCTTTGTCTAAGCTCCTGAAAAAATAGACTAATAATGCTAAATCCTAAGTCCTTTGTTATTTCTTTATATATATTTGCCTCTGTGACTCTAAGCATTAGAGCAACATTGAGCTCTCAACTGCGACATGTTTTTTAAAAATAAAAACTCTTGTGTCGTAAGGAAGTTTTCTTCTCTGGACTTTTGGATTATATATAATATATATATAATATATATATTATATATATATATATGGTGTGTGTGTGTGTGTTGTGTAGTGCGTGTGTATTAGGGGAAGTGTCATATTATGATAAATTCTGGATTCTTTGGAGATTCAGAAAGTTAATACAAGCATTTGGCAAGTTGGTAAAATAGGTTCTGTCAGACAGAGGTATAATTAAACATTAAAGAATTAATGTTTACTAGACTTGTAATCTTTGACTGTCTTGTAAATATGAAACGATATAGTCAGACAATATTACAGATGCTCAGAGGTTCATCAGAATTGTTTGAGAAGAATCTTAAGAATCCTCGCCGGATTGTCTTGATACTGAACATTTTGGAGAAATTGGCGGTTTGAGTAAGACGCGCTTGATTAATCAGAATCAAATGCGTTGGGGCAGGACTCCCT
>CM042145.1:106046452-106061452 GCA_023376005.1 Doryteuthis pealeii
AAAGAGATAACTGCGAGTGATGGTACATGTAGGGTTAAAATGTTGTTCAAAAATAATTCGTATGATAGGACCGCTGTGCAAAAAAGAAACATCTCTTAGAAGACACACTACTGAATAAACTATAGATATGAACGGACAATGAATGCGATTGCTTTAACGTCAGGAGTGCATAAAAATAACCGTAGATGGGTTGAAATGCCAATTGAAATTAAAATCAAATGAATCAATCATCAAATTAGACTTGTATTTGTATTCGTCATTGACTGCCAGATCCACTGTGACCTGGAGTGGGTAGTACTGTTGGGGTTCCTATCTATGCGTTAAAAAGAGACAATACATGAGTTTAATAAAATTGTTTGAAAAATTGGTTTAATTAACTTGAGTCACCTAATCAAGAAATGAATAAAACAAAAATGTTTTTCGGCCATGTACAATGAGCCCACTATAGGGTAGACATCCGTTAAAACCAACCAAGCCAACCAAGCCAACACCTCTTTTCTTATCCAGACCTTTTCATCAGTGTAATCCGGATTATAAATCTTTACAATCTGACTCCAATAATAAGACACCGACATTTATAGAATTTCGATACACTTACATGTCCATGTCAAGTATTGGGTTGTGAGCCTTTAATCAAGTGGTCTTGCATCTTTTTTTTAATCATCTACTATTGTCTGGTAAGAGGACTGTAGTATTGTGTCAATAAGATGAAATTGAAAACAACAAAAGTAGTCTTCATATCAAGCAAGTACAAATGCGACAGACCTCGGATGTCTCTGCTGAATTTCCGATGTGAGGAATTATGATAATATCAACCACCTACAGGTCGTGTTTTAAGCTACTGTCAAGCAGCAAGCCCGAATGAAGGAGCTTTTTGGCTCCAGTAGAAATGGATTTGAATGAATCTGCTATCCTGAATTCATACGCTTAATCTTTCATGAGGGTTTTTTTTTTAATTAAGTGAGTGTTGTGCTTAATATAAGAGTTTAACTTCCGAGCAATATGTTTGCAATAGAAGAATGTAAGCACAGCGCGATAAAAAGTGTTTAAAAATAAATTGATGCTAAACGAAAAAAATTGTTGAAATAGAAATAGTTGGTTCGTTGGTTAACGGCATATAAAACTTGTCCGGATATGTAGTGCGCAAAACTTGTTATATATACTAGCAAATGATATGCACACCCCCGGTTGCAATAGTTTAAGTTTAATGTAATGAAATATCGTATTAAATAGAATCACCATGAACTAAATAAGAATGCGCAGATAAAAAGACTTTGAAACACAGGGTAGTTATAAAATATGCGAAAAAATAGAACAATGAAACTTACTCTTCCATCATCCCGTCTTTCAATGTATATTTTTTCTAATTTAAGTATTTAGTTTAAAAGAGGAAAGTAAAGAATGGTTATTTTTTTTGTTAAGGGATGTCAATCTAAGATTTATTGAAGAGATTTTGCTTATTATTGATAAAATAAAACCAACAGTTAGAAATCAATAATCTGAACACATATTTATTAAAATCACATTTTACTATCAATACAAATGACTTTCCCGTTCACACTGAAACCGCTATTTTGGTTGTATAAGTAAATATAATTTGCATGTTATTGTAATTAGATATGGTCAGACAGTGCTTCGGCCTCTGGACCGATTGGCTATAATTAATGGCGTCGATCCAGGGGCCATTCCCCCCAGTGCAAGCACCTGCCCCCGTTGATTTAAAGGGCGAGGGCTGGTTTTAATTGCCCAGCGCCTGAGGCGCCCCCTTGAGGGGAATGCCGACGGGATCGATGTCAATTTTCACCCGCCACCCCATGAGCTTCGGCGTTGTGGGTGGGTCCCAATAAATAGCGCCTTGTGCCTGACCCGTACAAGTGGGTACGGTGGAAAATATCAATGTGATATGGTCAACAGCCTTATGATGGTAAAACAATTTTATTAATAATTGAGGTTTAAATACAAATAAAATCATGGAGAATGTGATGTCAATAACTAAGAGAATTGTGACTTGAGTAGGAATATAGTTTCGGTTACAGACAGAAAAACACACAATCTCCATTATAATAAGATATAAGTATATATATATAATATAATATAATATATATATATATATATATTATATATATTCCACCCAAACATTAAAAGGTTGGCCAGAAAATTAGAAAAGGTCAAAAATAAAATTGTTAGAAAAAGGAGATGTGCCTTTTGTTTAAATTCTACACACACACACACACATTCAACACACACACATTATATATATATATATATAAATATGATGTGTGTTGTGTGTGTGTGTGTGTGTTGTTGTGTGTGTTTGTTGTTTTTGCCACCCCTACGCAAGAACAAGATGCGACACAAGGAAAACTTTTAAGCAAAGTTTTAATAGATTTGAATTCGAACTTTACCCTCTCCTAGACTGGTTACCTAGCAAGGTTAAAGAACACTGCTATTTTGTTGCATATATACTTACAATTGCATGTTATTTGTATGTAGATATAGTCAACTGTATTAATAATATAAAACAATTTTATTAATAATTGAGGTTTAAATAAAAAGAAAATCATCGAGAATGTGACGTAAATAACTAAGGGAATTGAGATTTGAGTAGCAATATAGTTTCGGTTACAGATTGAAAAACACTCAATCTCCATTATAATAAGATTGTATAAACAAATTTGTTGAAATGATTTTTCTTAATTGTGTATAGATTAGAGGAAATAACTTTTTGAATTAATAAACTGGTTGTTATATTAGATTTTCAGTAACTTCATAGTATCAATAAACTGGTAGAAATAATTTTCATTAATTTCGAGATAGTTTGTAGTAAATATTTTATCCGGTTTGGTTTTATTAACTTGTAAAAATAATTGTTACAGTCTCATTTTCTTCATGATTAATAAACTGGTAGAAATAATTTTCACGTTAAATCTAACATTAATTTCATGCCTGTCAATAAACTGGCAGATATAATACATATCAACTGAAAATTAATCCATATTTAACTATTATTTTACCAAATTCTTTTTAATTAAAAATAAAAACAGGGTTTCTGCCATGTAATATTTAGAAGATGTCTACGTTATACTGTCAAGTAAAAAATATATAATAATATTCAGTTTAAGATAACCAAAGAGACAGTCCCGTTTAACTTTTACGTATTGAAAGGCAAAAAAAAAAAACCCAATCAGCCCGTTCAGCAGGCTTTATAATACCTTCTAAAAAAAACACTAAACTGTATCTGGTGGTGAGGTCCAGTTCTAAATAACTGATGGAGTGTCAACATGCAGTTTTAGTGACTACCATGTGTTACATATAATTGGATCCCTATTACTCTTCTTAAGGTAGTATAAGAATCCTTATGGCGATCAGTACAGCTGATGGCCCTGAGAGTGAGTGACAATGCTTGACCTCACTCTCACCTTGCTTTCTGGGAATAGAAATCGTGAGAACGGAACCCCGAATAGAAAGCCCTTTCCGGTTTAAGGTGGGCAACTCAAGTAAGTCAGTTGCAGTAGTTAGTTGCAGTTAGTCAGGTTGCAGTAGTTAGTTGCAGTAAGTCAGTTGCAGAGTTAGAAAGCTAGCAGAGATGTACCTCTCAGCACGCAGTTGTCTGGCCTGGGGTTCCAGAAAAAATAACATCAAAGGTAAATCGAGAGTCTGTTGTTGTTACTAAAAGCTAACAATGACACAGGCTTCTGATAGAGAAATGGTCCCCAGCAGAACCAACACGGAATCCCAGATAAAGAAAGACCAGACGAGACCTTGTAGAAAGTATACCAGACCATTAGAAAGATAGAAGACAGAAGACCAGACGATCAGAGAACGGCCGGAATATAGACCAGAGTAAGACGTAACGAATATATCTATATGGAACCGGACGGAACGGCCCACGCAACACATGGACGCTCCCTATTTGGTGAGTCGTTCCTCTATGCAGGGGTTCCAGCCATCTTTATTCTAAGCACCACCTACGGGGCGAGACAGATCAATATACCAGTTGGTTTAATGGTATATCAGCCTTCGTGGGGATTTAAGCCAAAGCCACCCTTAGAAAAAAACATAAGTGGTAAATTTAAACCAGTAGATGTGGTGAAGGGTTTTATAACTTTCTCAAAAGGTATTAGTCCAAAAGTTAATATAATAGCGTGGCAGGGGCTCGAACTCACTTACCAATGATTCGAGACGCACAGTTTGGGTCGTTAGCACATAGGGACTCTTCTCAAGCCGGATAAGGTGCTGGCTCAAACTACATGGTAAAAAGAATAATGATGAAGATAATATGTAATTTAAGGATAACATTGACGTTAAATCAATTTACTTTAAGTACAATTCCATCTTCACAATCACTTTATTGGATTAAAATGTTTAACTTGCGGACCTGTGGGATATATCAGAGTATGAAATACTTAAAATCATTATAACGTTTGGTAAGTTACTTTAATAACTATATGCAATGTAGTTTTAATATGGTAAATAAGTATAAAAAATCTTGAATGTTAACTGTCTTCTACCTATTTTTCTTCTTCCTTCTTTTCCATCTTTCATTATGATCGATTAATAGATTAGTATTATAATTTCGCGCGCTCAGCCCTCACTCTATATTCCCCTACTGCTCTTCTTTCTTTCCTTATATTTTTTCTGTGAAGCATGTTTTTTTCTTTCCTTATTCTTCTTTTATAATAAAAAGGGAATGGTCGGTTATTTACTGAGATGAATAACACTCATAACAAAAAAAAAATCGTGGATAAGCAACACCGATAATCAGGATTTAAATATTTCCATTCATCTTGGACGATTGGACGCGTTCTCATTTTTAACGCAGAAGGTGTTGCAAAAATGATAACGTTCGTAACAATTAAGGAACCTGAAGTTATTAATATATAATACCTTGGTTTAATCATACACAAATAATAATTAAGTGGTTGTTAAATATGGTAGAGATTACTGATACTGTTACTGAGGGTGCATTCCACCCTGAGTGGTTGAATCCGGATCCAAACTCAAAGCGAATTCACCGTATGTCCGAATGAAGCAGGACCGTTCTCAGACTCAACGCAATTGAAATAAATCAGAGTAGCCATTTTCCCCCGGTTTTTTTTCCATCGACGAACTCCATAAAGGCCTTGAACCCAAGATCAGAGCCTGGGTAATGCTGCCTTGATCCTTTGAAGCCACGTTTATTTGACCACTTGGCGTTTCTTCATCTTGAAGATGTAATGGTCATCGATTCACGGAATGGTGTCACGCGTGTCGACATAGATCACGACCGAGCCAGCGGAAGACGTATCCCAAGAAAGAACTGCCAGGGTGAGGGAAAGATCTGGGTGGAGATGACATTGCGAACGAGTCGACACGGAAATGGCGGCGATGGCAATAATTTTGCAGTCCCTATCCCCCACTAAATATAGCGTAGAGTTATCTCCCCTATACGTAAAAGTGTCGGAAAAGTATATTCAAAACATTTAGAATTGATGAAAAAAAATCTTAAAGTTCTTATTCTATAATACCCTTTTGTGAATGTACATAAGAGTTTGCTTGAAAGAAAACATTCTCAACATCAATGATTCCTCAAAGCGCGTGCACATCGAACGCTGGAGTTCCCTGTAAACATTATTTCTGGATCCATAGCAAAAAATATAGAATTTTGGGTCCACGGTGATATTTATGGGTAGCGTAGTAGCAATTCTACTTCAGAACTAATTCTTATTACTGAGAATTAAAATTTCTACAGTAATCTAGCGATATTAAAATATCAAAAAATAGAGCCCGATGCATTTTTTATTGGCAATTCAAGTGGAAAGAAATACATACATTTAACTGGGTGAAATATAAAAAAATCGTTACATATCAACCACAGCGATCTCATTGAATAAATTGTATTATTCTTACGTTATTCACTTGGCCCAATTTTAAAATTGTATGTTATGAATTATTTTCTGTGTACATAGAATGCTCTATAGAATTAATTGTCAGTGATAAATTATTTATGTTCAATAAAATAGGGATGCCTGTTGGTCGTGCGGTGCAGCCCAGAATGCTGTAAGGACCGACCTGGTGGCTGAGCAGTCTCATGACGATGCAACACTCCACCTTTGCTCCTACTTAGGCGAGAACGGGATAAGTCAGAGATTCCCTCGCCATTCAGTCAACTGGTCATAATTCAGCTCTACGACTAATATGATTGTCCCAACCTATTGCCCGTATGGCAAGCCCGAACTCTGTTTTATCATATGATATGCTAGAATCGCGGTGCTGAGGGTTCTTGGTGTCCTGGTATGACGTTACACTTATCAGATGGTGAAGTTCTCAATTCTGGAGCCCTGGGAATGTGGAGTCTCTTCTATCGCCATACTGCCAATGTCCACTTCTGACTATGAGCGATAGTAGTTTAGGGTCCCGAGTCTATAGAAGTTAAATAGAAGAAAATGAGTTTTAAAAAACGTGTTAAAAATTGAGTTTGAACCTTTTTGAATATCCAACAAAGAATGAATAGACAAAACATCTTCGGCATAGAAATACCCCAACAAGGGTCGACATGCCGTAAAACACACCAGCGCAACCATCCAATAACCAAACCCAATCAACACGTCTACATAATGTTTGACGGATAAAAGATTTCCAGGGAATAAAGCCTGATTAGAATTGGTAGCGCGACGCTTTAGACCTTGGCCACATGAACCTAATTCAATACAATCGTGCATGTGTCAGCGTTGACACGTAAAAACACACGAACAGGTGAAACGAGTTCGACTGCAGTGAAGAAATGACGACTACCGCGGAACGAGATGGGGAGAGAAAAGTTCGGGGATTTCACGACTGTCAGGGATGTTCCGGCTATTGACTATTCGCAATTTCAAATCGATCACGTCTCCTGCTGGTTGTTTGCAATCGACAGGTCGAAAGTCCATTACACCCAGGTGCGTATCCCTGTGAACACTTACTTCATCGGAGCTAAAACATTTGGTGAAGAAAAATTTAGAGCGGGTGGACGAATTAAGGGGAAACGACACAACACGAACGATGTTTTGATAATTCAAGAAAGACTTTCCGGATTGTATTTGACAAATTAAAATGTACATTGTGTTGGTTGGTTGGTTGTTTGGTTGGATTTTCCGACTGTTCAACCCATTGTTCATTTTATGGCCGATTGATGGTTTCCGTTAATTCATTCTCTGATGGGTACTAATTTGTTTTAAACACATGTCTATCAACCCATACATGAAACCCTAACAGATACGTACAACTCAGGTCATAGTGAACCTGGGAGCAATGGTGCTCCAAAAAAATTTTTCCCCCACAGACTTCCAGAACGGAACCTCATCATCAAAAGAGTTTAACGTTATTCCCAGACAGTGAAGATCCCTCAGTCAGCACTCCTGCACAACTATATGAATAAAAAGGGTTGGGACGTGCCATAAGAAAATGAGGTTGGGCTGATGTAACCGGCCGATTGATCGGAGAGGGCTTCCAACCGCTCGTGCTAAGCCTAAGTAAGGGCCTTAAGTGGAGGGTCATGCTGGTCATCAGCCAGAATTCCAACCGTAAGAATCACGGGGTCGCCACCCACGGCCAACAGATGGGTCTCATTGGGGAGGGTCTAACCCATTCTGCAGAGGTGTATTCATAAAAGGCCCCAGCCGACAAATCAAAAAAACACTTGAATATATATACGAGATTTCCATCGTTCTTTTTAAACAAACGAGAGCAGTAGGAAAAAGAATGTTATGGGGAAATGGTGAGAGGAGAATTAGCGGAGATTATAGGCATTTGAGAATAATATTGGCTGGTTTCGAAGTTGATATCACCACTTCACACCTGACGATGGCACTAGTGAGTGCAGAAAGTACTAGTATAAGAACCTTCGGTGGATTCATTCACCAATTCCACCCTGATATAAAAAGATGGCCAGACAATTGGAAAGGATAGAAAAGAAACTCCGTCAGAGAAGAATTGTCCGGTGAGTACAACACACACACACACACACACACACAACACACCACACACATATATAAATATAAATTATATAAATTATTCTATATTTGTTATTCTAAAATAACATAGAATATAATAAAATATCAAATCTTATGTTGGTAAACAAAAGGAATGTACCTGATTGGAGAAATTTAAAAAGATAGTATAATTTATATAATAATTATCTAAAATAAGATTTAATTGAAAAAAGGGATCTGTGGTGATTTGAAATTAATTTGGCTAAATAGGAAATTAATGAATTCTTCTTTTAATTTTTCCATTTTTCCTATACATTTTTATATATTTAAAAAATTTCTCATATGAATTTTATAGTTTTTCTCTACATTTTTCTATTTTAAAAAACTATTGACATCTATATTTTTTTACCTTTTCTATTTTCTATATATCTTATACATTTTTCAATTTTTTTTATTTTGTCCATACATTTCGGGATTTCTTTCTATTTTTACATACATATTTCTATTTCTTTATTACTTTTTATGAATATTTGTATTTTTCTCTACGTTTTTCTATTAATTTTCTATACATTTTCCCCTTCAATTTAATTGGATTCATGAAATTGTTTACAGCATATTTTGGAC
This sequence comes from Doryteuthis pealeii, assembly GCA_023376005.1. Classification (NCBI taxonomy): domain Eukaryota; kingdom Metazoa; phylum Mollusca; class Cephalopoda; order Myopsida; family Loliginidae; genus Doryteuthis; species Doryteuthis pealeii. The sequence continues at coordinate 106,055,026 of CM042145.1, forward strand.
AGTATTTTTAATTTCTATTTATTCAATGATCGATTTCGGCAGCTGTCTAACCCGATGTGGAGTCACGTTTGTTCATAGAATTGATATTATGATTAATTGCGAATAAATAAAATAATTTATAGTTATTGTTATGATTATGAATAAATAAAGGTTAGTGTTAAAGACATATCTCATAGATGAGCCCGGATACAAAAAGTACGTGATCTGCAGGAATCAAATCGAGAGCGTCGGGAACTGATGTGTAAGAGTTTTCAAAAGAAAAAATTCGAACGAAAATTTCTCAATATGACTTTCCATCAATTTACATGGAAGGTCATCTAGATGTGGTGAATTTAAAAAGTTTATACCACTCGAGAGATAAAGTTTAAAAATGTCCTTCCAATAGGTCAATATAATTCTCATGATATTACATAGGCCAATATACCATATCGGCAGTGCAGTCTCGGAAGACTATATAATTCTTGTGCCCTTGAAGTTACAGCGCCCACTGTGACTGTGAAGTCCAATGTTCGAAAAAACAGCCTCGACCACAGGTGTCGCATGTGAAGGCTGTCACAGAAATTATACAACATAGTTTCACGAAGAAGGATCTTCAGGACAACTTACTTAGGCTAAATGGCCGGTCGGAGAGACCCCGCTCGATCAATTGGTTGGTCACGTCAAACCTTAACACCGATATGATGTTTCTGGCCGTATTACCCTAATTGCAAACCCTTAATCGTTCTTATCAATGTCGTGAAAAAGATCATCCCTGGACACTCTAATATCGCTATTTGTTCTGAAATATACGATGAGTAAATACCTGTGTACGTATATCTATTCAGGTAACAATATATACATTGATATAGAAATATATATATTAAGTGTATTACAGTGTAGTAAGTGAGTGAGTGAGTGTGTGAGTGTGTGTGTGTGTGTGTGTGTGTGTGTGTGTTCGTGTATGTTTGTACGTGATGGAGAGAGAGAAAAAAGTCTGCGTGTTTGCGTGTGCGCGTGAGAGAAATATAGAAGGAAGAGAGAAATATAGAAGGGGAGAGAGAGAGAGAGAGAGAGAGAGAGAGAGAGAGGAGAGAGAGAGACAGAGAGAGTGCATGTGTGTTCGTGTGTATGTCAATATGTGTGAAACAGACAGAGTGTGTATGCGCGTGTGTGTCCGAGTGTGTGTGTGTATGTGTGAGAGGGAGAAAGAGATAGAGTGTGTCTGTGTGCGTGCATGTGTGTGTATATTGAGAGAGAGAGAGAGAGAGAGAGAGAGAGAGAGAGAGAGAGAGAGAGAGAGAAAGAGGGGGGCGCATATGAGTATTCAAGCTAGAAATCAGAAAACTACGTGTATATAATGATGTATTTATTTTCCTGCCACCCCACCCCCAACAGGCCGAACTAACACAACATCTTTTTTACGTGGGCAACGCACAAACCGAATTCCCATAGTGGCCAGTGAAAAAAGTGCGTGGTCCCGTCAGCATTCCATTTTTGTGCGCCTCAGGCGCAGGAATAAAAACCCGGCCCTCCCTGTCACATTTAGGCGAGTGGGCAGGTATTGCCTGGAGAAACGGCCCTCTGGGACCACGCAATTAATCTTTCATCATTCACTGGTCCACATGCCGAGCCTTCTGAACACAAGGTAAGTATATATATATATATATATATTATATAATATATATATATATATATATATATATAAAAAGTCGTCGGGGCGGCCTAATGTCGGTATCAGCCATGCAGCGAGGTAGTCTATCCCCTTTTCACTAGCGCTAGACCAAGGAGATTGTATTGGCGTCTGAGGTGGAGCGCCACACCTACCATCAGCTCCTTACTTTACCGCACAGATCCCTGTGCTACTCATACGCTGAGTTGGCGAGGGCGGGTATCGAACTAGGAACCTTGTGGTTTCTAGCCGAAGGCTCTACCGACTGAGCTACTTTACAAGATATATATATAGTTATTTACTAAGCGTAGCTTAGATGCGGAACAAGGCTAGAAGTATGGGGCATCCAGTGAGTATCGAACTCACTAACAATGGTTTGCTAATCTCGCTTGCTAGCCATTTCACCACACACACACACATATATATATGTATGTGTGTTTGTATGTGAGTATATAATATATGTGTGTGTGTGAGTACATATGTGTGTGTGTATACATATATATATATATATGTGTGTGTGTGTGTGTGTGTGTGTGTATGTGCGTGTTTGTGTCGGGTGTATGGCTGAGAGAGAGAGAGACAGACAGACAGAGACAGAGACAGAGAGACAGAAAGAGAGAGAGACAGAGACAGAGAGACAGAGAGAGAGAGAGAGACAGACAGACAGACAGACAGAGTGTGTGTGCGCGCGTGTATGAAGAGAGAGTTTGTGTGCGTGTGGGTCTGCGTATGTGTGTGTGTTTTGTGTTTTGTGTGTGTGTGTGTGTGTGAGAGAGAGAGAGAGAGAGAGAGTGAGAGAGAGAGAGGGGGGATCTCTTGTATAAGATTATTCTTGAATATTAATAATATCATTAGAATCGCATTTTACGTATAAATACCATTAGATTACGGAAACTTCCGAAGTAGCCAAACTCCCCCTCTCTCACACACACATAAACTCTCTCTCTCTCTCTCTCTCTCTCTCTCTCTCTCTCTCGCTCTCGCACACATAAACACACTCACTCGCTCTCAGCCAAAATCAAATCAAATCAAAATTGTTTATTTTCACACATTACATTTCTTTACAGAACGCACAACAATTAATTAATTCATGTATTAATAGGTGGAGGATGATCACTAATTAGGTCTGAGCCGATTCTAGTAGTGACCACCTCAGCTATTTCATAGGTTTTCAGCTTTAAATTTGAAGAGATTAAAAGCAGTTTTAAAATGTTTAAAGGAATCGAATGTCTTAAAGTAAATACAGCTACACACACACACACACATACTACCCCCCCCAAATATATATATATATATATATATATATATAATATATATATGTATATATCAGGATTCGTTTCTATATTTTTAATATTGTCTAATAAATAAGTAAAGTAAAGTCGACAGAGTGGCCTAATGTCGGTATCAGCCAGACAGCTAGGGAGTCTATCCTCTTTTCACTAGCGCTTGACCAAGGAAATTATATTTCTGCGTCTGAGGTTGAGCGCCACACCTACCATCAGCACCTCACTTTACCGCACAGATCTCTGTGCTACTCATACGCTGAGTTGACGAGGGCCGGTATCGAACAAGCAACCTTTCGATTTCTCAATTATTATTCCAAATTTTTGCTTAAAACTTTGTCTCCCAAATTCGACTTTTAGACGAATATATACGGTAACGGCTGCAAAATCCTTAATAAGCATTACATTTCCCGGGAATACCTGAAACCTTTGAGACGGTAGGGTTAGGGTTAGTATAATGGTTAGGCATAGTATTAGTGTTAGAGGGTACTAATGCAGAATAGCACACAAGAGATAATATCATTAGGTATAAAATGCATTACATTTCACAGACATATCCGAAACCTTTAAGCTAGGATTAGGGTTAAGGTAAGGGTTAATGTTAATGTTAAGCTACTTCGAAAGTTTCCGTAATCTAATTCTATTTATACGTAAAATAGGATTCTAATGATATTATCTCTTGTCCGCTATTCGGCATTTGTACCAATATGTGAAAGGATATTATGTCTTAATTTTCAATACTGTCAAATCAATACTTAATTTACCGCACAGATCCCTGTGCTACTCATACGCTGAGTTGCCGAGTGCCGGTATCGAACCAGGAACCTTGCGATTCCTCAATTACTATTCTAATTTTTTGCCTAAAGATTTTTTCTCCAAAATTCGACTTTTACATGAATATATACGGTTACGGCTGCAATAGACATATGTTACACAACAGGCGTTTAAAAAATCACGTCGAGCAATCCAGTGATACAATGCATTCCCATTAGAGTATATTTTGATTGTTCGAGAAAATGTCAAAAATAAAATTAAGAAAATTTAAAAAATTACCAGTTTAGCGAAACAGTGACAAAACGTTTGAAGAATCCACGTTGTGTAAAATCCGTTAATTGGTTTTCGTCAGTCTTTTGCGGGACTTTTCTTATTTTCCTGAGAGGGATACGGGGGAGAGAGAGAGGGGGAGAGAGAGAGAAAAAGAGAGAGAGGCAGGGAGAAAAATAAGGGCGAAGATTTCTTCTCGATTTTCGAAAAGAATTTGAGAAGAATTAAAACCGATAAAAAAGACACTCCTGCTATGACAACATGATTCGAACACGCGGAAAAGAAAAACGCTCCAATTCGGAAGCCTTTAAAATACATGAACATGAACGCGGCGCAGTCATTTTAAATGCTGAATGATTAAGAAAAGAATAAGAAGAGTGGTGGGAGCAGGAGAAAGAGGAAAAGAATAGGAATAAAAAAAGGATAAGAATAAGAATAGGAATAAGAATAAGAATAAGAAAGAGAATAAGAATAAGAATAAAAAGAGAATAAGAAAGAGAATAATCATAAGAATAAGAAGAATAAGAATAAGAAGAATAAGAATAAGAAGAATAAGAAGCAGCAGAAGGAGAAGAAGGAGAAGAAAATGTTATAATGAAATAAGGGTAAAATGCAGAATAGCGCGCAAAAGATCGGTAGCTCATTCAGTAGAGCGTCCACATCGGTAACACAAGATTCTGGGTTCGATACCGGCCCTCGCCAACTCATTGTATGAATAGCACGGGGATCTGTGCGGTAAAGTAAAGTGAGGAGCTGGAGGTAGGTGCAGCGTTCCATGAAATTATTTTGCGTCTGAGGTGGATCGCCACGTCTAACATCAGCTAGCTCCTTTATCGCACAGATCCATGTGGTACTAATCATGCGACGAGTTGCCGAGGACCGGTATCGAACTGGGAACCTTATGGTTTCGAAGGGGATGCTCTACCGAGTGAACTAAACGAGAATTAACCTAAACTTAAACACAATGCGATTCTATATCATTTATTTTTAATGATAATTACCTATATATATATATATATATATGAGTCAGGGCGGCCTAAAGTCGGTATCAGCCAATCAGCGAGGGAGTCTATCCTCTTTTCAATAGAGCTAGACCAAATAGATTGTTTTTGCGTCTGAGGTGGAGCGCCACACCTACCATCGGCTCCTTGCTTTACCGCACAGATCCCTGTGCTACTCATACGCTGAGTTGGCGAGGGCCGGTATCGAACTAGGAACCTTGTGGTTTCTAGCCGAACGCTCTACCGACTGAGCTAACCCGGTCCCTATATTCCAAGATCAGGTGAAGAAATCTTCCTTACGGCGTAGTCGTTTTTTTTTTAATGTCGTAGTTTGCAGAGCTCAATGTGTACTCTTATTGTCAGCTGAGGATGGGAGGTACGAGACGATTAAATAGGCTATAAAGCTAAAAATCTAAATCTTCTGTTATCCTTTACTGATATATATATATATATATATATATATATATATATATATATATGTGTGTGTGTGTTTGTGGAGAAAGGTCTCTTATTAGACCATCTTTCGGTCTCTTATTAGACCATCTTCAGGACCTGGATACAGTACTCCCTTCAATGATGGACATTCTCATCACTAGATGGGGAGTGTCAGAATGGTGGATGGTGGTACCACAGGTGTTGGTCTAGAAAATTGGATTTTCTAGTGAGAAGAAAATCCACTAACCACCCCCAACCACCCCTCTCCCTACTGGCGACCTTCCGTTTTCAGCATTTTGAGAATGTCCATCATTGAAGCGAGTACTGTATCCAGGTCCTGAAGATGGTCTAATAAGAGACCGAAACGTTGCATCGTCGATAACAAACATCCAGTTTCCATAACATCCCGTGTTTGTCTACCTTTCTCCACATACTCTCGGATTAACATCCTCACATTTCTCCCATATATATATAAATATATATATATATATATATAAAATAAGAATTTTTAATGATAATTACCTATATATATATATATATATATATATATATATATATATATATATATAAGAGAAAAATCACAAAAGTAAGATCTCTAAAGCGCTGAGGATATAGTGAAACTGTTCGTGCGGCCATTGGCAAGTTGTTGTGTTTGTTGTGCATGCGCCTGTACTTACACCCGGTTTGCGCACCGCTCGCTGTAATACGCAGTCTTGGTTAGGCAGTCTTTTCTGATGGAGCTTCCGATAGACCCTACCGCTAAATGTGAAGTTCGTTCAGTTATTTGGTTTTATAACATAAAAGGCATTACATGTGTATGGGGGGGGTCTTGAATGGATGTCTCAAACACCCGAATGTGGTGTAGGGAGTTTGCAGCGAGGAAGAGATTCAACGCTTCTTCAACGACATGGCTGCGAGCTGGTATGGCATGGGAATACAAAAACTGCCACAGCGCTTACAGGAATGCCGATTATGTAGAATAAATATATATGCAGACATCATTGCGTTTCTGTGAT